>VDFB02047397.1:30808712-31043145 GCA_007258455.2 Sequoia sempervirens
GATAATTACACTGTTGCCTGTTTATACAAGTTATAAACATAAAAGTGCCAAACAATTTGAATTGTATCCGTAAGTAGGACACAAATATTATTTACCTCTTGACTCCATTAGCCCAACACCGATTCCACTTTAGAGTTTCATAAAATCTTATTAAAATATTCACATTTCAAACTTGATACTAGGGGTAGGAGTAGTTAGCAAGCTTTCATCTATTACACTTTGTGCCATTGTGATAGATCAATCAAATTAATCAAGTCATACAACTTTAAGTCTGCTTCATTCCTATAGGTATACCCGCCTAGGTGTGGCAGCGCCTGAAGAGAAGAAGGTTCAAACCATTGGGCCTTGTTCATTACCCTGAAACGTATCAAGAGATTGGCAACCTCTTGAGGTATTCTTACCTGCGTTTTTGAGAGCTAACATAATGGATGTATCTTTTTATCATTGCAATTTATGCTCGGGATGAATTCATTGATTGAGGTAACATCATCAATGATAAGTTAAATGATTAATTGACTCATTTTGAGTTAAGTCAACACTTCTATATGACTTTCTATTCGTTCTATGCTATCGCTAGCATGAAATCTTGGCCAGGACTTGTCACTAGGAGAACATTTGACAAGACAACACAAATATATGATCATTATCGTAACTTAGTTTGAACACAATTATAAAAGTTTAAGAAGGGTAAATGATGCATTTATACTGAACATAAAGCTCAATAATTCAAAAAGATACTAGGATAAGATTGTCACTTGAAATGCCAAGGTTGGCCACAACCTATGGGGGTTATTTTATTCAGTTCCCCATATTTACCTACATTATGATTGGAGGATTTGATGGCTTTCCTTTGAATTTACCAAGATTCACAAATGATAAATTAGTTCTTATTGAGGTTTGCAAACAAATTAGTATAATAAATAAAAGATGTAAAGAAAGGAAAAATGGAAGAATTCCCTTTCCATTTGGGCTTACTGATTGCAATTGTAATTCCTCTTATGATACATATAATATTGAAAAATCATTAGTGAATTTTATATTGTATTTTCAAATTATGAGGTTTTCTTTTGATAATAAATAATATATTAAGAATAATTTGAATATTGGGCCAGAATATCATCATTATCTTAAAAGAGGATTTTTAGAAAGATTGTGAAAATGCTCATGATGTCAGAAAGAGAGATTGGATAATACTTAGTCTCGAATAAAGTTACTGATGCATACTTAATTGGAATATTTAGGGAATCAAAGAAGACGAGTCATATTTGGTTTATCATATTTATTTTGATATCTAACCGCAATCACTCCCACCAATAAGTTGGTCAATTAAAGAGGTACAAAAATTGATGAGAGGATGGCCCATATTTTACAAAGGTTGAAAGAGTGGGTAAGGATCATTTATCAAGGAATAGGGCTTCAAAGAAAAAGGAGGAAAGACACGATCTTCTCATTCCTCATCCTCTAGTATTTTTTAGAATGTTGATCAAGGGGGAGGTGATGATGAAGACCCTTTGAAGAAAAAGAAATCTAGAAGGATCTTACAAGGGGAATCTAAAAGGTAAGGCAAACAAGTTAGTAGTGAAAAGAAAGAAGCTAGATACTATTCAAGAAGAGTAAGAAGAACATTTGATATATATTCCTTCATCTCTTTATCAGGTCAATACTCCTCCTTCCCTTTCATCCTTTTCATTCCCTATTCTTCTTCCCCATTGTCCTCACAAGTGCCTCCTGATCCACCAAAACTCACTCCACCAAATGAAATATCTCTAGGTAATGTGATGCCTCCTCCATCTATTTTGGGAGTTACAAAATCTTCATCCAATCCTTCTCCCTCCTATTTTCAAAAAGATTTGTTGAGAAAGATAAAAGTTACACAATTGGATATTCCCCAATTCGATTATGTTGTAAAAAAGTTCCAAAATATCCAAACCCAAAAATGCTAAAACTACTTCAAGATTAATGATAGGTCATGTACATATAGAGACACGTTTGTAGAAGCAACCAAGCATGTCATAGAAAAGAGTATGGATGAAGTTCTAGCACTGTAAATTGTTGTTGCTTAACAATTTCACGCTAGATTTGACACTCAACATAGCGCATATGCCTATTTATGCTTGCGGTATACTTGTTTCATCACCTTTTTGGAAAAAAAATTTAAGTCCTTTATTATTAGGCCCTTTAAGAGTAAATTAAGCTTGGGCACTAGTGGGATGCGCTAGCCTACTAGCCATACACACCAAAACTTTTGAATTCAAAAGTCAACCATGTTGTGATTAAGGACATGATCTTTCTTGTCAGCCTCTCCCAAACAGTTACTTGTCTCATATATAAGTAACCTCTTCTCTCGTTCACTAGTTTAGAGAGAAAAAAGTTAGAAACAAAACACACAAGAAAGCGAATGATTAGAGACATAATCCAAGAAATTTATAGTCTACAATCTTCCACTGATGAACTCCATTATTATATCACATTTATGTTCAAGAATCATGTGATTTTTTTCATTTATTGTTATTATTATTGATGCATGTACTAACACTTGTAGGATTTCCAAGAAGCCTCTTCATTCTCTAGAACACAATCATCTTTGGATTCCACTCCTACCTTGCCAATGATCTTCGAGTCACAACCCTCGTGATTTTCTTGGGTTTGATAACTTTGTGTCTTATGTTCCCAAGGCTCTAATTCAGAAGGTAGACAAGGAATTGGCTAGTTTCAAAAAATTCTTGGGTACACAACATTTGGCTGGGGAGGTTGTCCCTCTCATAGAGAATCCTAGGAGATTGTTATTGATTCACAAGGCGTGGAAGTTATATGTACTATAGCTCACATAGAGGATACAAACAATATGATGTCAGCTAGTTGCACATAAATTCGTAACAATACGCCCCTTGAAAACCAAATGGGGACATAGGTATCGATACCCATGTTGACATTTCCTATTCCAACATTCACTTCTTTTATTATAACCATTATGCACAATTTGGTAATAGTGTTAACACTAGTTTTTGGAATCCTATAAACCAATATAGCTTTGTCCCACCTTCCTCTGACCTCTCGTTTAATTCTCAAAATGTTAATCCAATTGTTTTCCAACATGTTGTTAACCAATCTCATCCACAATTCACTTACCAAAATTCTAATCCACCTATTGCCGGCTCAAGTCCTTCATATTCTACACATTCTCCAACCATCTCACTTACTGATCTTGTCATCAACCAAATCTTACAAAATGTGAGCTCTCTGTATCAAAAAATATTGAATGAAGGCATAATCAACATAAATTTGAAAAACTATTTTTTACTTTTGTTTGTTTTATGTTTGTCTCACACAATTGAAGTATAGGGCTATAGAGGATTTTTAAGCTGATTTAGCCAATCAGGTTCATATCCTAAAAATTGTATATGTGAAAATTGTAACCTATTTTGGCATTATTAAACATATTGTTGTAATTTGAAAGTGATGTTATGTAAAGGGAAACCCACTTTGGTTTGTAGAGCCTAAAGTGCAAAGGAGAATAAGTATAAAATTTGTCTCCTATTCATTGGCCACTAATCTAGGGTTCTTAAGTATAGAATTTGGTTAATCCTTAGAGAAACTTGGGCAATTAGTTGGAAACACCAACAGAGCAATCAAGTGTGAACAAGGTTGTCACAACCTTTTCATAATCTCAAATGGTTATGACAACCACTTTGAATATCGATATCAGAATTGAGACCTAAGAGATTCGTCAAAAGCATAACAACAAGACAAATTAAAACTTAAAAGTGAACAATGAACCATTTTATTAAGCAAACTACAATGGTGTAAAGACTAAACACAACAATTGACTAATGATAAAAAAAATTGTACCATCCAAATAGATCCGAAAGAACCTTAATTTCCAATGAACAATTTTATATCAAGAAATTACTCATGAAATTAAAAATTACATACAAAAATTTCCCCAGAAAATCATAAAAGCATAAAAGAATTATGTGTACCTTTACTCTTTCTATTTTATATGGGATTTGGGATTTCTCCTACAATTTCCTTTGAATACCTTCTATAATTTCGTGTGTTTTCTCTCATCAATTATTTGAATATCCTCACTCTTTGAGAATGCATTCATAGTAACTTTAATGTTATCCTATGCAACATCCTGCTTTAATGTTAATACTTGGCTTTATTTGAAATAAGGACTATTTCAAATTTGCTAGTTGAAAATATGCATAGTTTCGAGAACTTCATCAGCTACTGACAATAGTTTCAAAACCACTTGTATTTTTTAGTATTATCAAATTTAGTCTAACAAAATGAGTTTCATATTACAAATCAAACACCTTTGAAATGTTCATCCCTATTACTAAGGTTATGAATCACTTGTCACCTACCGACAAGGTTGTGACTGCCTTGTCTATTACCAGCATTAGATTTGAAACTTGTAATGTTCATGTTCTGACCAGTTGTCATGTGGCACATCCCATTTCACTTCTCATGCTCAAAAAGCAGCAGTGACATCTATGTAGTTAATTGGTAAGTGTTAAAATAAATATTCAAACAGCTGCCTTCGGGTTCCTTTTGTAATTGTGTGTTTGCCGGCCTATGCATCGCCGAGTTTATTCGGCTTTCCATCAAGTTTTGATCTACCACTGTGCGCACCTTCTCTTCACAACTTCGAGTAATGGCTTCCCTTTCGGGTCCCGAGATGCTACGCTGGGTGTCCACGCGTCATACAAATGGAAATTTTTTCTCTTGTTTCCTTAAGGGCATCGTGCGGGTTGCGAAGGCCTTCTGCGGGGGCCATCATTTCTAAGGATTGTCAGAGGGACCCACATCTTGCTACGTGGCGGCGTATCACAAGGTTTTCATGCAGGAATGAAATAAACAAATACGGGATGTGTAGTGCTTGCGCGGGGTTTTTCTTTTTACTTTCTAAAAGGTGTTGGCGGGCCCTACCTTTTGCTAGGTGGCAATCGTTCGCAGATCTTTCAAACAGTAGGGAGGTGAACAACTGCAGGCTATGAAACGTTGCCACGCATCTTTCGCACCCGGTTGATGCAACTTTCTCTCCACTGCAACAAGGACCTCAGCCCATTGGACACGTGTTGTATCTTAACAATCTCTCGGCAAAAATGAGAGAGGTTTTCATTTGGGAAGCGACATGCTGCCACGTGCCTTACAACTGATCCTTGAAGTGAGTGATAAGCTGGCTGAGGGAGATTATGCTATTGGGTGCCACTCGTCATGGTCGTTTGAAGCGGTAGGTGACACTTGTCACCTCAAGCTTGGCTGAGACCACTGCCATCATTACGAAGGGCGCGCCTGCACCTAGATGTCCAGATACTATGTTCTAACTCGTTGTCGCTATAACAGCATTGGGAATCTTCTGATTCTGACATCATTGCAGGGGATTATAGGATCTTTTCTGTTATAGCTCTCGAAAGCGGTGGGAGTTTTCTCTCCAGCTATATATACTCTCTCAGTCGATGAGAGAGGTGTCCAAGAAATTTAAGAAAAAAGGATACTGGTTTTAGCAAGAGACATTAGGCCTCTTTTACATGTTTATTTGCAGAAAACTTTCAGACTATGCCAACTGTTCGGCCTTTCTATTTTTCATGTTTTGATTAAACTGTAAACTGCGCTTTATAATACTGTCTTAAGCATTTCATTTGAAAGAACTTCTATATATTGAATACAGGCTTGCTTATCTAAATCATGTCTAAATGACTCCTCTTAGTAGTAAGTATGTACGCAATACTATTTTATGTCAATAAATGAATTGTATATGCTACAGCTTTAGGTCTCCGACGTTTCAGAATGTGACAACACCATTCAGGCACCTAAATCTATGATTTTTCGTTCCCATCAGCAAATTTTGGCGCATCACCTTAGATTAGACTTTGCTTCATTATATCCATTTCCTTTTCCTTTTCCAAAACCCATTATAGAGAAAGTCGGCTTCTTTAAACCCGGAGGTCACTCAGTTTGGCGTAAAGGGGTTCCCCTTGAACTGAGTTTCCCATAAGGCACTGTTACCTCGTCAATTTTTGGTGTCAACAGTTTGTCCTTTTTCTGGCACGCTCGGTGGGACCTGAACTAATGAAATTGCCTTATAGAGGGGTGTATGAGCCATCGGCCTGTAACTAGATCCCAGACTGAAAATAACCTAGGTTTACTAGTACTTCTGCTAGGGACAGTTCAGGTGCAAATCAGTTAGTAACCATTCCATTCCCACCGTCATTTCCTCTCACCATGTTACCAGCCACAAACATAAACTATGTAGCATGGGATGCTGGAAGTCCCCTGGTAGCTTTGGTAGTGCTTGCTGTTTGAGGCGCTATCCCAGTTTCGGCCCTAAAAGCTCTTCCCAAATTTTCCAGAGACAACACAAAAATGCCAGTAGAGCATTTGCAGGATGTAGCAGATGTATGTCTGGTACACGGTATTACAGCACATAATGTAGCCCTGAGGCTCCTCGCTGCGTCCTTCAAAGGCAAGGCTCTGGATTGGTACCGAACATTGACTCCTAATTCAATTCGCACTTGGGATGACCTTGGAGATCCATTCTATGAAAGGTTCTCAAATGACGGAGATCGTTCTTCATTATATTATCAGCTATCCATCATAAGACGAGCACCCTAGGAGGCTCTGACAGATTTCAATGCCCAATTTCACTCAAATTGGCGGAGGATTCCTATGACTATCCGCCCGACTCCAGAACTGGCATTCATATTTTACCTGAAGTCCATTAACCCCGACATTTCTATGATGATTAAGTCTTTGGGAGGAGCCACTCTACCAAATACTTATGCTACTGCTATCAAAGCTGAGAATCATTTGATAGATTGTGGAAAGTTGCCTCCTCGACCTATTATCCTGATATTTCCTGAAATATTAAACTCTGCACAAGAGTTCGCATCGACTAGTGCGGCAGCAACTCCCCAACCGATGTACTCCTATGCGGCCACTCCTAAAATCTTAGCTTCTACATTAGGTTCTTCCAAGAATGAAATAGGCGACCTCAAGGAGATGTTGCGAACTATGGCAAATGACATAAAAACTCTCAAGTAGAACCAAGCAACGCCTCCACGGCCTACATATCAAAACTATCAAGGCGGGTGGTCTACTTATCAGCAAAATCAATATCAGAGTGCGCCTCACACTAATCCACCAGCGCCGACTACAAACCAAATGGTTCTGATGCCTACGCCGCTGGAAGGTGCGTCACCAAGCTCAAGTAGAGAATTAACCTTGGGACAAAACAATCTTATTGATGACATCAATCCATGGTGCTTCCCCTACAATGATGCGCATATGCCCCTAAATTGTCCACGTGGCAACTTACAAAAGAAGGTAGCAGAGAAACGTAGTCAAGGTACTACAACAGAAAATGGAGAATACATATATGCCTCGGCAATGGAGAATGCGGTCTTTACCGTGCAAATGCAAAGAATGTCCTTAGAGCAAGAGTCTGAGATTGTTCCTAATCATGCGCTCTTCTCCTCGATGGAAGACGAGGAAACGGTGTTTGCCAATGATGCATCCATATCTAAAACACTGTAGGTGCAATCTAACTATAACACACGCTCAAAGAGGAGATTCACCGGTGAGCCTGTTGTTTCACTTCTAGACAGCCTGCAACGCAAAGGCGTGTCTGATCAAATTCCCAGCGCTTCAACTGTCTCTTTGCCTTCTCAACCACGGAAGCAAATTATTATAACAAGAGAAAAGGAGCAGAAACCTCCGAGCTCATCACCTTTTAATGTGCTGGAGCAATTAAAGAAATCATCCGCTAATGCATCTTTATGGGACATTCTAGCTATCCTGGAACAGAATACTATGCTACAAAAGGCGCTTCAGCAAGAGATCAACTCAGCACCAAAGGAGTCATCTGCCAGTACAGAGGTGGTTTATCAAATGCCACTAGCTAAGGTTCTTACAGACAAAGCAAAGGAACCCCATGCGGAAGGCGGAAGTAGGCCGAAACCTCAACCCTTCTTCATGACTCTCATTATAGGGGAAAAGCTATTATACAACGCTATGATTGATTCTGGCGCTAGTACAACGGTTACGCCAAAACTGATAGTCAAAGCCTTGGGTCTCAGCTACGAACCTATAAAGAAAGGGGTGATGCAGCTAGATAGAAATAAAGTTGATAATGTGGGTGTCATCAAAGCGCTTCCGTTAACTCTATTTTCCTGTCCAAGTATCACGGTCCCGCAAGATATAGTGATCATAGATGTTCCTCCTATGTTTGGTCTCTGTCTATCCCGAGAATTTATTTCAAAGGTGGGCGGATATTTGTCTTTAGATTGGTCACATCTAATACTTAGGACCAAGCATGGCACAAAAATGAAGATAGAATCGGAGGCTCTACATTCTGAACACATGGTGGATGAGGCCCTGATCAATTTTGAGGCTACACATACCTCTATCACCAAGCAAGACATGTATAGTGTCGAACTGCTAGAGGAAGAGAAGGTGAGTGGAGACCGAAATGATAAGGAAGATGCTCTATTAAGTGAACATATAAACAATGATCCTTTTGGGAATTATCATGCTACCGGATTGGGCACATATGTGATTTATGATGAAGCCCAGGTTCTTTTGAAGGTCACCAAAGAATCCGACGATAACCAAGCAAATGAGCTGTGGACATTGTATTTTGACGGAGCAAGAAGCAAAGTTGGAGCTGGAGCAGGGGTATGTCTAATATCCCCGCAGAATGAAAAGTTCTTGAGGTCTTTTCGATTTCAATTCGCCTATTCAAACAATGAAGCTGAATATGAAGGGTTAGTCCAAGGCCTAAGCCTAGCAGAACGAATGGTATTAAGCAATTGACTGTGTTTGGAGATTCTAAACTGGTAGTTAATCAGGTCCAGGGAATCTCCACAGCGAAGAACGTCTGAATGAGATCCTATTAGCATCGAATCTGGGACCGATTGAAGGTTTTGAAGCTTCCAACATCTTGACTATTCCCCGAACGTAGAATAGTGATGTAGATCGCATGGCGATGATCGGTGCTTAGTTTGATCCTGTCTCTGACTTGCTTCGAAAAAAATATTCAGTGCGAGTGCTTGTTCGACCAGCGATTCCCGACAATGATCATAGTTGGCAAGTCTTTGAGAGCGATGAGCACATCGCCTCGTTTATCCAGCACTCAGGAGAATTTGCTGATCAGCTTCAACCAAAGATCGTCGAGGCCTATGAAAGACAGATTATGTAGCTCAAATCAAATAAACTTCTGAAAGGATTGGTTACTCTCGAAAACTTTTTTGATTGTAATGACGACCAAAATGATAAGCAAAAGTTCATAGCAGACAAAAGTGGTTATGAGGACCTTCGGGTCTCTGATGGTAGGAATCTCCAGGTCAGAAAAGATGTCCCACAGCGAGATAGAGAAAGGCTTATCAGTTTCTGCAAAAAATATGGAGTAGTGGCCTGGTCCTACGATGATCTGGAGGGTTACGATCCTGGCATCATTCAGCACACTATTAAATTAACAGAAGGTGCAAAATCGGTCCAACAGAAGCAGAGGCCGATCAAACCTAAAGTTGAGGCCCTAATGGCACAAGAGCTAACCAAGCTCATTGATTCACGCATTGTCTTCCCAATCAAACATAGTACTTGGGTATCAAACCTGGTACCAATCAAAAAGAAGAATGGTGATATCCGCTTATATGTGTGGACTTTCGAGACATGAACACAGCATCTCTAAATGATCACTATCCATTGCCTTCTATGGAGTCAATCCTCCAAACTGTCGCAGGATCGGAAATGTTCTCTCTGCTGGATGACTTCTCTGGCTATAACCAAATTTGAGTTAAAGAAGATCAGCACAAGACTACGTTCACCACCAAGTGGGGAACATTTGCATATGCTAAAATGTCTTTTGGTTTATCCAATGCAGGGGCAACTTTCCAGAGGGCGATGGACGTCACATTCAGCGAACTGATCAATAAGTTTATTCTAATCTATTTGGATGACCTTACTGTGTTCTCTAAATCTAAAGATGATCATTTTGATCATTTGGAATTAGTTTTTCAAAAATGCCAGGAGTTCGGGGTTTCCCTGAATCCGAAGAAATGTGTATTTGGAGTACCGCAGGGTAAGCTGTTGGGGCATGTTGTGTCTAAACAAGGTATTTCAATTCACACTGAGTGAGTAAAGGCTATCAAGGAGCTTCCCCTTCTGGTAAATAAGAAATTTTGTCAGAAAATTTATTTCTGATTTCGCGGGAATCATTAGGCCGATCACCCAAATGCTAAAAAAGGATCAAGTTTTCAAATGGACAACAGAAACTCGAGAGGCTTTTGAAAAGGTCAAGGAAGCGATCTCCACAGTCCCAGTGCTAATAAACCCAGATCAATGCAAAGATTTTATAATGTATGCCTTCAGTAGCAAGTCCAGTATTGCTACTGTTCTAACTCAAAAGGATAGTGAAGGAAAGGGAGAGCATCCAGTGGCGTTCTATTCCCGAACCCTAAAAGAATATGAAGTGAATTATAACTTCGTCGAAAGACAGGCCTTTGCAATAGTAAAGGGACTTAAAAGGTTCCGCCATCTGATTTCCTACAAAAAAGGTTCTGGTATATGTCGCACATTCTAGTGTGCGTGAATACGTCATGGAAGGAGAGATCACAGAAAAAAGGGCTAATTGGATTACCAAAATCCTGGAGTATGACATCGAGGTCAGACTGACTAAGACTGTTAAAGGCAGAGGACTATGTGAGTATATGGCACAGAATGAGGAGGTACCTGCCAAAGAGGAACAGCCAAAGCTCGTCCTGATAAATGAATTAGGAACGGAAGACAATTGGCTGACAAATAGAATGAACTTCATGCAAACTGAAAGGTATCCACCAGGCCTCTCATCCCAAAAAAGAAGGTATTACCAGCTTCAGAATTATGGATATACACTAATAGAAGGAGTCTTTTTCAAAAGAAATTTAAATGGTGTGCTTCTGCGATGCGTTACTTCAGAGGAGGCACAGAGGATCCTCAACGCATTTCACAATAGTGACGAAGGTGGACATTTCTCCGCCAAACAAACAAAAGCTTAGTCCGACTCCTAAAAAAGGTTGGCTGAGAGCACCAAAGGGAATGGCATAAAAATCTTTAAAAAACCCTATGGGCAAACCGCATAACTCCTAAGCAAGTCCTTAAGACTTCGCCTTATGAGCTGGTATATGGCAAGGAGGCACTGTTACCTATCTCTATGGAGATTCCAGCAATACAGTTATTGAAGTCCCTTGAGATAGAACAAAATGAAGCCATGGAGGTTCGGCTCACTGAACTATTGGAAGTACAAGAAAAAAGAGAAAATTCCCTAATAGCAATGACAAGCCGTCAACAGGTGGTCAAATGATGGTTTGACAAGAAGGCTTCCGACCAAGGTCTAAAAAGTGGAGACTTAGTGCTAAAATATGACAGCAGGGCTGCAAAGCCAAGTCAGCATGGTAAGTTTGATAGCCTATGGGAGGGACCCTTCAAAATCATTCGGTGCAGGCAACACAATGCTTTTGAACTAGAAAATATGGAACAAGAGCCGTTAGGAATCCCGGTCAATGGGATTCATCTTAAGTTGTTCCATTAGGCATTAAGCTCTACCTTATACAGATGTAAATAGAGCTTTTATTTCCTTTCCTATGTTTGGCCTGTTCTTTTTCTAAAACCAGTTGTCTTTCTATGCATTTGCTCATTATCATTGGCGAGTAAAACACTAGAATTGCTTTTACACAAAATACACTCGTGCACGGAGAAATAGCACACAAAACTTGCAAACCCAGAATATTTTAAACACATAAGCAAAAGAGAGTATGGATTTTTCCTTAAAATGAGAGGTATATATTTATATATACGTTCTTTGGTTACAAAATGGCTGGAAGGCCGATTTCCAAAATGTACAAGTATCAAAGTATATTATATACGATAGCCTTTTATTACGCTTATCTAAAGCAAGAAAGTTACATTTGGAATAAGCAGGTAACGAGGTTATCTATTAAAAGGCATGATTGGCAGCAATCGACACATTCACTACAACGTCCACTTCTTCCTCATCCACGGGCTTCTCAGCGGCACTGGCAGCATCATTTGACACAACTGTCATTGGCGGTGGAAACACCAGGTTCCTAAAGTCAGTGTACCAGTCTACGTCGTAGAAAAGTATCACGTTGTAGCTCCAAAATAGGAAGTGTAGGGCCTGAGTAACCCTCTGTCGGTGCTGGTCATGGATCTGCAGGTGGAATCCGCCGAGGAATGGTAGCCAAACGACGACAGTTCTTTGATAAAGCGACGTAGGTCGTTGGCTGTTGGCAAGCCTATCCCATATGCAGCATGTGCAATGACCTCACCAAGCCCATTCAGGTATTTCTTTAGAAAGATTTCTTTAACCAGCTTCAGGATAAGTGGTCGGGGAACGCAAATGTCCAGCACGGATGCTACAAAGTGAGAGCATACATCGGTATTCACCCTATACTTATCCTCGTATTCTATGCAATCCTTGCCTAGGACCCACTTAATGGCTACCAAAACCAGAGAGTGTTTGTTCTTCGTCATCCTTTTCAGCCTCCTAGTGGAAATCTCACCTAAGAACACCGTCTGTGACTTATACGAGGTTAGACGAATTGGGTATCCATTGTTCTAACACTATTCTTAGTCTTCTAAGATAATGCTGAATTTCTCACCACCTAACCTATGAAAGGACTTGCTCAGCACTCTGCTACTGACCTATCACCTCTTAAATGCTAAGTATGTTTTTCTCACTATCTACTGGCCTATTTATAGAAAAATTAACAAGGCACATGCCAATCCGCCTCTAAAAAATGTGATGATATGCTAGCTGCTATCTCGAAAGTTGAATTTGCGTTTGTTCACATTTCTGGGCCAGTACATCCATGATAGCACAGCTCAAGGCGTGTTTAATTAAATGAAGTTGATTAATTAGTTTTAAAAAGGTGGTGCTTGTTGGTGAATAGACGTATGGTCATAGGCTATTGTGTCATCTCTCAAGCGCGTCCTAGAGCTCAAGGCGATACTCATATCTTTTTAGTCAGTGATCGTTTGCTTGGCGACATCATTCTAGCCAGGCTATTAATTGCCAGCGCATGCTAATGCAGGGTTAGAAGGCCAGTTGCAAGCTCAATTTCCAAAGAGATCAGGGCATATCAAGCGATCACCCAAATGTAATGATGAAATCTGGCCGCCTCGGAATAACAATTAGTTCATCTTGCATGAGTTGCAAGATTAACGGTACATACTGAATTAAATGCAAAAAGATTGCTCTCGCCTACCACCTTGGGAAAGGTTGCTATTATTGCACGAAAAGGCTTAATATTTCAAAGGCTTTTACAAACGCAAGGGAAGTGCAGAGTTGTTTTCTGTCTGTCTATCTAGAGCAAGCATATTCGCAGGCTAGGAGTTTACGAAATCTTCAGAGAAAAAAAAATGTCAGAATCTTCAGCTCAGCCGATGCAAGAGGACATTAGCTAGGAACTATTCACGGCTATTCGTTCTTCGGTTGAGGTGTACATATACGAAGATGTAGCATATGCCACGCCTGGTATACCCATGAAGATGAGAAGAGCCCACACGGAAGAACTGGATAGACCCAAGGAATGGAATAACCAGAAAAGGGTTAAAGAAGAATGGAACAATATCTATGACCCAAAGCTCACGAAGATCCCTAAATCCCTCAGAGACGAAAATTGTGCAAGGTTATCAGCAACAAAGGCGGACCAATCCACGGCAAGTAGATTCTGGTATAGTGGTCTCCCACAATACATGGTCCCATTGGTGCACTATTTCCCGGAAGTGGTTGATGCTGCTATTCAGCGCTAAAACCTAGATACCCACTACATTGAAGGTCACAACTTAAGGGTGCATATCAGCCCAGAAGTCATCTGGCACATGTTATGTATCCCGGATCCAAGTAGAAGGAAGGATACTATTGAGCCTTTTCGCCCAAGCAAGGGGGAGAAAATATGGAGGAAGATAAAAATTGGCTCAGATTTCTTGTTAGAGGAGACTAATAAGAAAGGTATCGCGTCCGCTAAAGTACCAAGTATCTCATTATCGTGTGGTTCATTCCACGATGATCTCTAGGACACCATGTTCATGCTGGCATTTTTTTGTAGCCGAGACTCTGATGAAAAGATAGAGGCTTTTCAGCTGGGACCTGCAATACAGTTTCGCAAGCAGCATGAACTCTTCTGGTATGATTTTACTGAGTTCATGGTTGAAAAAATGATACAGCAAATGGAGAATTATTAAGCGGAAAGGAAGTTTAGATTTCTTTCCTACCTGGTCCACATCTTTCTGCATCAGAATCTAAATTTGTTCGCCTGATTTATTTTGCTATCAATTTTTGATGAGCAGAATAAAAGAAAGCCGGTGTCTACATGGACACCTTTCCTTTACGCATCTTATGACTATTATGCGTTCGCGGACTATTTCATAGCCCCGGTTTTGAATGATTTAATCAGAGAGGGTGATATTGTCTGACTCACCAAGGAGTAGACCGGACTTATGCAGAGCTATACCCCTGCTTGTGACTGTTATTAGGCAGGGATTTTACAATCCTCCGAATGCGGGGCTTTACTGGCAAACCTTTCCTGCTCCCGGCTTGCATCACCGATAGACTGCTCACGCTAGAAATTTTCCGGTAGGTGTGTGTCATTTATTTCACTTTCTGTAGCAGTGGAAGTGTCAAGAGGAAGGGATTCTTCACTTGTCTGAAGAGTTTCAAGTCAGTAACTCTGATTTAAAAACAATCGCACAAGTTGTTAGAAGAGAAGCTGGCACATCTAGGGTTGGTACTGATAAATGATAATAGGGAATACAACCCTTTCAATGACTTACCAAAGCCACATATGAAAGTTACCCATGTTTCCCGACCATATTGGGAAAAATGGCTTAATCCGCAGACAGATAAAGAGGAGGATTTTGTTGAATTAGCGCAAATCCCTACGCCGGACACTAGGGGCCCATGGCACAAGTTCTACTTTCTTGTGGCCGTGGCCAGGGACAATCTTCCCATGGAACACAGCATGTACAACAAGTTGAAAAGGGGTGAGGAATGGAATGATGAAAAAATAAGAGCTTTCTGGAGATATCGCCAAGAAAACAACACAGTTGGATGCTCCTTATAATTAATTGAAGGACGACTAGGAATTTGACAGATGGTGGAATGAAGGCCACCCCAGTTCGAGCTCTAGTGTTGATAGGAGCGAAAAGGGAGAAGAATCCGAAGAGCATGAAGAAGAAGCAGAGGTATCATCCTCTTCAGCGCAACGGGGCAACGTCTCCAGGCAGGCTACCTATGTAGCCATGAACGTACGCTTTAATATATCAAGAGGCCCACATACACGCACTTGGGCCACTAAACCGGCCAAGCTAATGCCTCAGCAGAAGGATCCGACTGCCGAAGTTAGTGAGTGTCTACCTGCGAAAAGGCAACACATGGAAAATATTATCGGAAGTTTTTCGCATGAACCCGCCGGAGGAGATTCAGCCACTGCTAACCAAATGCCAGAGTTTGCGGGCGAGTCATGGATGATCCTGGAACCACCACCGACTAGTCAACAGGTACATTTCACTCCTTCTTCTCTTGCATCTCATTCCTTCGTATCTGCCCCTACTCCGTCAGCAACTCCTGCCATAAGTCTGAGCCCTCTACCTTCTACTTTCGATCCAACTTATTCGGTTGGATTCGCCCAGTTTTCATAGGCCCACCCACTAGTAATCACTCCTTCGAGTGTGCTCATGTCGACAGCTGTCGCCCAAACTTTCCCTGCCTCACTTTCAGAAAATGTTCCCCCTGTTGGCCCCCATTCTTTTTCCGCTATGCTTACTGATCCTCTTCCATTGCAACAAACTGATACCCAGTCAGCAACTACCCTTCCCCAGCCAATGAGCCTTACGACTGCATCCCTGATTCAGCTGGTACAAATGCCTAGCCCTGATGATAGTTCTTAGGCCAAGCTATGGAATGTGCCACACTTTTCTCTACAAACAGTCACCCTCTAGAAAAATAAAATGCATGCGCCTATGAAAGTTACCAATCCCTATACCCTGCCTTCTGGTGTTCCTTTTGTAGGTGGGCTAGTTTCATCACCAGCCGAATTCATAGCACAGATAGATTGTGGAAAAGAGGTGCGCACAAATAGAATGAGGCAACACAAGGAAAAGGGTGACAATGCTCCCGCCGAGCCTAGAGTACAAGTTTCGTATGACGAGGCTCGACGACAAGATAAGGTCGAAATCATGGAGGAGACAAAATGGGTGGTCACTTCCGACTTCCTCAAAACTAGTCGCCAGTTAAAGAAGAAGGATGAGCAGCTCAGGGTAGCCAAGGAAATGGTGAGTTTTCTGGAAACAAAGGAGAAATCCTTAGAGGCAGATATTGCCCGAATGACTGAAAGGGCGCTGACAGTAGAGAATGAGAGGAACAGACTTCAGGGCGAAATTGCAAAAACCCAGATTGCTGACCCAGGCTTAGTAAAAGAATTACAAAGCCAGAACCAGGCAGTGTGACAAAGCCTACAGTTAAAAGAGGAAGAGTTTGAACGCGTCCGCCTTGAGTATAGTCAGGGGATGGCACAAAAGGGTGAGGAGTTGGAGTGCCTACAAGAGCAGTGTGAGCAAAGAATATAAGAGAAAGAGGCTGAATTTAAAGCCCTGAAGACTAAACTAGAGGATGAACTCCGAGAGACAAAGGTTTATCTAGAGGAGCAATCAGCAAACCACTCCTGAGCCGAACAGAATTGGAATAAAGAAATGAGCAGCTATGCGGAGCAGTTGGCTTTCGAGAAAAAGAAGAAGGCAGAATTAGCCGAGGCCCTCATTTCAAGAGACGCAGAGATTTCTTCGCTTAAAGCCTCTCTGTTACCTGCCCCTGCCCAACCTGATGTCATTCCGTTGGTTAGACAATTATACATTTCTCATTAGGAGAAAGTCAAGACCTTTTTCCTAACACTGCAGCCTACCCTCTGATTTATCGACAAGGCAACAATACTCAATCAGAAGGCCTACGACACAATTGAGCAGTTTCCATGTTTCATCCTAGAGAAGGTTCCTGAGGCAAGGGACTTGCTCAACAAGCTATACTCCATCTCGGACGAAATCCTTGCTAGGGCGGGTATCGAAGATCGGGACATTGCTGCCCAAACAACCAATAAATTCATTCATTGTCACTCTGCTTATCAGCGCACTAAGGCAGCGGCGACTTTTCTAGGTAAGGCGTTAAATGGCATTCAGGGAAGTTTCTCTGAATTATGCAAAATGGGGTTGTCATCCCCGTTCCTCAAGGATGGCTCCATTGCCACAACTGCAAAGATTGTTGAGGTTATTGCGTAGAAGAAAAATGACCTGCAGGAATTCAGGGAGTTCGGCAGCTCCCCAACGGCAGCCGATATTGAGGCGATCATTCATCCACTCTTGCAGCTACTTTTCCATATCCAAGCAGGCACCTGCCTACCTGAGGTGCTGCCACACAAGGAAGCTATCGATCTCTGTGGGGCACAAAAAAATTTGCACAGCATGGAAAAGCCGTCTGAAAGTGAATGGTTGCCCTTGCAAGCTGCTCTTTCGAAACTCTGACTCCATTCGCCCTATGGATAAAACTCTGGTCTGCAGAACCAGAGAGTTTTTGGATTCTTTGTTCCTTGTCCAAAACGCCCCTGATAGTCGCCAAAAGCTGTTAAAATAAATATTCAAACAAATACGGGCTGCGTAGTGCTTGCGCGGGGTTTTCTTTTTACTTTCTAAAAGGTGTTGGCGGGCCGTACCTTCTGCTAGGTGGCAATCATTCGCAGATCATTCAAACAGCATGGGGGTGAACAACCGCGGGCTGTGAAACGCTGCCACGCATCTTTCGCACCCGGTTGATGCAATTTTCTCTCCACTGCAACAAAGACCTCAGCCCATTGGACACGTGTTGCATCTTCGCAATCTCTCGGTAGCAATGAGAGAGGTTTTCATTCGGGCAACGACAGGCTACCATGTGCCTTACAACTGATCCTTGAAGCGGGTGATAAGCCGGCTGAGGGAGATTATGCTATTGGGTGCCGCTTGTCATGGTCGTTTGAAGCGGTAGGTGACACTTGTCGCCTCGAGCTTGGCTGGGACCACTACCATCATTACGAAGGGCGCACCTGCACCTAGATGTCCAGATATTGTGTTCTAACTCGTTGTCGTTGTAACGGCATTGTGAATCTTCTGATTCTGGCATCATTGCAGGGGATTGTGAGATCTTTTCTATTATAGCTCTCCAAAGCGGTGGGAGTTTTCTCTTCGGCTATATATACTCTCTCGGTCGATGAGAGAGGGGTCCAAGAAATTTAAGAAAAAAGGATACTGGTTTTAGCAAGAGACATTAGGCCTCTTTTACATGTTTATTTGCAAGAAACTTTCAGACTGTGCCAACTGTTCGGCCTTTCTATTTGTCATGTTTTGATTAAACTGTAAACTGCGCTTTATAATACTATCTTAAGCATTTCATTTGAAAGAAATTTTATATATTGAATACAGGCTTGCTTATCTAAATCATGTCTAAATGACTCCTCTTAGTAGTAAGTATGTATGCAATACTATTTTATGTCAATAAATGAATTGTATATGCTACAGCTTTAGGTCTCCGACATTTCAGAATGTGACAACACCATTTAGGCCCCTAAATCTATGATTTATCCTGCCCATTAGTAAATTTTGGCGAATCGCCTTAGATTAGACTTTGCTTCATTATATCTGTTTCCTTTTCCCTTTCCAAAACCTATTATAGAAGAAGCCGGCTTCTTCTAAACCCGGAGGTCACTCAGTTTGGCGCAAAGGGGTCCCCCTTGAACTGAGTTTCCCATAAGGCACTGTTACCTCGTCAATTTTTGGAGTCAACAGGAAGCTAAAGATTTCAAGCCATATTGTTCAAAATAATTTCTAAACCATGATGAGGGTTCTCCCATGGTTTTGAGCATCTTGTAGCCTACCCAAAGTGTTGTGACAACCTCGTCACAAGACAAAATGAGTATCAAAACTTTTTATAACTTGCTTGAAAAGTAATCATTTCAAAAACCAATTCATAAACATTGGACATGACTCTAAGATTATAAACATAAACCATTGAAAAAGTACTAATTTATTAGATCCTTTGTAAAATTATCATTCACCAAATAAACACCAATTCCCTTGGCTTGCAATTTGATAAAGAAGGCTCCTCTTGATAACAAATTCAAAAACATCTCTTGCCATGTAAACTTGAAATAATTTTTTTTTAAACAAAACCAATTTCTTTATGTTTCTTTTTTACTTCGAAACATACATTTATACATGTTTTTGTTTTTATCCGTGTTTGTTATACAAAAATATATTAATATGTTTATATATAATAAATTCATTTTTGAGAAAATAATTCACAATTTGCATAGAGGAAATGGGAGTTTACAAAAATATAATAATCAATTGCTCTTTGGTTATTTTAAAATATTATAAATATTACTAATTTGAAATATTTTAAATTTCATGATTTCAAGTTCTTTATGATATGATAAAACTCTTTAGAACAAAAGCTCGATTATTTTGTGACCACATTTATTATTAATTGAGAATGAATTATAAATATATCATTTTATACATATATTATTTATGCTTATAAAAGTGTCATTTTTTAATAATTTAATTTATTACATGCATTTAAACATATAAATAAATACAAAATTGATTTAAAAATTATAAAAATATCATTTACTTTATTTAATAATGTATAAATTAAAAGAAACTATTTATTTTTTGTAACAATGGACTATTATAGATTTTATTTGAAATGTGCATAGACAAGTTTTCTATTGCAAGGGAACTTCATTGGGGAAATGCAATAAAATCGGGATAAAAATGTATAAGTTTCATCCATGATGCATGTCACACCGATGATATGAAGCCGATACAAATATTAAAATGGTAAAGTTTGAAGGAGATTTAAATACTGAAGTTGCAGAGTAATAAGATGATTTATTCAATGAAGATAGAGAGGTAGAATCTTTTTAAGGTAAAATATTTTAACGAAGATGTGAGTTATTTTCACCAAAGGGAGTTATAAGGTGGATGTTTTACCCACAAAAGGCACAAAAGGTAAAAATTTATGAAGCGTTTTCACGGAAAACAGAAATTTTTCACCAACAGGATTAAAAGAATGAAAAGGGAAATTTTTCACCAACGGGATTAAAAGAATGAATAATTATTTTTGCCCAAGGGAATAAATATGGTGAAGAATTTCAATAAAAAAAAATATAAACGAAAGACTTTTCAGCGAAGGGATTAAGATTAATGAAGACTATGGAAGAAAACACAAAGATAACGATTAAAATATTTAATTTGCTATGAGCAATTAATTAAATTTTTTATTCATTGAAGATAACTGAAAAGTTGCATTGTATGGATATGTGAAGGGTCGTAACCCTAAGAAGTGTATATATGTACGATGAAGTTAAATCAACAAGATTAACGAGATTAGATTTAAAAAAAGGAAAGTAGTAGGTTAGATAGTTGATAGTTGAGCAGTTGAAGAAATAAAACATTTTGATATTTATTGCAAAATCTTTTGAAGTTATAATGGAGAAGAATACATTAATTTGGTGATCCAATTATGGTATAAGTTGTTTGTTGAATTTATTAAAAATATTATCGGGTTGTCTCCAAGGTTGTCATTTCCCTATTATTTAAATTGAGGTATCAAGAATATTTTCAATTTATCAAAGCACACTTGCTGCTTTTGTGTGGCTTAGTTAATTGGTTCTGTTGGTTATTTTTTATGCTGTTAACAAGGTTTGTCTCCTAATCTACCTATGGAATTGCCAGTTCCAATCAAGAGCAGCTCGGAGGACATGGACCAACTGACGGGGATTTTAAAATAACCTCCTACACTTCGGGCTCTGCAAGACTCGGGAGGGTGATCTCTTTAGCAATATCAACAAATTGAAATACATACATAACAAAATATTGCTCAACAGATAATCTCATTTAATGACTCAACATAATAGGATAATACTGAATGGAATTGGTTGTTCATCAGTAACATCAACTACTTGGAGCATGAGATAACCAGAACACTATAACACACAGGGATTTAAAATGATTTTTAATTTTGAAGATTGTGGACCAAGCTGAAAACAACAGAAGTATAATACTTGACCAGTGCCAGAAAAATGGGCTATGGAGTCATATAACTAGCATTCATCTTACAGTGTTGAAAATGATATGAAGATCCCTACAAATGTTATCACATTATGACAACCAGATCATTTGAAGTTTTATCTGATAACCCTTCTTATAAATCCATCTGAAACATAGTATTCCTGTCACATATGCTGAAGCAATTACACTATCCTATGAACAAAAGGCAGTAATAAATGCACCTTGTGCTTCATTAAAGCAATTACATTATTCTCAGAATAGAAGGCAGCAACATATATCACTCTAATGCAGCAAATGTGCATGAAAAGACTCAGATAATCTTATTATTGAATAAAAAAGAGTAATACGTCTCAGAAATGGAGACAATTATCAGCTAAATACAAACATGAGAACATAATTCATAACAAACACTTTCAGATTTTTTGACTCAATTACATTCCTCCCAGCTATACAGTTCTACCCAGAGCTTCTACCTGATTTGCAGAGCTTTCAGAAAATGGAAACCCCAGCCTCTCCCTCCCCTTACAATGAGAGAAGAAAAGAATAAAAGAGAAACAAAAGTAGCCCTAAGATCAGTCTGATTCGTAGATGCCATCCAGAAACGCAATTTGTCGTCGATCAACAAGCTGCTAAAAAACCTCTCTCATCTCTCTATAACTAAAATTGCCTCATCATTTTCCCTTGCTGTTAGTTGCCCTTCAACAGAAAATTCGCCCACGTGATGGAAATCCCCATTTTACTCTACTGTCACCTGAACAGCTTGGCAAAATATAATTTCCTAACACATGATATTTAATCACAAAGTGAATATTGAATTCACTTTACATCAACATGGGTAAATAAAATATTTACTTGTGCTCAATTGACCTTCACTGTGAATTTAAAATATTTTGCCCAGTAATATCTTATTTCACTTTTCCAAGTGAAAACTCCGTTCTCAAAATCTTGTCGGGAAAATAAAATATTTCACATGTTGGGCTCACCTTTTACGTTTTCACATTTAAAAATGCTCCGCCCATACACTAAAATTTTATTTAAAATGAGAACATTTTAAATAAATGCCATCGGACACCTTTAATTTTTTAAATGGTTGGCCATTTAAAATGAAGTTCTTTAAAATACTCACCATCAACACAAAACAATACCCGTGCATCCTTTCCTGAGCCCACCGCCACGCGTCAGAAGCCCGCAATCCTGCCAAGAATAATTCCCCTGCATTTTTAGGTCACGAAATGGCGAGGAACGGTGGAGATTAGGCTGGGTTGTGATCTTCAATTTCCACCGTAGATCTTGTTTCTGCATTTTTGTTGCCCTAATCCTCTATTTTGGTTTGCTCGAGCTCCTCTCATGGCAGCTGCTTCCTTTTAAATCAACTCGAGCCATTTCAGTTTGAGCACCTTCATTTGTTATATTCCCTGAGACCACATTACTCAATACTTTAGTGGTTGCGCACTTGCTTGAGAGTCTTTCTTGTTGCGTTAGAACTGCAAATGTTGGGTGCACATTTTCCAGGCATGGTATTTCATTGAAACCATATTTAGATCCTTTTTGAGGTATGGCATTGAGTTCCTCATAGTGCGTTGGCTGCCCTTCATGATTTTCCTTTGGCACGGGCTCTTTTCAGCATTATTTCCTATTCCCATTTGCCACATGCATTTAAATTTGTATTGCTAAGACCCACCATTTAAAATAAAAACCATCAGGCCCACCATTCATTTTTTCCCACAAGCACTTTATACTTTCTAAAAGCATTAGCCCTTTGAAAATTCCACTCATGTCGATATTTGAAGGAAATAATCGGGCACTAATAAAATAAATGCAAGCTTTAGCATTTCTATCCTATGCTATCACTTTGCTCTGGGCCCGCCACAAGCCTCATGGAAAATCCTCGCCATTTCGTGATGATTAAAGGACGTGTAGGTTCGGATCGCGATATGGCGGGGTGCAGCCAGGATGTTGTGCGCGCCTCACACTGGGTAATGATAGATGTAAATTCCCTGCTCTGTTCTATGGCCTCTACCATGACAGCCACTACTCCAATTGCAGATGCTTAAAGTTACGAAAGTATTTTCAAATCTGTGTTGTGCGCACCCTCCAATCTTTTGTGTATCTGTTGTATTCAATAATTGCATCCCATTTCATTCCATTCACTGCCTTCATGCTCCATGCATGGCCTTGTATTTACTTGAGAGTTTCAAGTATTTTAAAAGTCCATTTGGCGTATTAGGTTGTTACTATGGCGTTCTCTGATCCTTTCATTCATAATGCTTCGCAATTCTAGTGCAATGAGAGCACAAAGTGTCTCCAATGTTTTGTCTTTTTGCTTGATTTTTCTAAGGGGTTTTTCAACATATAATCTTTGGAAAATGTGTGCCCATCCTCTGTTGCAATTTTTTGCTTTTGCTTAGTAGCCTCTGAAGCATTTCAACAAATACATTTGGAACATATGGTGTGTTGGTCCCCTCTTATCACCGTCAACTGAAGTAAAAATAAATTTACCAAGGCACGCCTTCAAGGCAACCCGCAAGCCCTCAAAGAACCTAAACCATCAAATTCTAAGAAATCAGGATCAGATGCAATCTCCTCAATGACACCATGGCTATCAACTTATAAGCTTAGATTTCTAGAATAGAAAAATCTATGTTTTGTATGCAGCCAATATGAAATGGATCAAAAAGCCATAGACCTCCAAGCTTGAGTGATAGCCCTTTACATTTGCTTAAAAAAGAAGCATCAGTAAATTATGTTTCGAAAGATCAAGAATAAAATCTCCTCTTTCCAAAAATTGAAAACCATGGATCTCCAAGCTCATCTACTGATCCATTTATGTAGCCTTTGGAAGTTTCTATTGCTTTTGAGACAAATTGTCTGCTTGCAATTCTGTTTTACTAAGCATGCATACTTACAGTTGTTGAATTTGCTTTCACCTTAAAAGTGTTCCATACCAGTTCCAAGCTCACACCATCTAGAATTCTGACCATATTAGTATGCTAAATATTTCCCTTTTCAATGTCATATAAAAGTTCCAACAACCCAACAAGAATGAATAGTGCAACGATTCTACTCCATGGTAACTCAAAATGTTGCTTCAAACTATTCAGAAACCTCTTCATTTTGCACAGATGCTTGATCACACATTTTCAAGTCACAAGATAGACATTGACTCCATCGGGGAAAAATAACAATGTTTGCTCTAGGAACATGTTATTTAAAAGATAATAACATGAATACTCAATCTCGGACAATGTCTCTTTACCAAAATTGAAAAACCACTTCAACCATGTGAAGCAGGTTGGGTCCCCATGTGGGCCCAGCTTAAAAAAAAATTGTTTTCAAACCACTTTCATGCTCCAATTCAGCTGATATTTTCACTTGAATGCATCAGGAGTGAAAATACAAACTGGGTTTTCAATAAAAACTGCTTTCATCTTGTAGTAGTTTTTAGAATGTTGATCAAGGGGGAGGTGATGATGAAGACCCTTTGAAGAAAAGGAAATCTAGAAGGATCTTACAAGGGGAATCTAAAGGGTAAGGTAAACAAGTTAGTAGTGAAAAGAAAGAAGCTAGATACTATTCAAGAAGAGTAAGAACAAAATTTGATATATATTCCTTCATCTCCTTATCAGGTCAATACTCCTCCTTCCCTTTCATCCTTTTCATTCCCTATTCTTCTTACCCACTGTCCTCACAAGTGCCTCCTAATCCACCAAACTCACTCCACCAGATGAAATATCTCTAGGTAATGTGATGCCTCCTCCATCTATTTTGGGAGTTACAAATTATTCATCCAATCCTTCTCCCTCCTATTTTCAAAAAGCTTTGTTGAGAAAGATAAAAGTTACACAATTGGATATTCCCCAATTTGATTCTGTTGTAAAAAAGTTCCAAAATATCCAAACCCAAAAATGCTAAAACTACTTCAAGACTAATGATAGCTCCTGCATATAGAGACATGTTTTTAGAAGCAACCAAGCCTGTCATAGAAAAGAGTATGGATGAAGTTTTAGCATTGTAAATTTTTGTTGCTTAACAATTTCACACTAGATTTGACACTCAACATAGCTCATATGCCTATTTATGCTTGTGCTATACTTGTTTCATCACCTTTTTGGAAATATTTGTTAATTCCTTTATTATTAGGCCCTTTAAGAGTAAATTAAGCTTGGGCGCTAGTGGGATGCGCTAGCCTACTAGCCATACACACCAAAACTTTTGAATTCAAAATTCAACCTTGTTGTGATTAAGGACATGATCTTTCTTATCAGCCTCTCCCAAACAGTTACTTGAATATGTGCTTGGTCTCATATATAAGTAACCTCTTCTATCATTCACTAGTTTAGAGAGAAAAAAGTTAGAAACAAAACACAGGAGAAAGCGAATGATTAGAGACATAATCCAAGCAATTTATAGTCTACAATCTTCCATTCATGAACTCCATTATTATATCACATTTATGTTCAAGAATCATGTGATTTTTTTCATTTATTGTTATTATTATTGTTGCATGTACTAACACTTGTAGGATTTCCAAGAAGCCTCTTCATTCTCTAGAACACAATCATCTTTGGATTCCACTCCTACCTTGCCAATGATCTTCGAGTCACAACCCTCGTGATTTTCTTGGGTTTGATAACTTTGTGTCTTATGTTCCCAAGGCTCTAATTTAGAAGGTAGACAAGGAATTGGCTAGTTGCAAAAAATTCTTGGGTACACAACATTTGGCTGGGGAGGTTGTCCCTCTCATAGAGAATCTTAGGAGATTGTTAATGATTCACAAGGCGTGGAAATTCTATGTAGTATAGCTCACATAGAGGATACAAACAATATGATGTTAGCTAGTTGCACATAAATTTGTAACAATACGCCCCTTGAAAACCAAATGGGGACATAGGTATCGATACCCATGTTGACATTTCCTATTCCAACATTCACTTCTTTTATTATAACCATTATGCACCATTTGGTAATAGTGTTAACACTAGCTTTTGGAATCCTATAAACCAATATAGCTTTGTCCCACCTTCATCTAACCTCTTGTTTAATTCTCAAAATGTTAATCCAATTGTTTTCCAACATGTTAACCAATCTCATCCACAATTCACTTACCAAAATTCTAATCCACCTATTGCCAGCTCAAGTCCTTCATATTCTACACATTCTCCAACCATCTCACTTACTGATCTTGTCATCAACCAAATCTTACAAAATGTGAGCTCTCTGTATCAAAAAATATTGAATGAAGGCGTAATCAACATAAATTTGAAAAACTATTTTTTACTTTTGTTTGTTTTATGTTTGTCTCACACAATTGAAGTATAGGGCTATAGAGGGTTTTTAAGATGATTTAACCAATCAGGTTCATATCCTAAAAATTGTATATGTGAAAATTGTAACCTATATTGGCATTATTAAACATATTGTTGTAATTTGAAAGTGATGTTATGTAAAGGGAAACCCACTTTGGTTTGTAAAGCCTAAAGTGCAAAGGAGAATAAGTATAAAATTTGTCTCCTATTCATTGGCCACTAATCTAGGGTTCTTAAGTATAGAATTTGGTTAATCCTTAGAGAAACTTGGGCAATTAGTTGGAAACACCAACAGAGCAATCAAGTGTGAACAAGGTTGTCACAACCTTTTCATAATCTCAAATGGTTATGACAACCACTCTGAATATCGATATCAGAATTGAGACCTAAGAGATTCGTCAAAAGCATAACAACAAGACAAATTAAAACTTAAAAGTGAACAATGAACCATTTTATTAAGCAAACTACAATGGTGTAAAGACTAAACACAATAATTGACTAATGATAAAAAAAAATTGTACCATCCAAATAGATCCGAAAGAACCTTAATTTCCAATGAACAATTTTATATCAAGAAATTACTCATGAAATTAAAAATTAGACACAAAAATTTCCCCATAAACTCATAAAAGCATAAAAGAATTATGTGTACCTTTACTCTTTCTATTTTATATGGGATTTGGGATTTCTCCTACAATTTCCTTTGAATACCTTCTATAATTTTGTGTGTTTTCTCTCATCAATTATTTGAATATCCTCACTCTTTGAGAATGCATTCATAGTACCTTTAATGTTGTCCTATGTAACATCCTGCTTTAATTTTAATACTTGGCTTTATTTGAAATAAGGACTATTTCAAATTTGCTAGTTGAAAATATGCATAGTTTTCGAGAACTTCATTAGCTACTGACAATAGTTTCAAAACCACATGTATTTTTTAGTATTATCAAATTTAGTCTAAAAAAATGACTTTCATATTACAAATCAAACACCTTTGAAATGTTCATCCGTATTACTAAGGTTATGAATCACTTGTCACCTACCGACAAGGTTATGACTGCCTTGTCTATTACCAGCATTAGATTTGAAACTTGTAATGTTCATGTTCTGACTAGTTGTCATGTGGCACATCCCATTTCACTTCTCGTGCTCAAAAAGCAGTAGTGACATCTATGTAGTTAATTAGGAAGTGTTAAAATAAATATTCAAACAGCTCCCTTCGGGTTCCTTTTGTAATTGTGTATTTGCCGGCCTATGCATCGCCGAGTTTATTCGGCTTTCCATCAAGTTTTGATCTACCACTTTGTGCACCTTCTCTTTGCAACTTCAAGTAACGGCTTCCCTTTCGGGTCCCGAGATGCTACGCTGGGCGTCCACGCATCATAGAAATGGAAGGTTTTTCTCTTGTTTCCTTAAGGGCTCCGTGCGGGTTGCTAAGGCCTTTTGCGGGGGCCATCATTTCTAAGGATTGTCAGAGGGACACACATCTTGCTATGTGGCGGCGTATCACAAGTTTTTCATGCGGGATTGAAATAAACAAATACGGGATACGTATTACTTGTGCGGGGTTTTTCTTTTTACTTTCTAAAAGGTGTTGGTGGGCCCTACCTTCTGCTAGGTGGCAATCGTTCGCAGATCTTTCAAACAGCAGGGAGGTGAACAACCGCGGGCTGCGAAACGCTGCCACGCGTCTTTCGCACCCGGTTGATGCAGCTTTCTCTCCACTGCAACAAGGACCTCAGCCCATTGGACACGTGTTGCATCTTCACAATCTCTCGACAGCAATGAGAGAGGTTTTCATTCAGGTAGCGACAGGCTGCCATGTGCCTTACAACTGATCCTTGAAGCGGGTGATAAGCTGGCTGAGGGAGATTATGCTATTGGGTGCTGCTCGTCATGGTCATTTGAAGTGGTAGGTGACACTTGTCACCTCGAGCTTGGTTGGGACCACTACCATCATTACGAAGGGCGCGCCTGCACCTGGATGTCCAGATACTGTATTCTAACTCATTGTCGTTGTAACGGCATTGGGAGTCTTCTGATTCTGGCATCATTGCAGGGGATTGTGGGATCTTTTCTGTTATAGCTCTCCAAAGCGGTGGGAGTTTTCTCTCCGGCTATATATACTCTCTCGGTCGATGAGAAAGGGGTCCTAGAAATTTAAGAAAAAAGGATACTGGTTTTAGCAAGAGACATTAGGCCTCTTTTACATGTTTATTTGCAAGAAACTTTCAGATTTTGCCAACTGTTCAGCCTTTCTGTTTTTCATGTTTTGATTAAACTGTAAACTGCGCTTTATAATACTATCTTAAGCATTTTATTTGAAAGAACTTATATATATTGAATATAGGCTTGCTTATCTAAATCATGTCTAAATGACTCCTCTTAGTCGTAAGTATGTATGCAATACTATTTTATGTCAATAAATGAATTGTATATGCTACAGCTTTAGGTCTCCGACATTTTGGAACGTGACAACACCATTCATGCCCCTAAACCTATGATTTATTATGCCCATCAGCAAATTTTGGCGCATCGCCTTAGATTAGACTTTGCTTTATTATATCTGTTTCATTTTCCTTTTCCAAAACCCATTATAGAAGAAGTCGGCTTCTTTAAAACCTGAAGGTCACTCAGTTTGGCGCAAAGGGGTCCCCCTTGAATTGAGTTTCCCATAAGGCACTGTTATCTCGTCAATTTTTGGCATCAATAGTTTATATTTTTTTTGGCACACCCGGTGGGACCTGAACTAATGAAATTGCCTTGTAGAGGGGTGTATGAGCCATCGACCTGTAACTAGATCCCAGACTGCAAATAACCTAGGTTTACTAGTACCTCCGCTAGGGACAGTCTAGGCCGCAAATCAGTTAGTAACCGTTTCATTCCCACCGCCCTTTCCTCTTACCATGTTATTAGCCGCGAATAGAAACTATAGTAGCATGGGATGTTGGAAGTCCCCTGGTAGCTTTGGTAGCGCTTGTTGTTTGGGGCGCTATCCCGGTTTCAACCCTGAAAGCTCTTCCCAAATTTGCCGGAGGCAACACAAAAATGCCAGCAGAGCATTTACAAGATGTAGCAGATGTATGTCTGGTACACGGTATTACAACGCAGAATGTAGCCCTGAGGCTCCTCGCTGCGTCCTTCAAAGGTAAGGCTCTGGATTGGTACCGAACACTGACTCCTAATTCAATTCGCACTTGGGATGACCTCGGAGATCCATTCTATTAAAGGTTCTCAAATGATGAAGATCGTTCTTCGTTATATTATCAGCTATCCGTCATAAGTCGAGCGCCCCAAGAGGCTCTGATGAATTTCAATGCCCGATTTCACTCAAATTGGCAGAGGACTCTTGTGACTATCCGCCCGACTCCAGAACTGGCATTCATATTTTACCTGAAGTCCATTAACCCCGACATTTCTGTGATGATTAAGTCTTTGGGAGGAGCCACTCTACCAAATGCTTATGCTACCGCTATCAAAGCTGAGAATCATTTGATAGATTGCAGAAAGTTACCTCCTCGACCTATTATCCCAATATTTCCTGAAATATCAAACTCTGCACAAGAGGTCGCATCGACTAGTGCGGCAGCAACTCCCCAATCGATGTACTCCTATGCGGCCGCTCCTGAAAGCTTGGCTTCTACATTGGTTTCTTCCAAGAATGAAATAGGCGACCTCAAAGAGATGTTGCGAACTATGGCAAATGACATAACAACTCTCAAGTAGAACCAAGCAATGCCTCCATGGCCTGCATATCTAAACTATCAAGGCGGGCGGTCTACTTATCAGCAAAATCAATATCAGAGTGCACCTTGCACTAATCCATCAACACCGACTACAAACCAAATGGTTCTGGTCCCTACGCCACTGGCAGGTGTGTCACCAAGATCAAGTAGAGAATTAATCGTGGGACAAAACAATCTTATTGATGACATCAATCCATCGTGCTTCCCCTGCAACGATGTGCATATGCCCTAAATTGTCCACGTGACAACTTACAACAGAAGGTAGCAGAGCAATGTAGTCAAGGTACTACAACAGAAAATGGAGAATACATATATGCCTCGGCAATGGAGAATGCGGTCTTTACCACGCAAATGCAAGGAGTGTCCTTAGAGCAAGAGTCTGAGATTGTTCCTGATCACATGTGCGCTCTTCTCCTCGATGGAAGACGAGGAAACGGTGTTTGCCAATGATGCATCCATATCTAAAACACCGCAGGTGCAATCTAACTATAACACACGCTCAAAGAGGAGATTCACTGGTGAGCCTGTTGTTTCACTTCTGGACAGCCCGCAATGCAAAGGCGTGTCCAATCAAATTCTCGGTGCTTCAACCGTCTCTTCACATTATCAACCACGGAAGGAAATTATTATAACAAGAGCAAAGGAGCAGAAACCTCCGAGCTCGTCACCTTTTAATGTGGTGGAGCAATTAAAGAAATCATCCGCTAATGCGTCTTTATGGGACATTCTAGCTATCCCGGAACAGAAGACTATGCTACAGAAGGCACTTCAGCAAGAGATCAACTCAGCACCAACGGAGCCGTCTGCCAGTACAGAGGTGGTTTATCAAATGCCACTAGCTAAGGTTCTTACATACAAAGCAAAAAGAACCCCATGCGGAAGGCAGAAGTAGGCCGAAACCTCAACCCTTCTTTCTGACTCTCATTGTAGGGGAAAAGCTATTACACAACGCTATGATTGATTCTGGCGCTAGTACAACGGTTATGCCAAAACTGATAGCCGAAGCCTTGGGTCTCAGCTACAAACCTCTGAAGAAAGAGGTAATGCAGCTGGATAGAAATAAAATTGATACTGTGGGTGTCATCAAAGCGCTTTCGTTAACTCTATTTGCCTGCCCAAGTATCACGGTCCCGCAAGATACAGTGATCATAGATGTTCCTCCTATGTTTGGTCTCTGTCTATCCTGAGAATTTACTTGAAAGGTGGGCAGATATTTGTCTTTAGATTGGTCACATCTAATACTTAGGACCAAGCATGGCACAAAAATGAAGATAGAATCGGAGGCTCTACATTCCGAACACGTGGCGGATGAGGCCTTGATCAATTTTGAGGCTGCACATACCTCTATCACCAAGCAAGACTTGTATAGTGTCAAACTGCTAGAGGAAGAGAAGGTGAGTGGAGACCGAAATGATAAGGAAGATGCTCTGTTAAGCGAACATATAAACAATGATCCTTTCAGGAATTATCATGCTACCGGATTGGGCACATATGTGATTTATGATGAAGACCAGGTTCTTCCAAAATTCACCAAAGAATCCGACGATAACCAAGCAAATGAGCTGTGGACATTGTATTTTGACGGAGCAAGAAGCAAAGTTGGAGCTGGAGCAGGGGTATGTCTAATATCCCTGCAGAATGAAAAGTTGTTGAGGTCTTTCCGATTTCAATTCGCCTGTTCAAATAATGAAGTTGAATATGAAGGGTTGGTCCAAGGCCTAATTCTAGCGGAACGAATGGGTATTAAGCAATTGACTATGTTCGGAGATTCTGAACTGGTAGTTAATCAGGTCCAGGGAATCTCCACAGCAAAGAACGTCCGAATGAGATCCTATTGGCATTGAATCTAGGACCTGATTGAAGGTTTTGAAGCTTCCAACATCCTGACTGTTCCCCGAACGCAGAATAGTGATGCAGATGGCATGGCGGTGATCGGTGCTCAGTTTGATCCTGTCTCTGACTTGCTTCGAAACAAATATTCAGTGTGAGTGCTTGTTCGACTAGTGATTCCCGACAATGATCAGAGCTGGCAAGTCTTTGAGAGCGATGAGCACATCGCTTCGTTTATCCAGCACTAAGGAGAATTTTCTAATCAGCTTCAACCAAAGATCGCTGAGGCCTATGAAGGACAGATTATGTAGCTCAAATAAAATAAACTTTCGAAAGGATTGGTTACTCTCAAAAACTTTTTCGATTGTAACAACGCCTGAAATGATAAGCAAAAGTTTGTAGCGGACAAAAGTGACTATGAGGACCTTCGGGTCTCCGATGGCAGGAATCTCCGGGTCGGAAAAGATGTCCCACACCAAGATAGAGAAAGGCTTATCAGTTTCTACAAAAAATATGGAGTAGTGGTCTGGTCCTACAATGATCTAGAGGGTTACGATCCTGGCATCATTCAGTACACTATTGAATTAACAAAAGGTGCAAAATTGGTCCGACAGAAGCAGAGGTCGGTCAACCCTAAAGTTGAGGCCCTAATGGCACAAGAGCTAACCAAGCTCATTAATTCACGCATTATCTTCCCAATCACACATAGTACTTGGGTATCAAACCTGGTACCAGTTAGAAAGAAGAATGGCGATATATGCTTATCCGTGGACTTCTGAGACCTGAACAGAGCATCTCTGAAGGATCACTATCCATTTCCTTCTATGGAGTTAATCCTCCAAACTGTCGCAGGATCAGAAATGTTCTCTCTGCTGGATGGCTTCTCTGGCTATAACCAGATATGAGTTAAAGAAGAAGATCAGCACAAGACTACGTTCACCACCAAGTGGGGAACATTTGCATATGCTAAAATGCCTTTTGGTTTATCCAATGCAGGGGAAACTTTCAAGAGGGCGATGGACGTCGCATTCAGCGAACTGATCAATAAGTTTATTCTAATCTATTTGGATGACCTTACTGTGTTCTCTAAATCTAAAGATGATCATTTTGATCATTTGGAATTAATTTTTCAAAAATGCCAGGAGTTAGGGGTTTCCCTGAATCTGAAGAAATGTGTATTCGGAGTACCGCAGGGTAAGCTGTTGGGGCATGTTGTGTCTAAACAGGGTATTTCAATTGACACTGAATGAGTAAAGGCTATCAAGGAGCTTCCCCTTCCAGTAAATAAGAAAGGTGTCCAGTCTTTTCTGGGCAAAGTAAATTCCGTCAACAAATTTATTTCTTATTTCGCGGGAATGATTAGGCCGATCACCCAAATGCTAAAAAAGGATCAAGTTTTCAAATGGACAACGGAAGCTCGGGAGGCTTTTGAAAAGGTCAAGGAAGCGATCTCCACAGCCCTGGTGCTGATAAACCCAGATCAATGCAAAGATTTTATAATGTATGCCTTCAGTAGCAAGTCCAGTATTGCTACTATTCTAACTCAAAAGGATAGTGAAGGAAAGGGAGAGCATCCAGTGGCGTTCTATTCCCGAACCCTAAAAGAATATGAAGCGAATTATAACTTCGTCGAAAGACAGGCCTTTGCAATAGTAAAGGGACTTAAAAGGTTCCGCCATCTGATTTCCTGCAACAAGGTTCTAGTACATGTCGCACATTCTAGTGTGCGTGAATACATCATGGAAGGAGAGATAACAGAAAAAAGGGTTAATTGGATTACCAAGATCCTGGAGTATGACATCGAGGTCAGGCCAACTAAGATTGTTAAAAGCAGAGGACTGTGTGAGTATATGGCACAGAACGAGGAGGTACCTGCCAAGGAGGAACGGCCAGAGCTCGTCCTGATAAATGAATCAGGATCAGAAGATGATTGGCTGACAGATAGAATGAACTTCATGCAAATCAGAAGGTATCCGCCAGGCCTCTCATCCCAAAAAAGAAGGTACTACCGGCTTCAGAATTGTGGATATACACTAATAGAAGGAGTCATTTTCAAAAAAAATTTCAATGGTGTGCTTCTGCGATGCGTTACTTCAGAGGAGGCGCAGAGGATCCTCGACGCATTTCACAATAGTGACGAAGGTGGACATTTCTCCGCCAAAACTAACGCCATCAAGGTCCTGCGAGTTGGATATAACTGGCCTGCACTTTTCAGTGACTCCCACTCTCTGGTGAGGGCTTGTAAAAAATGCCAGTTCTTCTCTGATAGAAGGAAGAATTCAGCGATGCCCCTCAAACCTATCGTGGCGGATGAACCATTCGCGCAATGGGGCCTGGACTTCATCGGAATGATCAACCCGGTTTCCAGCTCTGGACATAAGTGGATTCTAACCGCTACAGACTACTTCACAAGGTGGATGGAGGTTGTTCCCCTTAAAGGTGCAACAGAAACAGAGATTATAGACTTCCTTGAAGCATTGGTGACAAGGTTCGGCCCTCTGAAGACAATCATTTCGGACAACGCCAGAGCATTTCTAGGTACAAAGGTATGTCACTTTGCATTAAAGAATGACATTTTTCTTAAAACATCATCAAACTATTATCCGCAAGGAAATGGTCTAGCCGAGTCGACAAACAAAAGCTTACTCTGACTCCTAATAAAGGTTGGCTTAGAGCACCAGAGGGAATGGCATAAAAATCTTTGAAAAGCCCTCTGGGCAAACCGCATAACTCCTAAGCAAGTCCTTAAGACTTCGCCTTATGAGCTGGTATATGGCAAGGAGGCGTTGTTACCTACCTCTATGGAGATCCCAACAATACAGTTATTGAAGTCCCTTGAGATAGAACAAAATGAAGCCATAGAGGTTCGGCTCGCCGAACTGTTGGAAGTACAAGAAAAAAGGGAAAATTCCCTAATAGCAATGACAAGCCGTCAACAGGTGGTCAAACGATAGTTTGACAAGAAGGCTTCCGACCAAGGTCTGAAAAGTGGAGACTTAGTGCTAAAATATGACAGCAGGGCTACAAAGCCAGGTCAGCATGGTAAGTTTGATAGCCTATGGGAGGGACCCTTCAAAATCATTCAGTGCAGGCAACACAACACTTTTGAGCTAGAAAATATGGAACAAGAGCTGTTAGGAATCTCGGTCGATGGGATTCATCTTAAGTTGTTCCATTAGGCATTAAGCTCTACCTTGTACAGATGTAAATAGCGCTTTTATTTCATTTTCTGTGTTTGGTCTGTTCTTTTTCTAAAATCAATTTTCTTTCTACGCATTTGTTCATTATCATTGGAAAGTAAAACATCAGAGTTGCTTTTACACAAAATACACTTGTGCACGGAGAAATAGCACACAAAACTTGCAAACCCAGAAAATTTTAAACACAGAAGCAAAAGAGAGCATGGATTTTTCTTTAAAATGAGAGGTATATATTTATATATACGTTCTTTGGTTACAAAATGGCTGGAAGGCTGATTTCCAAAATGTACAAGTATCAAGGTATATTATATACGATAGCCTTTTATCAGGCTTATCTAAAGCAGGAAAGTTACATTTGGAACAAGCAGGCAACGGGGTTATCTATCCAAAGGCATGACTGGCAGCAATCAATGCATTCTTTGCAGCGTCCACTTCTTCCTCGTCCACGGGCTCCTTGGCAGCACTGGCAGCATCATTTGACGCAACCGTCGTTGGCGGTGGAAACACCGAGTTCCTAAAGTCAGTGTACCAGTCTACGTCGTAGAAAGGTATCACGTTGTAGCTCCGAAACAGGAAGTGTAGGGCCTAAGTAACTCTCTGCTGGTGCTGGTCACGGGTCTGCAGGTGGAATCCACTGAGGAATTGCAGTCAAACGACGACAGCTTCTTCTTCGATAAAGCGACGCAGGTCGCTGGTTGTTGGCAGGCCTATCCCATATGCAGCATGTGCAACGACCTCACCAAGCCCATTTAGGTATTTCTTTGGGAAGATTTCTTTAACCAGCTTCAGGATAAGTGGTCGAGGAACGCAAATGTCCAGCATGGACGCTACAAAGTGAGAGCATACGTCGGTATTCACCCTATACTTATCCTCGTATTCTATGCAATCCTTGTCTAGGACCCACTTAATGGCTACCAAAATCAGAGAGTGCTTGTTCTTCGTCATCCCTTTTAGCCTCCTAATGGAAATCTCACCTAAGAACGCTGTCTGTGACTTATACGAGGTCAGACGAATTGGGTATCCATTGTTCTGACACTGTCCTTAGTCTTCTAAGATAATGTCGAATTGCTCACCACCTAACCTATGAAAGGACTTGCTCAGCACTCTACTACTGACCTATCACCTCTTAAATGCTAAGTATGTTTTACTCACTATCTACTGGCCTATTTATAGAAAAATTGACAAGCCACATGCCAATCCGCCTCTAAAAAACGTGATGATATGCTAGCTGCTATATCGAAAGCTGAGTCTACGTTTGTTCACATTTCTGGGCCAGTACATCCATGATAGCATAGCTCAAGGTGTGTTTAATTAAATGAAGTTGATTAATTAGTTTTAAAAAGGTGGCGCTTGTTGGTGAACGAACGTATGGCCGTAGGCTATTGTGTCATCTCTCAAGCGCATCCTAAAGCCCAAGGCGATACTCATATCTTTTCAGGCAGTGATCGTTTGCATGGCGTAATCATTCTGGCTAGGATATTAATTGCCAATGCATGCTAACGTAGGGTTAGAAGGCCAGTTGCAAGCTCAATTTCCAAGGAGATCAGGGCGTATCAAGCGATTGCCCAAATGTAACGATGAAATCCGACCGCCTCGAAATAACAATCAGTTCATGTTGTATCAGTTGCAAGATTAACGGTACGTGCCAAATTAAATGCAAAAGGCTTGCTATCGCCTACCACCTTGGGAAAGGTTGCTATTATTGCACGAAAAGGCTTAATATTTCAAAGGCTTTTACAAACGCAAGGGAAGTGCAGAGTTGTTTTCTGTTTGTCTATCTAGAGCAAGCATATTCGCAGGCTAGGAGTTTACGTTTTCTTCAGACAAAGAAAAATGTTAGAATCTTTAGCTCAGCTGATGCAAGAGGACATTAGCCAGGAACTATTCACGGCTTTTCGTTCTTCGGTTGAGGTGTACATATACAAAGATGTAGCATATGCCACGCTTGGTATACCCATGAAGACGAGAAGAACCCACATGGAAGAGCTGTATAGACCCAACGAATGGAATAACCAGAAAAGGGTTAAAGAAGAATGGAACAATATCTATGACCCAAAGCTCGCGAAGATCTCTAAATCCCTCAGAGATGCAGATTGTGCAAAGTTATCAACAACAAAGGCGAACCAATCCACGGAAAGTAGAGTCTGGTATAGTGGTCTCCTACAATACATGGTCCCATTGGTGCACTATTTCCCGGAAGTGGTTGATGCTACTATTCAGCGCTATAACCCAGATACCCACTACATTGAAGGTCACAACTTAAGGGTGCATATCAGCCCAGAAGCCATTTGGAACATGTTATGTATCCCGGATCCAAATAGAAGGAAGGACACTATCGAGCCTTTTCGCCCAAGCAAGAGGGAGAAAATATGAAGGAAGATGAAAACCGACTCAGATTTCTTGTTAGAGGAGACTAATAAGAAAGGTATCGCGTCTGCTAAAGCACCAAGTATCCCATTATCGCGTGGTTCATTCCGCAATGATCTCGAGGACGCCATCTCCATGCTGGCATTTGTTTGCAGCCGAGACTTTGATGAAAAGATAGAGGCTTTTCAGCTGGGACCTGCAATACAGTTTCATAAGTAGCATGAACTCTTCTGGTATGATTTTGCTGAGTTCATGGTTGAAAAAATGATACAGCAAATGGAGAATTATCAGGCAGAAAGGAAGTTTAGATTTCTTTCCTACCTGGTCCACATGTTTCTGCATCAGAATCTGGATTTTTTCGCCCGATTTATTCCGCTATCAATTTTTGATGAGCAAAATAAAAGAAAGCTGGTGTCTACATGGACACCTTTCCTTTCCGCATCTTATGACTATTATGCGTTCGCGGACTATTTCAGATCCCCCGTTTTGAATGATTTAATCAGAGAGGGTGATATTGTCCGGCTCATCAAGGAGCCGACCGGATTTATTCAAAGTTATACCCCTGCTTGTGACTGGTTCTTACGCAGGGATTTTACAATCCTCTGAATGCGGGGCTTTACTGGCAAACATTTCCTGCTCCTGGCTTGTGTCACCGATAGAGTGCTCACGTTGAAATTTTTTTGGCAGGTGTGTGTCATTGATTTCACTTTTTGTAGCAGTGGAAGTGTCAAGAGGAAAGGATTCTTCACTTGTCCGAAGAGTTTCAAGTCGGTAACTTTGATTAAAAAATAATCGCACAAGTTGTTAGAAGAGAAGCTGGCACATCTAGGGTTGGTACTGATAAATGATAAGTGGGAATACAACCCTTTCAATGACTTACCAAAGCCACATATGAAAGTTACCCATATTTCCCGACCATAATGGGAAAAATGGCTTAATCTGCGGACAGATAGAGAGGAGGATTTTGTTGAATTAGCGCAAATCCCTACACCGGACACTAGGGGCCCATGGCACAAGTTTTACTTTCCTGTGGCCGTGGCCAGGGACAATCTTCCCATGGAAAGCAGCATGTACAACAAGTTGAAGAGGGGTGAGGAATGGAATGACGAAAAAATAAGAGCTTTCTAGAGATATCGCAAGGAAACAGCACAGTTAGATGCTCCTTATAATCAATTGAAGGACGACCAGGAATTTAACAGATAGTGGAATTAAGGCCACCCCAGTCCAAACTCTAGTGTTGACAGGAGCGAAGAGGGAGAGGGATCCGAAGAGCATGAAGAAGAAGCAGCGGTATCATCCTCTTCAGCGCAAGGGGGCAACGTCTCTGGGTAGGCCACCTATCTAGCCACGAACGTACGCTTTAATATATCAAGAGGCCCACATACACGCACTTGGGCTGCTAAACTGGCCAGGCTAATGCCTCAGCAGAAGGATCTGACTGCCGAAGTTAATGAGTGTCTGCCTATGAAAAGGCAACGCACAGCAAATATTATCGGAGGGGTTTCGCATGAACCTGCCGGAGGAGATTCAACCGCTGCTAGCCAAATGCCAGAGTTTGCGGGTGAGTCACGGACGATCCTGGAACCACCGCCAACCAGTCAACAGGTACATTTCACTCCTTCTTCTCTTACATCTCATTCCTTCGTATCCGCCCCTACTCCGTTAGCAACTCCTGCCATAAGTCCAAGACCTCGACCTTCTACTTTTGGTCCAACTTATTTGGTTGGATTCACCCAGTTTTCGCAGGCCCGCCCACTCGTAATCACTCCTCCGAGTGTGCTCACACCTACAGTTGTCGCCCAGACTTTCTTTGCCTCACTTTTAGAAAATGTTCCCCTTGTCGACCCCCATTCTTTTTTTGCTATGCTTACTGATCCTCTTCCATTGCAACAAACTGATATTCAGTTAGCAACTACCCTTCCCCAGCTAATGAGCCTTATGACTGAATCCCCGATTTAGCCGCTACAAATGCCTAGCCCTGCTAATAGTTTTCAGGCCAAGCTATGGAACGTGCCACACTTTTCTCCACAAACAGTCACCCTCCAGAAAAAGCAAATGCGTGCGCCTATGAAAGTTACCTATCCCTATGCCTTGTCTTCTGGTGTTCCTTTCGCAGGTGGTCTAGTTTCATCACTAGCTGAATTCATAGCACAGATAGATTATGGAAAAGAGGCGCGCGCAAATAGAATGAGGCAACGCAAGGAAAAGGATGACAATGCTCCTGCCGAGCCTAAAGTACAAGCTTCGTATGATGAGGCCCGACAGGAATTAAAATTTATGACCATGTACCCAAGGATAAGCAAACCTCAGGGAGAAATGCAACCCGAAGACTATGAGATCTATGCTGTCGGACTAGACATGAAGGTAGCCCGGCCACAAGGTTGAAATCGTGGAGGAGACGCAACGGGTGGTCACTTCTGACTTCCTCAAAACTGGTCGCCAGTTAAAGAAGAAGGATGAGCAGCTTAGGGCAGCCAGGGAAAGGGTGAATTTTCTGGAAACAAAGGAGAAATCCTTAGAGGCAGATATCGCCCGAATGACTGCAAGGGCACTGACAGCAGAGAATGAGAAGAACAGACTTCAGGGAGAAATTGCAAAAACCCAGATTGCTGACCCAGGCTTAGTAAAAGAATTGCAAAGCCAGAACCAGGCAATGCGACAGAGCCTACAGTTAAAAGAGGAAGAGCTTGAACATGTCCGCCTTAAGTATAGTCAGGGGATGGCACAAAAGGGTGAGGAGTTGGAGCGCCTACAAGAGCAGTGTGAGCAAAGAATACAAGAGAAAGAGGCCGAATTTAAAGCCCTGAAGACTAAACTAGAGGAGGAACTCCGAGGGACAAAGGCTTCTCTGGAGAAGCAATCAGCGAATCACTCCCGAGCCGAACAGAATTGGAATAAAGAAATGAGCAGCTATGCGGAGCAGTTAGCTTTCGAGAAAAAGAAGAAGGCAGAATTAGCCGAGGCCCTCATTTCAAGAGACGCGAAGATTTCTTCGCTTAAAGCCTCTCTGTTACCTGCCCCTGTCCAACCTGATGTCATTCCGCTGGTTAGGCAATTGTACATTTCTCACTGGGAGAAAGTCAAGACCTTTTTCCTAACACTGCAGCCTACCCTCCGATTTATTGATAAGGAATCAAGACTCAATCAAGAGGCCCACGACACAATTGAGCAGTTCCCACGTTTCATCCTGGAGAAGGTTCCTTAGGAAAGGGACTTGCTCAACAAGCTATACTTCGTCTCGGATGAAATCCTTGCTAGGGCGGGTATCAAAGATCGGGACATTGCTGCCCAAACAACCAATAAATTCATTCATTGTCACTCCGCTTTCCAACGCACTAAGGCAGCGACGGCTTTTCTAGGTAAGGCACTAGATGGCATTCAGGGAAGTTTCTCCGAATTAGGCAAAATGGGGCTGTCGTCCCCGTTCCTCAAGGATGGCTCCATTGCCACAACTGCACAGATTGCTGAGGTTATTGCACAGAAAGAAAATGACCCGGAGGCATTCAGGGAGTTCGGTAGCTCCCCAATGACAGCCGATATTGAGGCGATCATTCATCCACTATCGCAACTACTTTTCCATATCTAAGCAGGCCCTGGCCTACCTGAGGTGCTGCCTCACAAGGAAGCTGTCGATCTCCGCGGGGCACAAGAAAATTTGCGCAGCATGGCAAAGCCGTCTGAAAGTGAATGGTCGCCCTTGCAAGCTACTCTTTCCAAACTCTGACTCCATTCGCCCTATGGATAAAGCTCTGGTTTGCAGAACCAGAGAGTTTTTGGGTTCTCCGTTCCTTGTCCAAAACGTCCCTGATAGTCGCCAAAAGCTGTTAAAATAAATATTCAAACAGCTCCCTTCAGGTTCCTTTTGTAATTATGTGTTTGTTGGCCTATGCATCGCCGAGTTTATTCGGCTTTCTATCAAGTTTTGGTCTACCACTTTGCGCACCTTCTCTTCGCAACTTTGGGTAACGGCTTCCCTTTCGGGTCCCGAGATGCTACGCTGGGCGTCCACGCGTCATACAAACGGAAGGTTTTTCTCTTGTTTCCTTAAGGGCTTCGTGAGGGTTGTGAAGGCATTCTGCGGGGGCCATCATTTCTAAGGATTGTCAGAGGGACCCACATCTTGCTACGTGGCGGCGTATCGCAAGCTTTTCATGCGGGAATGAAATAAACAAATACGGGCTGCGTAGTGCTTGCGCGGGGTTTTCTTTTTACTTTCTAAAAGGTGTTGGCGGGCCCTACCTTCTTCTAGATGGCAATCGTTCGCAGATCTTTCAAACAACAGGGAGGTGAACAACCACGGGCTGCGAAACTCTGCCAGGCATCTTTCGCACCTAGTTGATGCAACTTTCTCTCCACTGCAACAAAGACCTCAGCCCATTGGACACGTGTTGCATCTTCGCAATCTCTCGGCAGCAATGAGATAGGTTTTCATTTGGGCAGGGACAGGCTGCCATGTGCCTTACAACTGATCCTTGAAGTGGGTGATAAGCTTGCTGAGGGAGATTATGCTACTGGGTGCCGCTTGTCATGGTCGTTTGAAGCGGTAGGTGACACTTGTCGCCTCGAGCTTGGCTGGGAACACTGCCATCATTGCAGGGGATTGTGGGATCTTTTCTGTTACAGCTCTCCAAAGCGGTGGGAGTTTTCTCTCTGGCTATATATACTCTCTCGGTTGATGAAAGAGGGGTCCAAGAAATTTAAGAAAAAATGATATTGGTTTTAGCAAGAGACATTAGGCCTCTTTTACATTTTTATTTGCAAGAAACTTTCAGACTGTGCCAACTGTTCGGCCTTTCTATTTTTCATGTTTTGATTAAACTATAAACTACGCTTTATAATACTGTCTTAAGCATTTCATTTGAAAGAACTTCTATATATTGAATACAGGCTTGCTTATCTAAATCATGTCTAAATGACTCCTCTCAGTAGTAAGTATGTATGCAATACTATTTTATGTCAATAAATGAATTGTATATGCTACAGCTTTAGGTCTCCGACGTTTCAGAACGTGACAACACCATTCAGGCCCCTAAATCTATGATTTATCGTGCTCATCAGTAAATTTTGGCGCATCGCCTTAGATTAGACTTTGCTTCATTATATCCATTTCCTTTTCCCTTTCTAAAACCCATTATAGAAGAAGCCGACTTCTTTAAAACCCGGAGGTCACTCAGTTTGGCACAAAGGGGTCCCCTTTGAACTGAGTTTCCCATAAGGCACTGTTACCTCGTCAATTTTTGGAGTCAACAGGAAGCTAAAGATTTCAAGCCATATTGTTCAAAATAATTTCTAAACCATGATTAGGGTTCTCCCATGGTTTTGAGCATCTTGTAGCCTACCCAAAGTGTTGTGACAATCTCATCACAAGACAAAATGAGTATCAAAACTTTTTATAACTTGCTTGAAAAGTAATCATTTCAAAAACCAATTCATAAACATTGGACATGACTCTAAGATTATAAACATAAACCATTGAAAAAGTACTAATTTATTAGATCCTTTGTAAAATTATCATTCACCAAATAAACATCAATTCCCTTGGCTTGCAATTTGATAAAGAAGGCTCCTCTTGATAACAAATTCAAAAACATCTCTTGCCATGTAAACTTGAAATAATTTTTTTTTAAACAAAACCAATTTCTTTATGTATCTTTTTTACCGTAAGGCTTCGAAACATACATTTATACATGTTTTTGTTTTTATCCGTGTTTGTTATACAAAAATATATTAATATGTATATATATAATAAATTCATTTTTGAGAAAATAATTCACAATTTGCATAGAGGAAATGGGAGTTTACAAAAATATAATAATCAATTGCTCTTTGGTTATTTTAAAATATTATAAATATTACTAATTTGAAATATTTTAAATTTCATGATTTCAAGTTCTTTATGATATGATAAAACTCTTTAGAACAAAAGCTCGATTATTTTGTGACCACATTTATTATTAATTGAGAATGAATTATAAATATATCATTTTATACATATATTATTTATGCTTATAAAAGTGTCATTTTTTAATAATTTAATTTATTACATGCATTTAAACATATAAATAAATACAAAATTGATTTAAAAATTTTAAAAATATCATTTATTTTATTTAATAATGTATAAATTAAAAGAAACTATTTATTTTTTGTAACAATGGACTATTATAGATTTTATTTGAAATGTGCATAGACAAGTTTTCTGTTGCAAGTGTAATTTAGTGGTATTTTAGGCTTTTGAATTCAACATTTTTATTATAATTATAAAATAAAATATCCATATCTATTCTATTTACTTAAAATTTAACATTAATATCAAAATATATTAATTCACAAAATTAAATGTAACTTTAAATTATTAATTTATATTGAATTATAAATATATCATTTTATTAATGTAGACTAAAATTTTTAAAAATAAAAATCTTTTATACATATATTATTTATGCTTATAAAAATATCATTTTTTAATAATTTAATTTATTACTTGTATTTAAATATATTAATCAATATAAAATTAATTTAAAAACTTATTTATTTTTTAAAAAAGAACATGATGCTTATTTATTTTATTTAATAATATATAAATTAAAAAAAACATAAACTATATTATTAATGTCACTTAGAGTTTTCCAGTAAAAGAGGTTAAATAAATACTCATTCTTTTTTCCAGCATAGATTAAAATGTTACAGGTAGAATTTAAATTTAATAAATTTTCTTACAAGACATGGTACATTTGACTGCAAGGACATGCCATGATGCATGAATGTAGCATATCCATGCCCCGGGGCATACTTGGGGCTGGATAGCCGCTGCCTGCAAATTGTGGCCTCCATAGCCAGTGCCAAAACGTTTCACGGGCACAATTTTTAATTCTGCTTTTATAAAAAGCAAATAAGCTTTTAAAAATGAGACATCCAGAATCTTTAGGAAGACTTACCCTGTGCGCTGAAGACCACCCGGGCCCACTACCACATGTCATAACCCCGCTATCTCGCAGAAATTAACCTGCTTGCATCTCAAGATCGCGATTTGGCGGGGGACGGTGAGGATGAGGCTGCATTTTGCTCCTCTTTCTTGAGACGTTGATTTCTTTTCAACCTTCAATGTTGCCCTAACCTTCTTCACCCTCGAGCTATGTTTTGGTTCTTTCACCTGTTTCTTCATGGCGATGGCGATGGCGACAGCCTCCCTGTACAGATCAATGCCCATTCTAGTTGGTGATGGCATTGTCATCTTGTAACAAAAGCATGGAAGTTACCTTTCTGCGCTGAGTCTTTGAGGAATCATTCTATCCTCTATGCCTTTGATGGATGTCTATAGCCTGCTTTTATGAGCGCTCATGTAGACAGTAAATGTAGTGGCCTGCACATAAAATGGAATGCCAGTAATGCAAGGTACGCGCATGATGAATCTAAGTTGAAAGTCCTCTGAAATTTCCAAACAAATGCAATGCTCCATCAATGGAGGTTGCGCTGAGAGATGAGGGTGCGCACAAGTGGGCATATTGAAAATATTTTAGTGAATTTCAAGCAAATGCTTTTGGAAGGTATAAAGATGGAAATAAAATTAAGGACAACACAACTATCTGGTAGTAAGAGGGACGCTACTAGCAGAATATGCACAAAATGAAACCTTTGAATGCCTCCATCGAGCTTGGAGAGGTTCGGCTTGGGGCAGGTCAAAAAATAGTGAGGATCTAAATGGTGCGCCACTCAATAAGCCAACAGAGGGTTCGAACCATGAAAGAGTTGTAGAACAGAGGAGAAAGCTAAGAAAATGGCCGCCATTGCAAGCTCGAGCTGTTTGCAGAGTCGGTGAAATGCACGATAAAGAAAATTAGGGCAAACATTGCAAGGAGAAATGAAATCAACGGTCAGCAAATGGAGGTGAAAATGCACGCAAATCCCAGTTGTTCCTCGCCATTTCACGATCTAAAGATGCAAGCAAGATAACCATCGCGAGATTGCGGGCTGTTGCCACGTGGCAGTGGCGGGTCCGGGTGAAGCCTCTGTTGAGTAAATGCCTATTCATGTGCGCGGTAAAAAATTTATGAAGAGGCCGATAGACTTTATGTTTTAAAAGCTTCAATTCGAAAACATTTAAAATTAAATGTTTAAAGAGAAAATACAAAGGGGCCCCACACAATATTTGAGTGCACTCATATTTTAAAGATATAGTGGGGACTTTAAAAGGATAAAGCGCTCTGTGGATAAAATAGTAAAATATTTTTAAAAGATTAAGTATATGCACGGGTAAAGGCTTTTACTCTTAAAGTGAAGTAAAAAGGATATTGTGGGTAAATACTTTGATGGTGATTATTGTGGGATGGTTTAAATTTTTAATCCCTAGGTAAAGTTTAATTGTTTCCACATTGAAGGGGCAACATGTTTTAAAATGTATAAAATAAAAGAACGGGGCCATGCTTTTAATTATAAGGTGTCAGGTAAAAGATATACTAGTTTATTGCCTGATGGGCAATGTTTTATGTGCTGGGAATAAAATGAAGTCAAGTTTTAAAATATTAAGGTTAAGAAACTTTAATATATGGTGAAATTAAAAGATGCAGCAAGAAAAATGTTGGGGGAATTATAGCAAGTAGATTAAATATTCACTATGATAAAGTGAATATGCAAATTTATGTCAACATGGGTATCGATACCTATGTCCCCATTTGGTTTTCAAGGGACGTATTGTTGCGAATTTATGTGCAACTAGTTGGCATCGTATTGTTTCTATCCTCTATATGAGCTACTACATAGAACTTCCACGCCTTGTGAATCATTAAAAATCTCCTAAGATTCTCTATGAGAGGGACAACCTCCCCAGCCTAATGTTATGTACCCAAGAATTTCTTGAAACTAGCCAATTCCTTGTCTAGCTTTTGAATTAGAGCCTTGGGAACATAAGACACAAAGTTATCAAACCCAAGAAAATCATGAGGGTTGTGACTCGAAGATCATTGGCAAGGTGGGAGTGGAATCCAAAGATGATTGTGTTCTAGAAGTTCCATGAGCTAAAAAACCCGGGCTCAACACCAAAGTTACTCAAAGAACGAGAAGCCATAATTTGATAACTTCTTATAGGAACTTCAGAATGAGAACACCAAGTTGTGAAACTCATAAATCAAGTATAAGTTTCAAGACATACAAATGTTCCTAAGAAACAATAGATAGAAGAAAGCGATGACAAGACATATATGTTGATGTTATTTTAGAAGAATAGAAGGTGTTTCAGTTTTGTATTTTGTAATAAAAGAAGAGAACAATAATTTAAGTGCAATGATTTCTAAATAAACATACAATGTGAATGGTAAATAAGATATCCAATAATCTAATCAATTAAGAAAATAATCAGATTAAATAATATATGCAATTAAATCATAAGATCTACAATTAAAAGTTAAGTCGGCTTCACCAAAATGTTTGGTGGTCAAAAGAGGAGGATCCAGACTAAATGACTAAATCACAACCAATCTTCCCACCTAAAAATTGGAACACAAAATCAACCAAGGGGTTTTACTTGGATGTTTCCCTTAAGGGAGAGCCAACCAAGTTTTGGTTGAGGGTTTTGGTTCTTTGGTTGTAAGTGCAAAGATTGATGGGATAATGCAATGGATTAGGATAGCTATTATAGACCATGTCACTAGCACCCAGATTTGTGTCATTCATAGTCTCTTCGAATAACGGGGAAAAGGGATTTCCAAGGCCGAGAATTTTACCTCCTTGAAAATAGGTTAAACACTAGCAGCTCGGTCGCTTAACACATTGCTTTTCTGACCCACCTCAGCATCTGATGGGGGCAAAGACACAACTGCATCCTTATTAGAGGCATTGGATAATACTTAGTCTCGAATAAAGTTACTGATGCATACTTAATTGGAATATTTAGGGAATCAAAGAAGACGAGTCATATTTGGTTTATCATATTTATTTTGAGATCTAACCGCAATCACTCCCACCAATAAGTTGGTCAATTAAAGAGGTACAAAAATTGATGAGAGGATGGCCCATATTTTACAAAGGTTGAAAGAGTGGGTAAGGATCATTTATCAAGAAATAGGGCTTCAAAGAAAAAGGAGGAAAGACACGATCTTCTCATTCCTCATCCTCTAGTATTTTTTAGAATGTTGATCAAGGGGGAGGCGATGATGAAGACCCTTTGAAGAAAAATAAATCTAGAAGGATCTTACAAGGGGAATCTAAAAGGTAAGGCAAACAAGTTAGTAGTGAAAAGAAAGAAGCTAGATACTATTCAAGAAGAGTAAGAAGAAAATTTGATATATATTCCTTCATCTCCTTATCAGGTCAATACTCTTCCTTCCCTTTCATCCTTTTCATTCCCTATTCTTCTTCCCCATTGTCCTCACAAGTGCCTCCTGATCCACCAAAACTCACTCCACCAAATGAAATATCTCTAGGTAATGTGATGCCTCCTCCATCTATTTTGTGAGTTACAAAATCTTCATCCAATCCTTCTCCCTCCTATTTTCAAAAAGCTTTGTTGAGAAAGATAAAAGTTACACAATTGGATATTCCCCAATTCGATTATGTTGTAAAAAAGTTCCAAAATATCCAAACCCAAAAATGCTAAAACTACTTCAAGATTAATGATAGGTCAGGTACATATAGAGACACGTTTGTAGAAGCAACCAAGCATGTCATAGAAAAGAGTGTGGATGAAGTTGTAGCACTGTAAATTGTTGTTGCTTAACAATTTCACGCTAGATTTGACACTCAACATAGCGCATATGCCTATTTATGCTTGCGGTATACTTGTTTCATCACCTTTTTGGAAAAAAATGTTAAGTCCTTTATTATTAGGCCCTTTAAGAGTAAATTAAGCTTGGGCACTAGTGGGATGCGCTAGCCTACTAGCCATACACACCAAAACTTTTGAATTCAAAATTCAACCATGTTGTGATTAAGGACATGATCTTTCTTGTCAGCCTCTCCCAAACAGTTACTTGTCTCATATATAAGTAACCTCTTCTCTTGTTCACTAGTTTAGAGAGAGAAAAGTTAGAAACAAAACACACAAGAAAGCGAATGATTAGAGACATAATCCAAGAAATTTACAGTCTACAATCTTCCACTGATGAACTCCATTATTATATCACATTTATGTTCAAGCATCATGTGATTTTTTTCATTTATTGTTATTATTATTGATGCATGTACTAACACTTATAGGATTTCCAAGAAGCCTCTTCATTCTCTAGAACACAATCATCTTTGGATTCCACTCCTACCTTGCCAATGATCTTCGAGTCACAACCCTCGTGATTTTCTTGCGTTTGATAACTTTGTGTCTTATGTTCCCAAGGCTCTAATTCAGAAGGTAGACAAGGAATTGGCTAGTTTCAAAAAATTCTTGGGTACACAACATTTGGCTGGGGAGGTTGTCCCCCTCATAGAGAATCTTAGGAGATTGTCAATTATTCACAAGGCATGGAAGTTCTACGTAGTATAGCTCACATAGAGGATACAAACAATATGATGTCAGCTAGTTGCACATAAATTCATAACAATATGCCCCTTGAAAACCAAATGGGGACATAGGTATCGATACCCATGTTGACATTTCCTATTCCAACATTCACTTCTTTTATTATAACCATTATGCACAATTTGGTAATAGTGTTAACACTAGTTTTTGGAATCCTATAAACCAATATAGCTTTGTCCCACCTTCCTTTGACCTCTCGTTTAATTCTCAAAATGTTAATCCAATTGTTTTCCAACATGTTGTTAACCAATCTCATCCACAATTCACTTACCAAAATTCTAATCCACCTATTGCCAGCTCAAGTCCTTCATATTCTACACATTCTCCAACCATCTCACTTACTGATCTTGTCATCAACCAAATCTTACAAAATGTGAGCTCTCTGTATCAAAAAATATTGAATGAAGGCATAATCAACATAAATTTGAAAAACTATTTTTTACTTTTGTTTGTTTTATGTTTGTCTCACACAATTGAAGTATAGGGCTATAGAGGATTTTTAAGCTGATTTAGCCAATCAGGTTCATATCCTAAAAATTGTATATGTGAAAATTGTAACCTATTTTGGCATTATTAAACATATTGTTGTAATTTGAAAGTGATGTTATGTAAAGGGAAACCCACTTTGGTTTGTAGAGCCTAAAGTGCAAAGGAGAATAAGTATAAAATTTGTCTCCTATTCATTGGCCACTAATCTAGGGTTCTTAAGTATAGAATTTGGTTAATCCTTAGAGAAACTTGGGCAATTAGTTGGAAACACCAACAGAGCAATCAAGTGTGAACAAGGTTGTCACAACCTTTTCATAATCTCAAATGGTTATGACAACCACTTTGAATATCGATATCAGAATTGAGACCTAAGAGATTCGTCAAAAGCATAACAGCAAGAAAAATTAAAACTTAAAAGTGAACAATGAACCATTTTATTAAGCAAACTACAATGGTGTAAAGACTAAACACAACAATTGACTAATGATAAAAAAAATTGTACCATCCAAATAGATCCGAAAGAACCTTAATTTCCAATGAACAATTTTATATCAAGAAATTACTCATGAAATTAAAAATTACACACAAAAATTTCCCCAGAAACTCATAAAAGCATAAAAGAATTATGTGTACCTTTACTCTTTCTATTTTATATGGGATTTGGGATTTCTCCTACAATTTCCTTTGAATACCTTCTATAATTTCGTGTGTTCTCTCTCATCAATTATTCGAATATCCTCACTCTTTGAGAATGCATTCATAGTACCTTTAATGTTGTCCTATGTAACATCCCGCTTTAATGTTAATACTTGGCTTTATTTAAAATAAGGACTATTTCAAATTTGCTAGTTGAAAATATGCATAGTTTCGAGAACTTCATCAGCTACTGACAATAGTTTCAAAACCACTTGTATTTTTTAGTATTATCAAATTTAGTCTAACAAAATGACTTTCATATTACAAATCAAACACCTTTGAAATGTTCGTCCCTATTACTAAGGTTATGAATCACTTGTCACCTACCGACAAGGTTGTGACTGCCTTCTCTATTACCAACATTAGATTTGAAACTTGTAATGCTCATGTTCTGACCAGTTGTCATGTGGCACATCCCATTTCACTTCCCGTGCTCAAAAAGCAGAAGTGACATCTATGTAGTTAATTGGGAAGCTAAATATTTTAAGGGAGAGCCAACCAAGTTTTGGTTGAGGGTTTTGGTTCTTTTGTTGTAAGTGCAAAGATTGATGGGATAATGCAATGTATTAGGATAGCTATTATAGACCATGTCACTAGCACCCAGATTTTTGTCATTGACAGTCTCTTCGAATAACGGGGAAAAGGGATTTCCAAGGCTGAGAATTTTGCCTCCTTTAAAATAGGTTGAACACTAGCAGCTCGGTCGCTTAACACATTGCTTTTCTGACCCACCTCAACATCTGATGGGGCCAAAGACACAACTGCATCCTTATTAGAGGCATCCTCCAAAGCCCTCGCCTTAGGGTTGCTCTTAAGTGGGTCACTTTGCTTCTTATGGGTAGATTTACGTAGAATCAATGGGAAAAATTTTCTCATATGTCCCTCTTGGCGACATAAGTAACATGCATGAAGCCCACCCAGGATCTCAAGAGGATAGACCAATTTTTTTTCTTCATTAATTAATTCAATGCCTTTGGAGATTTCCACCCCTGGGTTCAAAGATACTAGAGCTCTGGCATCAAGATGGGGTAGCGTCGCTTTCATTTCACCAATGTCGATAACCGTCTCGATTGGAGCCAGTCACTAAGGGATGAGATCCCAGAATTCAGGATAAATAGTTTTTAATACTACCCATCTAGGGCATGAGAGTACGAGGATTTCCTCCACTTTGGTATTCAAAGACCATGACAGGGCTTGAAAAACACACCCCCCAGACTCCAATAGGTTCTAGACTAAGTTTTTTCCTACATGGAATGATTCTTGAAGAAAATCACAAAAAGGCCTTTTTGAAGCATCCTACAAAAACTTATTTGAATTCCAAACTTGTTCATCCAAACATTACAAAACCAATTATCAAAAAAAATTCTAGCCGATATTTTGTTAGGATCTACAACCACTAAGAAAATTGCAATGTCTTTAATCCTAGCCTTTTCACCGCTAATGATACTTTTCATTTCATTTTTTGGGGAAATTTGAAGAAACCAGGGTAGTTAGGATATTGCTTACCTTTGGCTCCCCCATCATGATCGATCTCATCAGAGTCCTACACATCTACAACCACAAACTTAGCGCTAACCAACATAGATACTCTTGTGTTCTCCACCACCTCGTTGAAATATTTGGATGCAAATGATGGGGAGGAAACCCCAACTAGATTTGCATCCCCATTAGCTATAGGGTCGGGGATAACTGTGCCCCTGTCCATTACCACTTGGGCAGGTTGAGAACCTGCCAGAGGGAAAAACACACAATCTCCGAACGGTAGGGAGAGATAGAGGAAACATGTAAAACTATGACAAGAGGTAGAGAAAAATAGGAGAAAAAACACATAGAGAATAGTAAAGGAGTGAGCCCCAAGGCATACGCAAGGGAACATGTGCCAAACCTTCCTTGTTTGATAAAGCATAGTAATAAATAAAAACAGGGAATTGTGGGCCTATATCACAAGTCAACTGGCTTTTTTATCATTTTTGGCAAAGGAAATTTAGCGCTCACCAAATGAGTTGTATAGAGAAATTACAATTTGGAAACCACCAAATGAGCTCTATAGAGATTTTGCAAGTGTGAATGCCTCAACCCTGCATTGAGACCTACAGACGTGGTGGAGAAGAGTAGGAGAGATCTAGAGGAGTAGCAAGCGATGGAGGGAAAGGTGTAATAAGATTACTGATAATGAAGAGGATTTTTTGACCCATTCAATCAACTTCGCACACATCCAAGCAGGGATAACTTTAAGAACCCCCCTAGAAAAGATGTAAAAACTTGGTGAATCTTGTATACTTCTCAAAAAAAATATTAATTTTATTGGCAATTTTTTTGTTTTGAGAAAACATAATAAATTCAATTGGCAATTTTTTTGTAATCCCTAGAAGTTTGTAGAAAATATTGGAAAATTGTATTTTTGTTTTAAACCAACAGAATATTTTTATTAGCAATTAAAACATATTTTCAAACCAATAATTTTTTTCATTGGTGAATTAAACCTCTTTTCAAACCAAAAAACTATTTTTTTTGGCGAATTAAATCTATTTTAAAACCCAAAAAAATATTTCTATTAGCGAATTAAACCCATTTTCAAACCAATTTTTTTATGTTGGCAAATAAAACCTACTTTCAAATCAATAAAATATTTTCATTAGCAAATTAAACCTATTTTCTAACCAAAAAAAAAAAATCATTGGCTAATCAAACCTATTTTCAAACCAATAAAAAAAATATTGGTGAATTAAACTAGTATGCCAATAAAAATCATAGCAAAAAAATATTCATGAATTAAACTAGAATGCCACTAAAAATCATAGCATGGGTGGTGAAAATATCAAATGCTATATATTGTTCTATTTCAGGACAAATTTTCCACACACCCAAATTCCCACATATAGTCTCGAAAATGGAGACAAGTGTCAACATATTATAAGTTCTTATCAGAAGTGAGCCACTGAGCGAAGTACTATGTCTGAAGCTAGATGTCGGTGCAACTCAATGACTAGTAACTACAAGTTATATTGTTTAATAAGTTAATATAACATTAATATACTTAAAAAATTAAAATTGTACTAATAGTGAGTACGAGTTATATTATTATGCAATTTAACTGTTCAATGACTGTTTGATGGACGATTGTAGTTACATTCTGGAAGCAAATGTTTGAAGTGTTAGACTTACAAATTCAAACCTCTAAAATAACCCTAGAATCATTAGATTTGTAAATATCAATGGTTGACCTTTTATTACTTATTAAATCACTTAAATTCATGACTCAATTTTTACGAAATAATATTGTCACATCAACACGTGTGTCTTTAGGTGAATTAAATGCTCAATTGTTGAGTATTGATGTCTTTGTTCTATATATACTTCACCAACTTGATGTTCTTCGTGTATCATTTATAACATATTTTATTTCTATATTCTCTATTCACAATTTCACTATAATATTATGGAGTCTTCATGGCATTTCATGCTACCCAATTGTTTTTGGGAGAAAAGAAGAAACAATGCATATGATAGTGGGATGTAGAACCAAAGTCCAAAATTTTCTACAAATTTAGCTCATCATAATCTTGATTAAATATTTGGTTGGAAAATCGTTATGGAATTTGATATACCAATTTGTCTAGCCATTCCTTGATGACAATTAGCCTTCCTAGGAGCAATTTTTTTTATTCAAGGGGTAAACACTTTTGACCGAAGCTATGCACTAGAATACATCCATTCAACAATACCACCCCAACGAGGTTTGAACCTTGGTGGAAAGAACTACAATGCCACCTTTAAACCACGACACCATGCCAATACCAGCCTTCCTAGGAGCAATTACTAGCCAAAGACTTACACATATTTTTAGAATACACAAGAGATGGATTGTAGCTTTCATCAAGATGGAATTGTGCTTCAAATTTGTAGAAGCTGCAAATAGATATTGGGTGAAAACTGATATTTCTTCATGGTTCGTGGCTTCTTTACTAGGCATTGGAGTTCTACAGGTTGATGTGTTTCCCCTAGTGAGTCTAATGGTTCGACATGATTATCTACGAGGCCTAGGGGATTTTTTAGTTGTTGCGCACATTGGAGTGAGAATCCTTGCACCAAGGGATATTCCACACTTTTTAAATGAAGGATTTGTTGTAACCTGGCATCCTTTTGTATCAAATTTTTGCAATGTCACTTTAGTGGGATATTGTTAACTGGTCATTGTGGGATATTATTTTATGAGGAATGAAGTTTTGTCATAATTTTGATAAATGTGTGTGAATATTGCATTTTCTTACTAGCAAGATTTTTTTACTCAGTTAACTTCCTTGTCTACATTTTGCAAGCACCTTTATACATGCTACATTATCAAAGATATAAATGTTGACATGTATATATTTATATTATTTCTATTAAAATTATATATATATATATAAGTAAAAGTCACCTAAGCCACTGAAATTTTATTAATAATAATAAGAATTTACATATCCAAAATTACAGTAAAAAAACCTGACCTAGCTCCTTAAGAGCGATTTAAAAATGATTTTAGATAAGTAGAATTCAAGACTCCCAAAGGCTAGATATATCTGATTACAGTAAGCAAAAGAAGAAAGACTTTACAAAAGTAGATATGGGACCAAGCCACATAATTAAAGCCAAAAATGAAACCCTACATGAAGAAAGGTGGTCGACATTAAAAACCCTAGCCACACTTCAAACCCCACTTTCTGAAGAGGAAGTGATATTTGCAGGAGGGGCAAATATGGAGCAAAATGCGGCTGCACCAGTGCATGTCTAATAAAAAATTGAACTGCATCGTACAATTTCTATACCATATTAGAAATTCAGTTACCCAAGTGAGCCCACAATCTATGTAGATGATGAGAAAACTCATATGATAAATCATCTAACAGTCCATATACCATCGAGCTAAGAAGGGAAATCAAAGAAGGATCTAAAAGCAAGTGTTGTCGACACAAAACATTGCCAACCATTTCGGTATCATATAGAAGATCATAGCCATTAAGCGTAAGCTATAAGGTTGAGAGCAGACAAACATGTGGGAGAAGATAACTCCCTGCAAGAAATTTAACCATCTATGTACACCAAAAAACATCCATTAAGTTAGATAAACATGAGAAGCATTTTCATTTGGTAATGCCATTGTGTGAAAATCCAGCTAGTCCCGAACCAACACTGTGGAGATGGCCTCTGCCACTTGGTTGCATTCAACTATAGTACATGACCTCCTCAATTTCTCAATTGAGAAGGGCATGGTATCTCGAACCTCATGATATCTTGCAAGGATGAAAAGTCTGAAAGAAGCCTCCATTAACATAGAAATAGAGAAGAGCATACATTGTTAAAAATTCCCCCATAATATAATATTGACAGAGCAAAATTTGGCCACAAAATGTGGGGGAAGCAGCTGCACAAATTAATAGTATTTTCATTGTACCAAGAAGAGGTAGTGAGCCTATATAAAGAAAGCTTGGAGAAGTACCAATTTCCTAGGAAAATATACCAAGTAAATAATTAATTATGAATTTTTTATTACAACTTTTAAAAAATATAAAAAAATCGTATGTCTAATCACCTTAACTTGGTCAAAACTTCATGAAATTCAATTTTTATTTTTTTAATCCTATAGTATACAAAGCATAGAATGTGACGCATGTTTTGGATTCAAAAAATGTGATATTGTTTGAAAGCTATAGATGTTTTTCAATCAGTCTATCAATCAAGACTTTAGTCGTAATTTGAATAGAAAATGAATAATAATTACTTATTAAATTCAAATTAAAGCATAATTTATATTGGTGGAAAGTTGAGAATCTCCTTTTAAAATTCTTTTCGTTTCATCAATTTTGGGTAAAAAAAAGTCGTCAGCCACATACCCATCATATTGCCACTTTTGGGCCCATCATGATCCTGCACATACCTACCTGCTCTCCTGATCCTCAATGTCATTATTCATTTTATTAATTCCTTGAAAATGTTAAGTTATTGACCCCTTGATCCTCTCCTAACGCTCACTTAAGAATAATATTTTGTATGTGCTTAATTAAATGGATTAAGTGAGCCAACACTTAATGCATGGTTTTGATCGCTTATTAGGCCTTTCCACTAATCCATGTGAAGTATTTTATTAAGAAATAGAACACCTGCATAATTGCGGAAAGGTTGACACTTGACTCCTTTTTAGTGGTTTTCTTTTAGCATGATTCCATGAGCCCGCGGATAGTTTTATAAAGGTTAAGTTAATTGTTGTGGAACCACAAAAAGGGGACATGTGTCAATGTCACACTTTTTAAAGGATTTTGTAGCTCCATGGGATGATTCAAGAGGATCTATATATGTAACTCACAAAATTGTGGAATAAGGACACATAGACTCATCTCAATGTCTCCAATGGGTTTTCTATCAAAGGCTAGGAATGTGAGAAAATAATGACATGTGGTAGATTTTGTGAGTTCGCGAGATGATTCAAGATCTATATTCAGCTTGTGGATCACAGAATAAGGACACGTGGACTCATCTTAATGTCTCTAATGGGTTTTCTATCAAAGGCTAAGATCATGAGCAACATAATGATGACACGTAGCACAATCTCATGAGGATTTTGTATCCTCGCACACTTAAAGTTTAAAACAACTTACAAATGCATGTTTGTATCATAAGTTACTTGACTATTCAATAAACGTTTGATGGATGGATATAGTTGAATTGTGAATTGAAATACATAGAGAACTAGGCTTGCGACCTCAAACCTTCAGAATCACCCTATAATCATTAGATTTATAAAGATCAACAATTGATAATTTATTTGAAATGGATCATTTGAATGACAGTGCCTCTCATCGAAAGTGATCAATTAATAGAAGGTGCAAAAATGTAGGACAATTGTTGAATTTATTTCCAAGTGTCTATACAAAATTGTAACGTACTAGCTATGTGGTTCGGAGGTAACATGCTTCATTCAATTTAATATTCAAGAAAAAGAAAAAAGAAGTGAACTTTCTACTGCTAAGTGATTCTATTTTTAAGTGAGAGGGTCAACACATAAGGAGATTGATCATTACGGTGCAACAAGGAGATTTTGGGTTCCAACACAGCTAGTCCATGCCTGTCAGTGTCTTTATATTAATCTTTTCAAGAATCAAAATTTGAGTAAGTGAAAGATAGAAATCTTAAGTTTCATTGTTCCTTAAATTCTTTTTTTTTCAAACTTTGGGTTTAGGGTTGAACACCCACTAAGACATCTTGTAGTTTCCCCGACACTCTGAGTCTCCCCGATAGTTATTTTGATACACTCGTATATTCACTATCAATAGATCATATATCGCTAAGATGTCTTGTAGTTTCACCAGCGTTATGAGTCTCCTCGAGAGTTATCCCTTCAGTCTCAAGTATATCGCTATAACTCCCACCAATGCAAACCTATCGTTGTCACTTAGTAGATCAGGCAGACAATCCTCAGTTTACTCCAAAGATATGTATCTTGTTGAGATATTTCCTTTGTTCTTTATCGACAAGATCCCCAAGCTAATCCTATCGGTATGTTTTCTTCATCATTTCTAATCGCTAAGACATAATGGTTTTCTTTCTGATGGAACTACACTCGGTATGACCTTCCTATCTCTCTCCGCTGAAGTTTGTCTCACTGATGAATTTCTTCATCGGCGAGACCATGAATCATGTTTTTGTGATGATCATTCCCTCCAAACATATCGCCAAGTCTGTTACCAATACAATTATGTTGGTATGTCATGAAGGGTCGGTAGGAAATATTGAACTCATCCCAGTAGCATTATCCTACTAACAGAATCCACCTCTACTTCATCGACAAGACTAGATGAATGTAAAAGTAGAGAGAAAGAGTGCATTACTTCAAGATCTGAGTGAATTGGGTATCTTGCCTGCTTTAGATACACCAAAATATATACCATTCTTCAATGAGGAAGGATATTCAAATGCAAGTGGTACTTGGACTCCACAAGCACCTCATAATACAATTGGGAATTTTCACAATGAAGGTAATGCACTTTATTTACAACATAACATTTATTCACCACAACCATCAAAACAAATAAATGATTATCTAGTCCCTCCTGGACAAAGACTAGTAGGCTACCAAGATTATCAACACAACCAATATCTTAAGCATTATCCATATCAATATCAAATGCCACATCAAAATGTGCAACACAATTTCATCCCTCTTGGAAGTGATAATCGAAACCTACAACAAGATGTATACTAGAATCAATAATTTAAGGAGAAAAGTGGTGAGCATTCACATACTCAAGAAACAAATCAAGACCCTGAATCAGAATGTTGCATATCTCCCTTGGATGCATTTTTTAACTTCAGAAGAAACAAGGGAGAATCTGGAAACTCTCTAATTGATTGATTCATTGTTATCCTTACACAAATACCTCTCAGTTATGAGATTCATAGGTCCATGTATGTTGATCAATTTATGAGGGTGTATAAGCCTGATTCAATTTACTGGCCTGAATCATTAAAACCAGTTACTTTTGAATAGGTAAGAGAATTGATGAAAATTATTGAAAAGAAAAGGTATGAGGATGGGGAGATCACTGATAAGTATGAGGAAACTGATCAAGCGATACAACTGGAAGATGAGAAATATGCAAGAGAAAATAATTCTTATGACAGCCTGCGTGAGGAGGATGAACATATTGAAGATGTATCTTGCATAACAGATTGTGGCAGTGCTTGTTATGAGGGATCCATTGAATATTCATCTAGTGAAGATGAACCTATTGCCCAATTTTCACCTATGGGCTCAATCAGGCAGGAAAAATTATGTTTCAGATGTCCAAGCAGTCCAAAGGGGACATTTGCATCAGGGGTTAAATCATACATCTGATGTTAGGTCACAGGGAACTAAGTTGGAAAGCCTGCCTTGGTCAAGTTCGGCATGAAAATCCTCTAAGGAGAGAGTTGCCAAGACCTTCCAGACGTCTCACCAACTAGAAGGGCCTCACTGAATGGAGGCATCATCACCACGAGGTCTGGCCGATAGAGATGTGGTCTTACCGAAAGGAGGAGATGGTCACATCAGGGAAATAAAATCATTTTGAGGAGATGTCTCGATGACTTATGAGAGTCTTAGTGAAAGGGGACATCATTGGGTGAGGATTCGCTACAACCCAGGGGGCTTCAGTGTAACATCTTGCCAACATGGAGGAGTCTCACCAAAAGCGTATGGAGGTCTCGGCGAAGCAGTTGTCATCGTCCAAATGTCTCGCTGACAACAAGGGTTTCACCGAAGGACGCCTTCGACATATGTGTGGCGGCTTTGGTAGGAGGTCTTACCGATCGGGTGAGGTCTCGCCAAAGTGAGGTGGTGTTGGCAAAGGAAGCAAGCTTTGGAAAAGGGTCTTGCTGATATAGCGATGTCTCCCTGACCAAAGGGAAAGTAAACTCATCGCCGAAAGAATAAGGAGCCCGACGAGAGGTCTGGACGACAGGCCAAGGTCTCGGCAAAGTTGATGCCCTCGCTATGACTCCTGCCAAAGGGTTGTGGCTTCAGTATAAGGAATAAAGACCGGTGAGATGTCCCGACGACCATTGGGAGGTCTCCCCGATATGAAATGTGCTTGCCAGGAGTTGAAGCCATCACCATAAGGTCCCGGTGACCAAGTAATGTCCCGCCAAAAGCTGGGGGTCTCGCCCAAGGAAAGTTAAGTCGTCGTGATGTTTCGCCGATGGCTTAGTTTCTCACCGAAAGATGAAGGGTTCGGAGAGAATGGGCTACTCGGCATAAGGTCTAGTCGAGTGATGAAGGTCTTGCCGACAAAGGATGCCCTTGGTATAATCTTTAGAGTTCGAGGAGAAGTCTCCCCGACCTGATGAGTCTCACCGACCCTTGAGCACAAGAGGGTGGGCCCTCGCCAAAACATGATGAATTCGCCAAGATGTCTCCCTGACTTATAAAATTCTCCCCGAAATGAAAGGAGTTCACCAAAGGAAAAGGAATTCTACATGATGTCTCCACGAATGAAGGTGGTCCTGTCAACAGATGATGAAGCGAGCTCACCGAAGTATTTTTCCTTCGGCAGGAGGTCTCACTGACTGACGGGGAGTCTCATCGAATGGAATGATAGGAGCTCGGGGAGAGCGGAATGCGCTCGGTAAAAGGTCTCGGCGAAGGATGAAGGTGTCGGGGTGATGTCTTAGCGACCCAATGAGGTCTCACCGAGGGTTCATGAGTCGATGTAACATCTCAGCGAAAGCAAGAGGAGCTTAGCGGTATGACTCCTGAAGGCTTGGTAAGAGGTCTCACCGACTTGCCAGTGTCTCACCAAAGGAAATGTAGAGCTTGGGTAGAGTGAAATGCATTCGGGGTGACATCGATAAACTCTTTCCAATATGGTTTGTAATGTGAAGCTCGGGGAGACTCAGAAAGGAGGCCTTACACTCAGTAGGATGTCTTCCCGACAGGGTCAAGGTCTCACCGACAGGGGCATGCTATGTCAATAACAGATGAGGAATCTAATCGCATCGAGGAGACACAATAAGTGTCTCACCGATATGTGATTCACTCTAAGCGACCCTTGACCATCTGGCGATCTCGTGCTAGGCGTATGATCAACCAATCAGAGTGAGCTAAGGGAGAGTCGTGGCAATCTGACCAGGAAGAAGAAGATCAACAGAATGAAAGGCAACGTGTATCTTTTCTGAGCTCAGGAGCATTCAAAGCAGCTCGCCATGGAGGTTTGAAGATTGACACGAGGACCAAAAGTAAATGTGGTAGCTGCAAAAGATCAAGAAGACCATTCCTAGGAGTGACTCTTCACCGACATGGATAGCATGGATGTAATCGAACACAGCATTAACTCCATTAAAAGATCTAAGGGAGATGTTTTCCAAAAAAGTCAGATATTTTTGTAATCCCTAAGGGGCCAGCGTCTTTTGTATATAGGGATTTTTTTGCCTCTTTGTAATTAGTTCGGATAATGCATTCAAAAGAGTTAGTGATTTTTAGCAATCCTTCCTCAGCTAGTGTATGCTTTGTAACTCACTTCAATTTTTGGAATATAAAGTATAGAGTTGTCTTGGCCTCTGTTGATGCTTCAATTTTCCATCACTGTTCTTGCAAAGTGTTGTGCATTTCAGGTTAATGATCAAGTCATCTTGTCAATTCTTTTATTCCTTTATAACTTTATATGATGTTCTATGCCTTCCTTTGTAAAAAAAAAAGCACCATTATATGAATCACAAAGTTGTGTTTAAATAGTCACACATAGATTCTTTTCTGTGAAATTTTTTTTCTTTATTGAAAAAGTGTGTGCATCAAACCTGTTTGTGATATGTATTAATGCGGAGCTCATAGAATTTGATGTGTTTCCTTATAATCGTTGATGATTTTCAAGTGCAGTCTCAGTATTCCATTGATCTCATCAAACTCGATGTATCACCATAATTTAGTTTTATTTACATGTACTCCTTCTCCCTTTCCCCTTACAAAATTGATAGTTTAGGTGACACCAAAGGAAGCTGGCCTTCTCCAGAGGTTCATTTCAGTCTTAGGTGACCCATAGCCTTGAAATGATCCCATGTTTCTCTAGAAAGCTTAGTTTTCATAACTTTGCATAGGGTGCATTTTTTAGAGATAACAGTTTCTGGCACGCCTAATGGGACCATTTCCACGTGATATTGTTGGTTTGGTATGCAACCAGTGAGTTTCAGACTTTACAGAAGTCAATTGTGCATACTTGGCGACTCCATAGAGAGAAAGAAAATTAGAATCAACACCTTCTATGGTTTATGAGAAGAGTTCAAACAAGGAGTAGTTTAGTTCCTTTTGAGTATTTGCAGTTGTCATCACCAAGAAGACAAGGCAGAGCAACTGAAAGGCCAGGAACAACATTTGCTTATGCTAGAAGAGCCAAGTCTACTCGTCCATCCGTGAGATTCCATATCACTGTCCCGCCTTTTGTTTCACCAAGAGTGCAATTAAATCCATCTCAGCTACCTCCAATGGCCGCTCCAAGGAATCAACCGTTTGTTACTTTTAATGGAGGGAGCCCCTTAAATCTAGCACAACACAATGACATTCCAATGGTAGCCTTGAAGAGTCTGCCAACTTTCACTAGGGAAGATCAGACTACCCCGGTTGAACACATGCGAGATGTGGCTTCGTTATGCGGAGTCCATCACATAACTCAAGAGGATGTTGTTGTGAGATTATTGGTTGCTTCACTGAAATGAAGAGTTGTACAATGGTATAGGGGCTTAGCAGTCAGTTCAATTGCAACTTGGGACGAATTTGGAGACAATCTGCATAAACAATTTCAGGACAGGTCTGATAATTTGTCCTTGTTGGAACAATTGACTATGATTAAGAGGGCCCCTCAGGAGCAGATGAATGACGTCAATTTTAGATTTCAAAGAACCTAGGATAAAATCCCTGCAACGGTGAGGCCTTCACCTGAGTACGCCTTCCTCTATTATCTTAGAGCTATAAACAATGATATTTCAGTTATGATACAATCAATGGGGGGTGTTTCTCTACCAGACGCATTTGAAGTAGCAATCAGAGCTGAAAATAGCCTAATACAGGATGGTAAACTTGCTCCTAGGCCACCAATGCCTATATTTTTAGATATTCATGCAAATATCCCTTTGCAGATACCACCTTTTGCACCTTTGCCACCTATTCCAACTACTGTAACACAAGAAAGTGATGCTCCAAGTTCTTCGAATGAGTTACAGGAGATCAAAAGCCTACTATAGACCTTTGGTAATAAGCTTGTGAACTTGGAGAAACAACAATCATATAGCAGGCCTTATCAACAGCAGAGTTCAGGTCAGCAACAAGCATATCAAGGTAATAGACAAGCTTACCAAGGCAATTACCAGGGCCCAAGGCAGAATGTGAACACAAGACCTTTTCAGGCTTATGCTCCAACACCTATTAGTACAGTCAAGGATCTTATCCTGATTCAAAATAACTTAGCAGCAGATTATGAGTGGTGTTACCCCTGTAACCAACCTCACAATCAAGCTAATTTCTCAAATGGACTCATCAATCAAGCACTGATGGTACAAAATGCATCATGCTCACAACAACATGCACTTAATGAATCATCTCCACAACACCAAGATCAGTTTGCAAATGATGCTACCCTACTCAACTGGCAAGGTGAAGAATTTTGTGGATTGAATGTGGACAATTCTCCAGTTGCAGCTAATACGAGAGCAAAGAAAAGAGATTTGGAGCTTGATCAAGCAGCTGATAAAGGAGGAGCAGCGGCTACAGAACCATCTACATCTCAAGTGACTCATGTTTGGCAAAAAAAATTAGCAACTCCCAATTAAAGAGCAACCACACTTGCAAGTTGATCATGCTGGCGTAAAGGTACATCATAAAGTAAACCCAACTGTACCCTTTAATATTCTTGATAGTATGAAAAAGACAAATGTAACGATGTCTATGTGGGATTCATTAGTCATCCTAGGTCAAAAGGATATTTTATGTTCAGCTTTGTCAAACCTTAAGGTGTCCCTTGAGTCTGAATCCCCAATAGGTCAAGTTAACACTATATTGAGAAATGATACTCAAGGAAATGATAAAAAACCCAGCAAAGAGATAGGAAAAGAAGTTAAACCACCTCCTTTTTACGTATCAGTAATCATAGGTGATAAGTTAGTTCATAACTGTATGGTAGACAATGGAGCTAGTAGCTCTGTAATGCTAAAACAAATTGCTGACAAGCTTGGACTAAAGTATCAACCTTTAGAGAAAGGAGTGATTCAATTGGATGGTACTTCTGTTAATACATTGGGAATCATTAAAGATTTGAGTCTCACCCTTCATGCTTGTCCTAATTTTTCAGTTCCCCAAGACATATGTGTCATAGATCTCCCACCTTTCTTTTCCTTGTGCCTCTCAAGAGACTTTACAGCCAAGATAGGTGGTTATGTGTCAGCTAAATGGTCACATATGTTGTTTAGAACTAGATATGGAACTAAGGTTACCATTAAATTAGAAAAGTTGGCTAAACATCATATTGAGTCGTATAACCCAAGTCTCGTTAATGTTGCTCCTATTGTTGCAAACACCAATTGTGTCGCTTTCACTGATAGTGAGCTGGTTGTCACTCAAGAGCTTCAACCAGAAGCTATTCCTGATGTGTCGTTGCATGAATGGGCAGTTGAAAATGTGTTGGACAGTCCTGAAGACCTTAATCAAGATGCTGGTATGGGTAACTATGTCATGCTTGAACCTGATGTAGAGATTCCAAACCTTGAAAAGGATTCAGGTCAGCTACTGCAACAGCAAGGTGGACTTTGGGAAATGTTCTTTGATGGTTCCAAAAGCAAGAATGGAGCAGGTGGAGATGCAATGTTGATTTCTCCACAGGGTGATAAGTACTTTTCAACTTTTCATTTTGCTTTTGCATGTTCTAATAATACTGCTGAGTATGACGGCCTTGTTCAAGGTCTTGAGTGGGAAAGGAAGAGAGGAATAACCTGATTGAAAGTTTATGGGGACAGTGAATTAATTGTCAATCAAATAACAGGCCTAAATGTTGCTAAAAATGACACACTAAAGTCTTATAGAAACAGAGTGTGGAATATGCTTGAGGATTTTGATGCCTTTAACTTAGTGTCTATTCCAAGGAACCATAACAAGCATGTTGATAGGCTTGCAACCATTGGGGCACAGTTTGATATTCTAGGTGACATTAGAAAAGAGAAAGTACAGTAGTATGTAAAGGTTGTAGTCAGGCCATCAATTCCTGATAACAACATTCACTGGCAGGTTTTTGACAATGATGAATAGATTCTTTCTTTTTTGCTCGAGGAAGATCAATTCTCCATGGTTAATCAAGCAAAACTTAAGCAGCAGTATGATGATCAAGTCATACAGCTAAAGAAAAATAAGTTACCCAAGGGTCTTGTTACCTTAGAGTTGACTTTCAGTACTGACGATCAGCTTAAAAAGGGTAAAGCTGGCTTGCAAATCAGACAAGAGCATTATGAAGAAATGGAGATTTTCAAAGGTAAACTCCTTAAGATAGGAAAAATTTGTTCACATGAAGATAAACAATCTTTTGTTGCTTTATGCAAAGAATTTCATGATGTCTTTGCTTGGGAATACTCAGATTTGAAAGGGTTTGATCCCCATATTGCTCAGCACACAATTGAGTTAGAACCTAATGCTAAGCCAATAAGGCAGAAACAAAGGCCCTTGAATCCTAAGCTTGAGCCCTTAATAATTAAAGAGCTGACCAAATTAGTTGAGGGGGGTATTGTCTTTCCTATTAAATATACTTCATGGGTTTCTAACCTTGTACCGGTTAGGAAGAAAAATGGTGAAATAAGACTTTGTGTAGACTTTAGGGATCTTAACTGAGCATCTTTGAAAGATCACTACCCACTACCCTCCATGGAACAAATCTTACAAGTAGTTGCCGGTTCTAAAAGATTTTCCTTGTTAGATGGTTTTTTGAGCTATAATCAAACGAATGAGGTACATCAACTGACAGTATTCATATGACTATATCAAACAAATGAGGTACATCAAAAGATGACAGTATTCAACTGAGTGTGGGCATAAAAGATGACAATATTCATATGACTATATCAAACAAATGAGGTACATCAACTAATAGTCCATTGATGGTAGTAGAAAATACAATGAATAATCAGGTTCTTCAACAGGGGGCATGAAATAATTGTGTGAATGTCATCAATTGTTATGAAATTTTCTACCATTTGAAAGAATCTTCACATGGATAAAAATCATGTTGCAAAGCTCTTAGATTCAATAGCATTTGATAATTTTTGTAAAGTAAACACTCCCTCGAATTTCATGTCACACTATGACATTAGCGTTGCAATGCAGAAGTTGTAGACTCTAGACTTCAAAGGAAAAATTTGTGAAGCATAAGGGGATTGAATACAAACATCATGAGAGACCGAACTTATCTATGGGAGTCATTTAGAGCTTCAAGGTCCTATCAATAGCCAAGTTATGCTTATTTCATCATCAATGGAAAGCATAAATATTCTCTCTAATTTCCATGTCCCCTCTATAAATAATGGTGGCACCTCAATATGTTGTATAAGTATTCACAATGAACTGAGTACTAATGAAGGAATTGTAGATTGCAATTCATTCGCAGAAGACCATACACATTTTAAGAACTGAACGCACTCGATCAAATAATTTCGTTGAGTACACTATATTAGCTTGGTCAGTAGCCATGTTCCCTCAAAGTTAGTGATTATTACTTTGAGAAAAATATACTGTGAAGATATGAAGATTGGGTTATCACCGATCAAGGAGTTTTTCAATGGATCAAAATAGAGACTTAAGGCACACTTTGGAGCTTTATTCACTATAAATCACAAAGGGTGCGAAGAAACATTGAGGTATAGGGTGCTCGATAAAATGAAGAGGTCTCTCTCTCACAAATAAAGCCATCGGAGATTGTAGGAAACCCTAAAAATTTGTAGCAAATGAGCAAGGAAAAAATGCATCGAAGTAACTTATAGGACTAGAGCAAGTTTCTTCAAGTCTTTTCGACTACACGGGTTATGCCGATGAGATTTTTGGGAAGAGTCCTATCGATGACCACACATTATTTATATTGCATATTGGTGAGAGAATCACATTCGGTGGGGAAAAAGAAAGTCACTTCGATAATACATGTCGCGCCAAAAAACTTGAAGAAAGAAGTAAATGTTAAAATGAATACTATCAGTGAAAGTAAAGAAGAAATTTTAATATTAGATTGTGAGTGATAAAGTGATAAATTATTGAATAAAGATAAAGGTGAAGAAATAATGTATTTCCTTCATGAGATAAAATATTTTCATTGAGATATGAAATATTTTAAAAGGGAGTTATAAGGTGAATAAATTGTTTTACCCATGGAAAGGGAAAGGGTAAAATTTATAAAATATTTGCGCTAAGAAGTGGGATATTTTTACCAAAGAAATTAGGAGAGGGGGTAGGGGTAATTATTCAAAAGAAATACTTATTTGGTGAAAATATGGAGCTAATCACAAGCATAAGTGAAAATTTTATTTTAAGGAATGAAATTTCCTTGCAAAGTAAAATTATAAAGTGTTTCATGGAAAACTAACACATTTTCACCAAGGTAATTAAATGAGTGTAATTATCTTGAAATGGGTAATTATTTTACCCAAAGGAGTAATTTATTAAATTTGGTGAAATCTTTCAACTGAGAGAAATAAACGGAGAATACTTCCACCTAAGAAGTCATGAAGAGAGTAATTATTTTAATGAGAGAAAAAAAAAGTTTCTAGCAAAGGATGATTGCCGAAACTAATTTTTTCACGAAGATGCAAAATGGAAATTAAGGTTAAAATATTTAATTTTCCTATAAGGCAATTAATTAAATATTTTATTTTACCTAGAATAGTTAAATGAAGCATTGCAGTGAACGGGTGTTGTGAAGGGTTGTAACCCTAAAAAGGAAATGTATATATGCAAAGTGAAATCGTATCAAAAAATATCATTAGATTTAGGAGAATCAATAGATTAGGTAGTTGGATAGGGTGAACTATTGCCGAAACAGAACATCATGTTGTATATTGTAAAATCTTTTAAAATTATATAATGGAGAAGAATACATATATTTGGTGAAATCTTTTCTTGGTGTTCAATTGTTGTGATGCAATTATTTACATTTTTATCTGGTTGTCTCCAACTTGATGTCTTTTAATCATTTAAATCAGCATATCAAGTATATTTCTGATTTATCGAAATGTATTCCCATTTTGTGTGAATTAATCAGTTGGTGTCTGCAAGTCAGATTTAAATTCTTTTGGATGAATCAAAGTTATTTAAATATTTCTTTTGGATAATTGAAGAAGAACTTGGTAAGAAAATATTCCAACACAATTTATACAAGTCATAAATTTAGTGAAGTTTTATGCCAGTCATAGAACCTCATTCTCAAAGTGCCTAGCAACTAGAGTTGAGCCAAAAAGGGGAAACACATATCATTTACCTCTTGACTCCATTAGCCCAAAAAAAGTAGGAACTGGTCACACCAATTCCATTTTAGAATTTTATAAAATATTATTCAAACATTCACATCTCACATTTCAGTAGGAGTAGTTAGCAAGCTTTCATCTATTACACTTTGTACCATCATAATAGATCCATCAAATCAATCAAGTCACATCATTTAAGTCTGCTTCATTCTTATAGGTATATCTGCCTCGGTCTAGCGCCAACACCTGAAGAGAAGAAGGTCTAAACCATTTGGCCTTGTTTGTTACCCTGAAACATTGTGAGAGCCTGGCAACCGCTCGTGGTTCAAACCTACGTTTTTGAGAGCTAACAAATTGGCGACTCTACTGGGGAACAATTTTAGAATATCCAGTTGAGGACCATCATATAGAGTCATTGAAGAGAGATTCATAATTGAGAAGTTTGAGGAAAAGCGATTCCGTTGGGGTAAAAAAAAAATATAACAATTTCAAAATCAATTTCATTTTCTCACTTTTGAAAAAATTGAGTGGCAACTCTAGTAAAAAAATTTGATGAAGAATGCACAACAACATTCTAGTAATGCCTTTGACTGAGCTAAGTGATGAAATGAACAAATCGAAAGTAGAAGTAGAGAGAAAGAGAGCATTACTTCAAGAGCTGAGTGAATTGGGTATCTTGTCTGCTTTAGATACACAATAGTATATACCATTCTCCGATGAGGAAGGATATTCAAATGCAAGTTGTCCTTGGACTCCACAAGCGCCTCATAATACAGTTGGGAATTTTCACAATGAAGGTAATGCACTTTATTCACAATAGAAAATTTATTCACCACAACCATCAAAACAAATAAATTATTATCCAGTCCCTCCTAGAAAAAGATTAGTAGGCTACCAAGATTATCAACACAGCCAATATCTTAAGCATTATCCATATCAATGTCGAATGCCACATCAAAATGTGTAACACAATTTCATCCCTCTAAGAAGTGATAATCAAAACCTTCAGCAAGATGTATACCAAAATCATCAATTTGAGGAGGAAACTGGTGAGCATTCACATACTCAAGAAACAAATCAAGACCTCAAATCATAATGTTGCATATCTCCCTTGGATGCATTTTTTAACTTCAGAAGAAACAAGGGAGAATTTGGAAACTCTCTAATTGATTGATTTATTTTTATCCTTACACAAATACCTCTCAGTTATGAGATCGATAGGTCCATGTATATTGATCAATTTATGAGGGCGTATGAGCCTGATTGAATTTATTGGCTTGAATCATTAAAACTAGTTACTTTTGAACAGGTAAGAGAACTGATGAAAATTATAGAAAAGAAAAGGTATGAGGATGGGTAGATCACTAATGAGTATGAGGAAACTGATCAAGCGATACAACCAGAAGATGAGAAATATGCAAGAGAAAATAATTCTTGACAACCTATGTGAGGAGGATGAAGATATTGAAGATGTCTCCTATATAACAGATTGTGGCAGTGCTTGTTATGAGGGATCCATTGAATATTCAGCTAGTGAAGATGAACTTGTGGATTTTGATCTACAACAAATTTATTCTTGTAATTCTTGTGATGATAAAGAGGAAGAAGCAATGGAAAATGCGGGTTCATTTGACAGTGAGCAAATAATACCTCCAGCTAAATATGAGAACCATGGAGATACATTTGATGATGAGGAGGTTTGTACACTTGAAAACATTTTAAAAAAAATTTCAAATCCATTATATGATGAAAAGATAGAAAAAGAAGATCATATGATATTTTGCCAAGGTGTGCCAAAGAATTAATTTCAGGTATATTCAAATCCACTTTATGGTGAGGAAGAAATATTTTCAGAAAAACAAGATGATATATCAAATTGTGGAACAAATGACTGTGTTGGTAGTGTTTCTGATTTGTCATTCTCTGATGATCATGAGCCTCTTTTTGATGATGAAAAGGGTGAAGAACACTATTGTAATGATATGGATATAGAGGCATGTTCACTCAATAAAATCATGATCAGGCATTTTTGTTGGGACCTAGTTTATTATCAATTGGGAGGCACAATCGTGAAAGGTCTAAGCCAAATTCAACCAACATCATAAATGCATCGATAAAAAATGTGTATGTATTATCAATATTTTTATCTCATGAATTATATATTTTAGTAATGGAAAAATTACGATGATGCCCAACAGATTTGTCCTCTGCCAAATATAATTAATAAAGGCATTCATTAAAGGGGCTCAAATAGCCAGAAAATATAAGGTGTAGGTTCATTCCAGAGAGCTTAGAGTTTGTGTATGCTATCCTACACAATAGTTATCTATGTGTATTCATGTACATATAGTTGGGTGTTCATGCAGGTGGGTGTGCATGCCTGCTTGTGTGCACCTTGTTGTTTAACTCTAGAAATATAGTTTGAATTAGCGCGTTGGCTATAGATAGGGAACTAATTGTAAATGCACCAATAGAAAACATGTATATCATCTGTATTTTTATCTCACGAATATGATATTGAAGTACAAGAATAAATAATGAAGAGGTTCAATAGATTTGTCCTTTGCCAAATATAATTTATTTAAGGCAAACAAATAACCGAACAATGTAAGGTGTAAGTTCATCTCATAGAGCTTGGAGTGCATTTACGTTGTTTCATACAACAGATATTTTAGTCTTGAGTCTTTAGGGAACCACATTTATAAAATGGAATTAAACCAACAATTCTAGATTCTAAATTTTGCCTTAGAAACCATATAACAAAGTTTGGAGACTAATGCACAAGCTTCAATCTAATAGCAACTGGCTTATTTTTCATTTGGCATATGTCATGATGGCATGGTTGAATGTAAATTTGCATTTTGTGCCCTAGTTCAAAACATATGGTCAACTATAGTGAATAATTTTTTTGTTTTTTCGCGTTGTGACTGTTTTGGAAGATTTGTACCTTGTCATGAAATGGAGGGATTGTTTTGTATATTTTGAGGGCAGTTTCCCGCCAAAGTTATTAATTTCTTCTACATATAGTTTAGTTATCTTTAGAGGAAAATTTAAGTGTTTTATAATAAAGCAAACAAAATTTGCAATTGTATCATTAGATTTAAACAAGTATATAAAAGATTATAGATACGTGATATTAAATTATTGAAGAGGAAAAAATATATCATGCAAAATGTGTAGTACGCAACCAACTATACATGTTTGTTTGAATTAATTGCAAATCCAAAAATTGAATTTTATAGTACTAGATACGACAAAGGCATACTACATCATTATTGCACTTGTGCCATCAAATTACTAAAATTTCAAATCTATAAAGAAGATAGTTTACAACTATTTATATGCATGTAGGACAAAGACCTTTTTTACTACAAAAATTGTGGTGAATGTAAACATGCACTAAGACAATAACTATGCAAGTTCTAGAATGTTTGAGGGCTTTTCTCAATAATTTTTTTATTTGGTTTATTACAAAGCAAAAATCATTATGCAAGAGCATCCTTTGTGAACTAACTAAATTTTGGGTGCCACAACCCTACGATTTCATTGGCATCATCCATGTTTTTGAAGTTGTCCAATCATTCTAGATTTCTTGTGTAGAAGGAAGATTTAATGGTTTGGATGGCATTTTGAACCTCCCAAGGAAATTCACACCTTTTTTACAACTACATTCTTGTTTGCACATCTCTATTCACATTTATACAATCTTTAGCTTGCATCCTACAAATTGCATTTAGATAATATAATGCTTTGTTAGTAAATTTATTCTAAATTTTGTATCATTTAGAGCTAAATACACATTTATATAGCCTAACTCATGTTTATGAAATTTCTACTTTGCACTTTGTGAGTTTCAAAGACTAATGCTTCGATGACCTACATGCTAGTAACTTATAAATTATTGAAGAATTATTAAGTCCAAGAATCTTTGAAGCACCATCACACATTTCCTAGAATAATTTGCAAGATGTGGAACACCCACTTTCATATGTTTTAGCTTGCTTCAAAATATGGTAGCCTACAAACTTCACAAAAATTGTGAATTCCAATACGAATCTCACAAAGCTGTCATCCTAACCATGAATGATTGATTATAAGCATTTGATGATCATAATCAATTCTTTACAAGCTTACAATGATGCTTAGATCCAAAGCTTTAATAAGTGAAGCATCTTTTTAATCACAAAATAGCTTAGATTGAGGACTTGGTCTAAAATAAATTATAATGTAATATTTAATGAATCAGAGAAGGATGATGTATCATCAAGTTGATAACTTCTTCCATTTATTTCAAAATTGATCTTGTAATGTTCAAATTTGTACTCTGTATTGGCAGTTGGGACTCCATTACACCATAATGTATATGTTCTTGATAATAAGTTCTTATGAGTAAACAGATAAATACAAGCAAGAATAGGGGGATCCAATTGAGAAAGAAAAGTAATTAGGAAGGGATCTAGAATAGGGAAGAGAGAAAGAAGAGGGGGATTAGAGAGAGCGAGTTTCAAGAGAGTTCACAGGAAAGAGCATGCCAATTAGTTTAGATAGTTAATATAAGGGTGTTGTGTTAGGAGACTTTATATTTTAAAAAGGCATTTGCAATTGATTTGTGTTGTTCTTTTAATAATATTAAGTGTAGAGGAGGGGGACCAACTGCACCATGGCTTCAGATCATGGAGAGCTGAGAGCGAAAGGCTGCCCTAGTCTACCTCAAGTTGGACAAACATTGACTGTCGAGGATAGAGAATGAAGAGTACTCTCAATGCTTTTGTCACTCTACTAACCTAAGCGTTAAGTTAGGACTGAGCGAGTAGTTTTTTTGAATCCCAATTGTGCCTCAGAAAACTCTCTACCAAAGGACATCAATGCAAAATAGGGACGACAACGCAACGCGCTGGCATCTCATAGGTGTGTTGGCGTTCGCACGGACATAAAGTGTAAAAGAATAGTAAAAATGATAGAAAACCTACTAGCAATCTAGGTGTTGAAATGTAAAATAGTAACATAAATGCTAAATGACAGACTGATGAAAACAACTAAAAAGACGATGAAAATATGACACGAAACGAAGGTGGTGGAAGTGAACTCATGAAGGGTTCAGTTCGCCAACAAGCTTCACACGAATGTGTGCCTATACATAGCCAAGAGAGGAAAACTGTTGGGGCTATATAGGGGATTGCCATAGTAAAACCCCCTCTTTGGGGCTTCCACCTCCATGGATAGCCATATAGATAGATAGATAGATAGAAATATGATAAAAAAACAATACCGAAATGGAAATGAAGCCAAATACTATGAGAGACACTATGCTACTCAAATCCAACAAAAAAGTAACAATATGAAAGCATTACCACCCTCGACCAAAGGCACTCAAGGCTAATGAGAGAGGAATGCAAGTCCACAACTATGGAAAAATCCGCAACAATCTCGAAAGCAGTCTCGCAAGACACCAAGCTGCAACTTTTGTGGTAGATGTGTCGGATGTTGTGATTGTTGGAATTGTGAAGCTAGTAGTGCAACAAGTAACAAGAGTATGGCACAAAACGTGAAGCTAGAGAGAATGAATATATGAAGAATGTGAAGAAGATCAATAATTTCCAAGAATATGGATTGAATGAGAAAGCCATTGGAAGAAGGTTTGGGAGGGAAAGAGTTGTTCAAAGGTTGACAAGAAAGTGCAGGGGTGTTACACTTTGTCACTAGTGGAGAACGTAACGCCTTTGTAGATTCCAGAGGCAAGAATCTTGTTAGGATGACAACGCACCTCATAGATGTCCATGCATTGTGCACGCGTCCCTGATATAAATTCCCTCACCGACACTAAAAACAAGCGCCAAGTGGATGGGGTACATAATGAGGACGTGGAATTACTTGGTCATATTTGATTTTTCAAAGGTGGAGGATGTAAAAGGAGAATTTGCAAGAGGGGTGCAAATTCGCTCCTATACACTAAGTAGACACATGTTTTCATGATACTTGTATCGTATCCATTCATGCAAGGTAATGAGATTGAAGCTCGAACAACTCTACTATGTTTGCATATTTCCTATTATGTTTTTGATTAATAGATAAAATTAGGTTTTGAGAGGACCTAAAAACCTTTTACAAAGGCAAGATGTCAATTGACATAAAATCTGGACAACACTATTGAAGCCTAGCTACTCCACTTGCTCCATTTCTAATACACGCTTCAATATCCAAAAGGTGTGTATTAGAAACAAAGACATGTTTAAGAAGACATCTCTTCCTTTTTTGGACAATTGTCCAAGACACCATTATCCAAATCCTCATATTGGGGGGAGAGGAGAATCCTCTATTGTAGCTTCCACCTACTTCGTCACATGCGAAGAAGAGTTTCTAACCAAAGAAGACATAAGCTACATAGAATCCAAAGGCATAGAAGGTACAAAGGTTCCACGAAAACATCTCTCAAAAATTTTGACTTCAAAAGGAGCAAAAAAAATAATGCCAAGAGAAGGAATTTCATCAAGAATTGGAGAAGACATCAAATATAAACCAATCACAAAGGAAACCACCCCTTGAATATTCCCATCAAGATCCAAGGAAGCCTCAAGAGACATGCAATCGTTAGAGTCAAAACAATCACCAACAATCAAGTGTTAGGAATGGCATTTTGCCACCAAGTAGTTGAGCCCGCCAACCTACACCAAGAGTGGGGGCAATAAGAAGCAAGGTGTCTAGTAGAAAAACATCTTTTGCATTGGAAGGAAGACCCTCATAATCAATGAGTTGAGTCCAATTAGTAGCTTCCATTGGCACAAATTAAATTATATGCACAACATAGGTCAACACACTTATTTTGTTTCTTAACATTTTTCATAATAACAATTGTGTCCCTTTATACACTTTGTGCACCTAGAATGTGTGTGAGTATTGGGTAAGCAAGCAATTTTGCAAGACTTGCTAGTTTGATTTTTTGAGCAAAAAAAATAAGAAGAGGTGCAAGAAGATCAAATCTTACAGAAAAATATTTGTATCCCTTCAACAAGAAATGATAAATGATATATACTACTATTTATATTTATGTAGAGAGAAAATAGATAAAATTTTATATGAATAGTTTACACATATGTAATGTTTATTTTTGTGTAAAGTATTGCTCTCTAATTAAATAAAAAAAGATTCACAATAAAAATCAAATTTGATTATAGAGAAAAAAGTTAGACAACAAAAATGTGCCTTGAGTAGATAATAAATTATAACCAACAACACAAATTATCATAACCATAAGGTCCCTCAAAACACCATGACGAATCTAAGTGTAAGCTAGTTTGAGGCAATTGATATTATAATTAATCAATCTAAAATAAAACTTGAAGTTGACCATACAACCTATCACAAAATTATGTCAAATAACTTCATCGTAGGGGAAGCAAGTGTAGCAAATGAACCCAATTTTTTCCCACTTCCCCCCAATCACGAATGAAGGGAAAACTACTACAAGCCAAACGAAATATAAGAAAAACAAGATGACCTAATAGACATAATTTTGCACAAGAAAACATGTCACTAATCAATCACATCCCTTGAGTTGCGATGCTCCTTTCCATCATGCATGCTACCTTTTGGTATGATAATTTTGTTGCCAAACAAAATATAGTGTTTTCTCACTCAATCAACTATATTCAACCAATAGAAGATACATATCTTTTATTTTTAAAAATTAAAATTTATAGATTTATAGATTAAACAAATAAGGAAATTATAAGAAAAAAATATCCATGCAATTTTTCAAGCATGTTGATTCAATGCATCAATATTAAGAAAGTGACAAATTATGGAGTTATCTATTAAGAGATAAATATTGGGATTTAGACATCCTAGAAATAACCTTCTCTATAACTTCCCCATTTACTAATTCACACACTTGGATCCTTATAACAACCTAATTGGAATTGACAAAAGGTAGATTTCTAGGAAGACTGTTGGATAGGGTTCCCACCTCTAGGGGAGAATCTAAATCTTGAAGTGGGCAAAGATTGTCTATTAAAAATATGGGGTTTTAAGATTTGTAATAACTAATTAGAATATTAAAATGATGGATCAAAAAATAGAAGTCAGAAAAGACTCTTAACATTGCCCAATCCTAAGATAAATAAGAGATAATGAAGTCTTTATTACAAGGAAGAAGGATCCCTATAGTATATGGAAGACAAAATTTATTCAAATGGAAAGACGATAAATAGATATAGGGTAATTGTAAGATTTAAAAGGGGGGATTATAGTAGACCCAACCCTTTTTTGTTTGTCTTATAAATACCATGCAAAATACATATAAGTTGCCAAAAATAAATATTTTTTCTAGCAAGTCAAAACATGATTTTATAGCTTGATATGATTAGGAAACTAGAGTATCAGTGCTCATCTATTTGTTGTTTATTCAAAAAGGGGTATGGGAAACAACAAATCACTTACATTCACTATTCTTTTTTTATAGGTAAGGTAAGATTGTATTAATTTTCAAAAAGAGTTTATAGTATCCAGGCCCTTGATTGTGGCCGAAAAAGAACAAGACCCTGCATTGAAATGGTCGCAACCAGAATATAACAAAAATGACTGCCACAGACCAAAATGTCTGACACTACTAACTCCCAGACAACTATGATGGCATTAACCTAAGACTGAAATACTATGCCATACCAAACTGAACCAGACATGTATCATGACTAACAAAAAAACTAGAAACTAGAAACCACCACCCCATTACCAGACATTTTTTTGAGCGAAAACTCAGAATTTGTGCTTCCAGGCTAAGCCTAACACAGCTACCAGACAACAATTTTTCTTTAAAAACTCGGCGCCCGCACTTTCCAACCTCCAATTCTCCACTAGAGCCATACCACTAACATCCAGGAGGAAAGGATAGAATTTCACCAGTGCATCCGGGTCCTCCAAAAGCCTGAGATCACGAGGCTGAGGGATGACTTTCCCCAAAGAAGTCACCACCAATGTTTTCTCTAGGCCCACCAACAAAGTCACCCTAAACAGATACTTCATGATTGCCCTTGCATTCACCTTTGAAACCCCAACATCCAGAAGACCAGTCAGAACACGTGAAGAAATACAAGAATTCAACTGATTGCCTTTTGCCTTTGCCATGAAACCCTTGTCGGCCACACATTTCACCGCAAAAAAATGTTAGATAATTTGGGGGACAAATCACCCTATTGAGTCAAAGCGAGGAGATTGGGCCAAAAAAGGTTGCATGCCACTTTAAGCTTCTCAACTAAATGGGAGTAACCATATCACCCATCTCTAATTCTGACGCTGAGACCAAGAGAATAAAACATCCCATAACCAGCCACCTTACCTCGAATGCTAGAAGAGACAACAATAAACCAGCATTTAATGTCCTAGGGAAACCATCACAAAACCATAAATGATGACCGGGTGGCAAGTCGTAGAGAATAGGAAGCTGGAAATGTGACATGAAATGATCGTTAACATGAGTAAATAAATAATGAATCCATCCTCCAAGGAAGCCTCCAGAATGCTGATGAAACTCACATGCCCATCGCATGCTGATGTGTCTGCCACGTCCACAAATCGGTTGTGGAGTGGCACCCACCCTTCCTCCCATTTCAGATAGCCAAATTAACCTTTGCTAGTGCAAACTTCCTTTATAGAAATCCCATCCACCCCAAGGTTTGAAAGAGCATCAATTTCTTGGTTTCCTTCCCTCAGAACATGTTTGATTTCAAATTTTTCAAAATTACTTAGCAGGGCAAGTGTGACCTCGAGGAGGGCACCAAGTTTCTAGTTTTGGAATCTACCCGAGTGCAAGGCATTAATCACTAGTAACGAATCTCCCTCAATATTGGCATTCCTTATGTTCAACTCCACATAGATTTTAATCCCATGAAAGGCTTCCTAAAGTTCTGCCCAATTATTCCTGCCTTGTAAGAGCGGCAATGCCAACTGGCCCATAGTTGCACCCTTCCAATCCCTAATAATACATCCAGCCCCTGATTTACCAAGATTACCTCTTGTTGCCCCGTCAAAATTTAACTTCTGCCAACCATGATCTGAGGGATGCCACTTGACATTTTTGCACTCAGCCTTGACCGTGTTGCCTCCTAAACCAAATTGGTGAGGAACTTTCAACCCATTCCATAATTTCATTATTTTAGCATCCCAACAAGAGAACAAAGTTTTTTCCCTGCAGAATTGTTTAGCCCTTGAGTTTATCACCTCAACCATGCATGCCTCTACTTTGTTCAAGAAGGATGGGAGAGACAAAGCCTTGTTCTTGAAGATTTTGTGATTCCTTTCTTTCCACACTTCCCAAACTAGAAGTGATGGGCTTGACTGCCAGAATCCAACAAAAACTGAATTGCCACCTAGGTTTGGCCAGCCATTGAACCAGATCAATAAGTTGCTAGGAGAGGTGATGGAGAGACTTATCTTTGCACATAACCAATTCCAACAATTTGCAGTGAACGGGAAATTAAGAAAGAGGTGATCACTCGTATCTTCTGCTGCTTTGCAAAGCACACACCTTGAAGGGTCGCATAAGCCAAATTTCTTCAGCCTGTCCACAATCAACACTCTTCCCTGTACTGTAACCCAAGCAAAGATTCCAGAATTAGGGAGACAAAATTTGTTCCAACACAAATCACTGGGGATTGCGGTCACCAGAGCCTATTGTTTAGACAAGATGCAATAATCGTCCATGGTGCAATAAGAGCCCGAGGCAAAACCACACCAGCGCAATACATCCTATCCACCTCTCAAGCAAATGGAATGTTGCTTGAGGATATGTTTGAAGGTTTTGACTTCAATGTTGCTCAAACCCAACTGGTTGGGGCTCCACCAATGCTAAGACAATTAACCATTCGACTCTTCAATGATCAAGTAGTCTCTGACACGATTTTCCCAGGCTCGCTTTGTGGTGTCCCTGACATTCCTCAAAGTGTCAATGTCCATCAACTTGTTGTAACCACCTCAGGAGTCTTCCTAGAACAACTCTTGGCAACCATCTCTTATAACCCATGAAAGGAAGTTTGTGATCAAATCTTGACAACTACAAATAAAGTTCAAGATGCGTGATCCTTTTGGCAATGAGCGGGTCATGAAAAAACTTGTCGAATCGGCTTCCAAATACTTTGCTTTTAGAATCTTTACCCACTTCAAGTCTTGTTGCGCATACATTAACTAAGCCAGTTTTTCCCCCAAAGCTTTGTTCTACAATGCCAAGTTTTTAACACCAGCCCCAATAGCTTCACGTGTTCTACAAGCCCTTTCCCACTTGATCAAAGGTAACTTTTTCTAGTCTGAGCTTCCTTGCCAAAATAACTACCTCATCTTCTGGTTGATGCTTTCACAAGTTCCCCCAGGAAGGGGGAGACAAGAGGGCATATAAATTGGAAGAGCTACCACAACCGATCTTATGAGAGTGAGCCTTCCTGCCCAAGAAATCCACCACCCTTTTCAAGAAGACAACCTATGCTCAACCTTTGACACCAGGGGATCCCACAATTTACCAGACTATAAACTCGATGCAAGTGGAAAACCCAAATACTTACATGGCAACTTCCCTTTTCTGAATTGAAGAACTTACAAGATTTGTTTTTCCAAAGAAGGGTTAGTGAAGAAGAAGAAAACTTTAGATTTTTCTAGACTTACCTCCTAACCAGATGCTAAGGAGTACTTTGAAAGGATTCTCTTGAAAGTACTCACCTACATCACCCCAACATGTCCAAGGAGCAAGTTATCATTTTCAAATTGTTGATGAGTCACTGGCAACATACCACTTGTGATTTGTACCCCTTTTAGTTCCCCAATGTTTGCCGCCCAAGAGAGAGCCCGACCCAACGCCTCTACCATGAGGATGAACAAAAAAGGGTGACAAGGGATCACCTTGTCTAAGGCCTCGAGAAGCACCAAAAAATCCATGAGGAGTGCCATTCACTAGGATTGAATACCTTGGGCACACAATCCAACTAAAAATCCAATCCACCCAGGAGGAGGAGAAACCAAAGGCTTTGAGAGTTTTGAACAAGAATCGCTAGTTTACTTTGTCGTAGGCTTTCTTTATGTCCAACTTCAACAACATTCAAGGGCAATGGGTGTTAAGGATTGAATGAATGGATTTTTGTGCAATAATTACTCCATCAAAAATAAAGCACCCAGGAACAAAACCAGTTTGTTCCTCTGAAATCAGACCAGGGGGAATCGACTTGAGCCGATTGACAGTCAATTTTGTCAAAAAATTTATACTATATTACACAAGGAAATGGGGCGAAAGTCTTCCAGTCTATCTTCTCCTTTTTTGGGATGAGAGCGATGAAAGTGTTATTGAAATCTTTAAGTACTTGACCAGACGCCTTGAAGTCTTCAATGGCAGCCACTACATCTGGGCCAACAATCTCCCAACAATGCTGGAAGAAGGCAGCAGAAAATCCATCAGGACCCGGAGACTTATCCGGATGTAATTGAAAGAGAGCCGATTTGATCTCTTCCTCTAAAAAGCTCTTGTCTAGAAGCATGTTCTACTTTGTCGTGACCAACTTTGGAATGCTTCTCAAAAGGCCTTGCTAAGCTAACAAGCTTGAACCATCTCATTCATTCAAGAGGTTCTAGAAAAAGGTGACAACAGCCTCCACAATTTCCACCGATTGATCCAAAGACCTTCCATCCGATAATCTTATTTTGTAAATTTTGTTGACTTCACACCTTATTTTAGTGGAGTTATAAAAGAACTTCGTATTCTTATCCCCTTCAACAAGCTAGAGCTCTCGTGACTTTTGGTGCCAAAAAACTTCTTTTTCCAGAATATCATTCCAACTTTTTAGAAGATCCTTCTCCTAGAGACACCTTGAATTGTCCATGCCCCAACGAATGACTTCTTCATTTAGAATTATCAACTCCCCTTCAATACACTTCTTCTTGTCGAAGATATTCTTGAAACTTGACTTATTCCACTCCTTTAATCGCATCTTCAAATGTTTCAACTTTGATGCCAAAACAAACATTTTTGAACCCTCCACCTTGACCTTCCCCCAACCAATGAGTAATAAGGAGCAAGAAGTTTGGATCTTTTAGCCACATGCTTTCAAATTTAAAAGGGAATTTGATCAAACAAAACTCACCCACAACATCCAAATGCACTAGAAAGTGATCCAACCTAGAGCATGGAAGAATATTGCACTATAATGTGAAGGGGAAGCCTACCAGGTTGGCCTTGAAGAGAAATCTATCCAATTTCTTGGCTATTGAACAAAAAATGAGCCTTTTGTTGGTCCAAGTGTACCTACCATTGGCCATTGGGATCTCAATTAACTAATTTTGGCCCACAAAGGCTTCAAAGTCGATCTGGGATTGGAGCTTTCGAGCCACACCACCCTGCTTGTCCTCTGGATGTAGAATTGCATTAAAATCCCCCCAATTATGCATGGTACAACTCCAACTCCTGAGCACAGATTCTCAATTTCTGACCAAGACTTGTGCTTCTCTATACATGATGTGGGATCGTACACATTTACCAGAATAAAGTGTAGGTTCTAAGAAAAACTTTTGACAAATCATGCCAACCATTTGTTCCCAACCACCACCCTATCCAAGGATACCATATTAGGGCACCAAAGGGTAAGAAGACTGCCTTCTGCACCCACAATCTCCACCACGTGCACCTTCCAAGAACCCATTCTCTTACCAAAAGTAACCACTCCTTCACTATCAAGCTTTGTTTCCTGCAACATGCAAATCTTTTCCTGTGAAACAATAATCTGATACTTCACAAAGCGATGTTTGTTAGGGGCATTCATGCCCCTAACATTCCAAGTAAAGAATCTCATTTATCTTTAGGAAGGGTATCTCCCTTCCCTACTTTTAGCATCTCCATAATCTTCTTTTTCCATATAGCTTCTCCATCAATCTTCAATTTTTCCACATTGGGCATTCTCCCCTGCTTTTTGTGCTCCCCACAATCAGGATAGGTCTTTTCTACCTCTTTTTGAAGATTCCCCAAGCCATCTTGAGTCGGCAAAGATACATCTCCCTCCATTGTCTCCGGAGTGAAAACAACATCACCCACACTGGTCGTGTCTAACCATTCATCCTCCAGATCTAGTACGGAGATAAAAGGATCATTCAGTGCCTCTTTGGCTTCTTGGGCTAATTCCACTAACTCTTTGCTGACCTCAATTAGGGAGTTAAGGTTTTCCTTCCTAAAGTTGTTGTCTATGATGTCCAACACATCGCACACTTTTCTGTTGAGAGTGTGGTTGATGTGCATGATTGGTTCCTTTGGTACCTTTGACGCCACATTCTCAATGACACCTTCCCCATTTTCCTCATGAAACGGCAATCTAGCATTGGCCTCCGAAGAACCATCCAATTCCCTGCATCCACCAGGAGTAGGGGCATCGAGCTTTGAATCCCAAGTTGAATCATTCACGCGATCTGATTGAGCTCCCTATGATCGCCACCCTAAGGTTCCAATCCAATTTCCCCTTGGTCTAGGTTCAAAAACAAGGGGTCATGACAAAATGCCCCAGTCCTTGTGAATCTCCACCTCCTTCCATTTGGTGCTATTGGGAGAGTTTTCCACACATATGTGCACATAAGTACTAATACCATCCTCTTTTGTCCATTCATCCACACAAATGTATTTTCCAAGATAATTGCCTATCTCTTCCAAAATATTCGCTTGCCAGAACTCAAAAGGAAGGCTCGAAAGCTTATACCAATCTTGGATATAGGGAAATCTAATGCCGATTCGGATCAAAACCTACTTCCCACTTCCTCATGTAGAAGCCATATCCATCCATTAACTAAACTCCTTTTAATATTTATGCATGAATCGAGGGGGAAGGGTAGGTGACCAAGAAGAATCCATTCACTAGATATTTAAAACCCATCTCCGTGTCCCAACGCCCATGCCACTAGCGTATCAGGGAATCCCATATTAGATTTGACCTCAACCATTTCATGATGAGTCCTAGACTTTCCAATATTTTGATCGAAGGGCCCAATAATTTGGCTTCCAGAACCAAAGTTCGCTGATCTGCGTGCCTAAATTCATCATAAGCACCAAGGGTGAACTTAGGGCTAGATTTCCTTCTTCGATCGTTGCTCCACTTGACGCCAAAATTTGTATTCTTTTCTTGCCACTAGCTACTGGGAGGGTCTCGCCATGAGTTCCTATGGAGATTGTGGTTAAAGCTCTGCTACTGCCACCTAGATTGATCCTTGCTCGAGCATGAGTGTGGGTTAAAGTCCCAAGAATGCTTGCACTAGGTCTTTGATCAAGCATGCTCCTGCACATCCTTCTTTGAGAATTCCTGCACCACCTCAACACCCCAAGACACCTCTTTACCTTTGAGCTTATCACCTAGCACCTTCCTAACCAGATGAGCAATTCCATCCTGCTTCGTTGTGAGGTTCTGCACCTAAGTTTCACCATTCTATGTATCTTCGCGCCTCTCGCTCTGCTCCGCAATATTTACATTAATTACATTCACTATTCTTATGCAAGTTAGGGTTGGTTTTTTATTCTATTTAAACTATTATGAAATGGGATTTCCCAAAGACTATCAAATAGGTCCTTAACCCTTTGCTAATTAGCCCCAAAAGTTTACCATCCCTTTGGAGGATTGTAGTGGGAAAACATTTTGTGGGGTATATGGCTTGAAAGAAATAAAAAGAATTTTTAGAAGATATGGGGATCACTTTGGAGGAAGGTGTTAGAGTAATAAGTTATTTCACTTAATTAATTTAGCCATATTGGTTAATTAATTAAGTCACTTATCACTTTATTTTTACTTAAGCTAAACTTAGGCACATTAATATTTAATTATTTATTAATTATTAAGTGTGCACACTAGGGTTTCCTTTTAGGGTTATGCATACATTGATTTTATAAAGCAATTCATCTGTTGTATTTACTCAATTCTTGAATATTATTCATTTGCACATCTTCATGCAAATTGCTCTATGTTTCTCTTGTGGAAGGTAGTTCTGGTTTGCATGTTTGATCTTGGATTTTAACATGGTATTAGAGCCTTGATTTGCAGCCCCTTCTCAGGTTTTGAAGAAATTCATTGCAAAGCACATTCGGAGTTCCTCGAGAGTTTCATGCCTTGAGCTTATTCATGAAGTATTTTGGATCAGATCGGGCATCTCCATTGGATTCAGAGCACTCGAAAAGGTCAGGATTAGCTTTTGTTTCATTGATTTTCATCACCGTTTGTCAAATCTTTCAAGGTTTGAAATTTATGAGGGTTTCTAGATCCAAAGCTTACCTACAATTTTGGAGCATTTTGAGCCCAAACGGACCTCACCATCACGTTCAGAGCACCCAAAAACCCCAAAATTGACTATCAAATCATCGAAATCAGACACAGTGACTCTGGGAGACCCTTTTTTTCATTTATTGGTCATACAGCCTAGTACAAAATGTAATCCAAGAAAAAAATATTTAAAAACAGTGTTAATGGATACCATCGTCAGTAAACCGCTAGTGGTTAATGCTAGTGGTTAGCCTAACCGCCAAGCTTAACCCCAAACCCTTTTGGAGGAGTTTTGGTATTTTGGTCATAACTTTTGCGTTCGAACTCGGATTTTTGAAAACGAAATATTGTCGGAAAGCTGATTCTAAGCCCGATCCAATGATGTGGGTTTTTTTTTCTGGTTTTTCTATTTTGTTACATTTTTTTTCCAGTCAAAGTTATATCATCCTTTTCTCGCTTTCGGGGGCATATCTTTTGCATATGGTCTCTATTTTTTGAAAAGAAATAGGCATTGGAAAGATGATTCAATCCTCTACACAGATATGAGGTCAATTTTTAATCATGGATGTAGATGTGAACATTGGTTTGTGCATGCACTCTTTTTTTGTTTTCATGCACTAGGTTTGTATTTTCTCTTTAATTTATGCATGTTTTGCATGTTCTCCTTTTACAATCATGGGGTATTGCAATAAATGAACTTATATAAAGTTCCATCAGGGGGGATTCTAGCATAATAATTGTGATTAGAGTGTAGTTTCATTGCATGCACTTTGATCTCATCTTCATATTGATGACAACTCGTATGAGTTGTATCTGGATTATGTAGTTTCCTTTGGCCACATCTTGCTCATAGCTTGACACATGTTGGTTCGCATCAGTTCACATCTCAGATTGAGAGCTTATGGTTAATGATCCTAAATCACATCAGATTCACATTGAGTCACATCTCAATTTAATGGCCATTCATTTTATGGTTAATGTTCTAGAATCTTCATGGTACTTGCTCCTATGGATCGGTTTTAGTCATAGTTTGGCATCGTCATCGAGATACACATAGCTTCCAGATTCTTTCATCATATCATTCCCTCTTATGGGGGCATCATTTATACATTTTCCGTTGCTTCATAGATTCCAGGGTTGTTCCAGTTTGTGAGATTTCTAGTGTTCCGTGGCATCAGGTCTACTGTTGCATTATCATGATTCTGCTTGAGTCCTTTAGTGACTCTCATATGGTTTCTTGTAAACAAAGGTATCTTTCCTTGCTTGCAAAATTCAGGATTCTAGTGTTACTCCACTAGTGTTCTTCAAGTGCATCTTTGTAGTAGGTCATCTCATTGAGGGGGGGTTTTGTCAAACTGGGTTTTCTCCTCTTTCTCATTCATTACATTTGTACATGGGTACCTGATCAGGCCTTGTTGTTGGGACCCATCTTTTCTTTCATAGGAGCAAGTACCATGAATATAATGGAACATTAACCATAAAATGAATGGCCATCAAACTAAGATGTGACCTGATGTGAATCTAATGTGATTTAGGATCATTAACCATAGGCTCTCAATCTGAGATGTGAACCGATGTGAACCAAAATGTGTCAAGCTATGAGCAAGATGTGGCCAAAAGAACTACATAATCTAGATAAAACTCATACGAGTTGTCATCAATATGAATATGAGATCAAAGTGCATGCAATGCAACTACACTCTAACAAAAGGTGGAAGCCTCTCTTCTTTCTCTTCCACCTCTATTAAGGTAAATTTACAATGCTTATAAAATTGGAAAAAACCTTTAGTACTAAAGCCATGATTTTTGGGTGAAAGAAACTATGGGGGTCATGCTCATTGGATTTAAGAAAAAATAAATTACAAAACCTTTGTCATCTAGATGAAAAAGGTGTGTACAACATGAACTACTCTTCAATCCATGAGAGCATCACTATATAATGAGTTCACAAACATATAGATCAATAGAAAAAGCATAAGACTATTGAAAGGGATTAAATCAATTAGTTGCTATCACTCAAACTGCAAACTACTAGCTTTCCTTTCTTTTTATCTTCCTCTTTCTTCTTTTCTTTCCATCTACCTTGAATACATCATTCTAAATTAATAAATGAATAGAGAAATCAATGTCTCTAACTTGTTGAAAATGACAACCAAAATCCTTCACTTGATCTTTCAACATGGAATGAAACCCCTTAGCTCTCCAATAGCTAGGTTTTCCCTAGCAACAAAAAATATTGATAAACTTACCAAAGGATGCCAAGGGAGCTTGAGGGAAGGCTCCACTAATGTTAGTTACTCTTTTACTTCTATCATAAGCTTTAAACAAAATTTCCAGCTTATTTTGTACAATATAGATCTCATTAATGTAGGATTATGCAATTTCCACTACCATACCCTCATCCCCAAGAAATTCCATCAAGTTGGAGAGGAAGATGGAGCCTATCATGTTGTGAGGACATCGAGAGGACTCTTTTAGTAGGTTTGGGCTCACTACCTTCCATGTCACTGTTTTCGTGAGAGGGGATCTAATAATTAAGATCCCCTTGACCTTTTCTAAACCATATGCTTCGAATAACATAGTTTCCCACTTCCATGGTTGTAGATACACTTGAAGGTTCATTGAGGGATTTTCCATTTCTTTATTAGGTATCCATGAACTTAGTGCTTTAGCAAAAAAAAACCTTGTTGATTTATTTGTAGAGTGATATTAGAGGCATTAGGTTCCATCCTTTTAACATTTGATTCATACACATGGCACACTTCTCATAACCCTATCATAATGGCTCAAATATGAAGCCATATATACCTATATTATTCAATTTATGTTTAGATAGTGAAACTAAAAATTAATTTTTTCAACTTTTGTTATGTATCTCAAGTGATATTTCTAGCATTGTGTCCTTGCTAGAAAGGAATTATTTAACATTTCTTGAGCCTTTCATTCTCCTCCTTAGCATTCTTTCTGTGAATATATCTCTATTCCCACATTTTCCTTACCATTTAATAAATGTTTATTTAACCTTCTTTGGGCTCTTGTGTGATACCATAGATCTATCTTTGAAAAAGTAGAAGTGTGCTTATTGCACTTTTAGCTACTGATTATGAGAATGAGGCCATAAGGGATAATATCCTTTATTGGGGGGGATAGGTTTCAATTATTCAAATTTCTTGTCATTATATGCTCAATTTCTCAATGTTAACACTAAGGCATTTCAAAGAATATTGTCTAGTCTCTAACTAAGTGTCTCTTTTTTCCTTACTGCATTCATGATAGTCATCGAATACTTACAAGGATAAAATTCATACCATAGATCTAACATGAAAAAGTAGAAGTGTACTTATTTCACTTTTAGCTACTGATTATGGGATTGAGGCCATAAGGGATAATCTCCTTTATTGGGGGGTTAGGTTTCAATTATTCAAATTTCTTGTCAATATCTACCCAATTTCTCAATGTTAGCACTGAGGCATTTCAAAGAATATTGTCTAGCCTCTAACTAAATGTCTCTTTTTTCCTTATTGCATTCATGTTAGTCATCAAATACTTACAAGGATAAAATTTATTAGCCTTACATACTTGGAGGCCAAGCACAAATGCTTGAGCCTCAACTTTGTTGTTGGTGCCAATTTGCAATATTTTTGTAGCATCACATAAAATTGTTCCATCTTCACCATGAATAATACATCCAACCCTTGATATGCTTAAATTACCTTTTACAGTGCCATCAAAATTCATTTTACCCCTACCTATTCAGTGGTGGCTACCATTGTATGCCAATAAGTGGATTCTTCTTCTCTTGAATATTCCTTGCCTCCTAATCTAGAGGGAGCCTTAGATCATTCCAGTTTACCAATATAATTTTGCTCCAAGAAGAAAATATTTGCCTATTAAGCATAAACCCTTGTTTGTACCTACCTTCACTATGGTATTTTTGAGATTGTTTACAAAGTATTGCACATTCATACTCCTATTTTGAAAGATGCATTTGGTATGCTCTTTCCAAATTTCCCACATTAGAATAAAGGGAGAAATTTTCAAAAAGCATAAAAATAATTTTCCTTTCTTAAGCTTTAGCCATGAGGTAAAGAAGGCTATTACTAGACCAACCCAATGATTGCCAAATTTAGATGAAAATACATAATTTACTAAAAGGTGGTTTACCATTTCTTCATGACATCCATAGATAACATATTTAGAGGGGCCAATGATACCTAATTGATTTAGGTGATCAACACTAATAATCTTGTTTTGTACAACAATCCATAAAAAGGTCCATGCTTTTTGTGAACAGTCTTTGTTCCAACAAATATGTGCCAACCAATCCTTCTTTGGGATCAACAAATCTACCACCTCACAACCAACTTTAACCAAATAGTTACCTATTTTGGGGTAGCTCCACCTTATAGAATTAGGACTATCTTTGATGAAAACGTTCCTCTTGACCAATTATTCTTTCAACTTATTAATTTGATCTGGTAGTATACCCAATATCAATGAAAGGAAGCAAAGTACACAAACACTTCCTAAATTAATCCTAGAGGAGAGTAATGTGCAAATTATAAATCTTTAAAATTACAAAAAGAAGAAACACATGAAATATATATAAAATTATATCACAACATAGGTGTACATGGGAAAATCCCTTTTGAGGAAATAATCTCACTCCAAAACAAACAAAAAATTCTATTATCAACAACAAAGGTTACAATGAAATCTCAAGGACACGACCTTAAAAGAGTACCATGAACATATAACTTTGAAGTAATTCCAATTACATAATAATGTCTACAAATCGACTATCAAAACCTAAATCTCAAGGACACAATAAATAGAATAAACAATACATTAAACCATCAAATGGTAATTACAAATCCATGAGCTAAAACCATCTAAATTGTGGTTCCCTAATTGCTAGTTAGGAATTCAACATCCAAATGCTAAGATGAGTCCACATGTTAAAATAACATATTCCTTCCACTTGACATGCACTCATCAACTTAGGTGTTCCATTTTGGCTCTAGTATATCCATTCAAATATGTCATTTCATGTGTCACACTACACATCATAAGTTGGTTAACAACTATAACTCCCTCTTACAATTTTTTTTTTGTGTGCCCTAGATGTTTTTACATTTCCAATATGAGAGGCCCAACTTTTGGAGGCCATAACTTTTGATTCAAGATGTTGTTTGGGCCCCTTTTGTTTAAATTGTAGAGCTTGGAAAATCTACACAACAAGCACCCCTAAAAGCGATGCTAAACAACTTGAAATTTCTATTTTGGCTAAAAACTAAATCTATAGTCCAAAAATTGAAGTTTTTTTATTTCATAGTTTGAAAACTACATTCTTTATATACTCAACATTAGAAACAAGATTGAGACACCTTTCCTAACTATCATTTCCTTCCACTTCCAAATTTTCCATTCATAGGTGGGATTCTCTTCCAAATAATTACATATCTTTAATCCCCAAATTAATAATACAATTTCTCTAATCTTAGAAAGATCATCTTTCCCAACATTTTATACCTATTCTAGGAATCCTCCCATGTAATGTGTCTAGTGATCAATTATCTACAATTTCTTATAAATTTTTATATGTGAGAGTCTCTCACGGAGTAGCCATGGTTAGTATTCTTTTAAGATCAGAGCTATCTAGGGAATTTTTCTATAAGATTAGAATCAGGCTCAAAATGGAGATCCAAAAGAACAAATGATATTTTTAAATAGAGAAAACTCATTTCAAAATATGGCATTACACATAATTCATATAACCTAGAAGTATTTCTCTTGTCCCTTCAAGATAGGAAAAATATTTGATCGCCATTATTATAAGGTGCCCTTCATTCACTTGGGGTACATTGAATAAGGCTTGTTATTTGGAAGAGTAGTGTTGCTAAAATTGTAGGGTTCTAGTAATAGAAAATTATGAGAAACAAGATGTTAGAGATTCTCTACAAGATTGGGATATTTTCAAACCATAGGCCTGCATGGTGAGGATTGCATTGGAATTTGAAGGGTGGCCAACAATGGAGCCAAGTACACCGAAGCCTCCATTGAATATGATTTAGTGGAAGCTCTCGACTGCAGTTAAGAACAACCTCAAGTATATAATTGGGTGTTGAGTAGGTGTTAACATCGAAGGAATCCATTCTATAGACTTGGAAAAACATCGAATGCTCTTAGCTTATGTTTGAATAAGAACAAAATGATTCCTACCTTAGCTTAGTTTTACTCCATACAATCCTCTAAATAAAAAGATAGGTTTCGCAGGGTAGGACCTTAAACTATTGTCATATTAGGTAGCTTTCAACCTCATGTCGAATGGAATGAAAAAAATGACAAAAGGAAGGAATCAAATATATCAGGCCAAAACAAACAGATTCTGATTTTTGTCCTATAATGGAAGAATTTGGGTATGGAAAAGGACAATTCATGAATTGCAATATATAATTTCAAAGGTATCAAAAAGTCATGTCATTCGCCAATGGCATTTGAAAATGAGTTTGTTTTCAGTAGAAAAATGATCTCACATTCAATGTTATTTGAACTCAACTTAGACCTATTAATTGGAAGAGAAGCCCATGTTTAGAACCATACTTATATTCTAATAACTATAGATTCCATCAATATTCCCAGGGACAATGATGGCCATCTCCAACTAGAGATATCTTGTCTGCTCTACTGAAAATGAGGATATAGAGAGGACATTGAAAATAATTTTATAAAGAAGGCTCTAGAATATTCCATAGAGATACCATAATAATGGTAATGATGAAGTGAAAATTGTATATTTATGTTTTTTTTTTAATGTTTTGGATTTGTTTTGATTAGAATTTTGTAAATTTAATAATCAATTTATAAGGAGTATAATCGTGCATAAAATTAGTTATGATATTTCATATTTCAATCTCTTTCATCATTGATTTCCAGATTTATAGTGATCATATCTCAACTCCTTTCATTACCAATTCCTAGATTTACAATCTTGATCCTTAGACTTCTACCTCCTTTGGATCTATTTTTTTACCTATCTGGATCAGATTCGGGGATGTAGAGTTGACCCATGTCACTTCCACATTTGTAGTTCTAAACCCCGAGCTTTTAAATTCAAATTATTTAATGGGATGATGCTTCCCTCTTTCACTAGCCGTTGTGAGCCAACTTTCTACGTAATTATGTTGATTTGTGTGCTTGATTTTTTGTCTAAGCACACTGACTCATTCATTTGGAATTAACCTAAGATGTGTTGAACACTTTTAGATTTTGATTTATGAATGCGGATAAGAAGAATTTAATGCATAATTAGAGATCACTTCATCCTAGGCCCATTGCATGATTCATTGTTGTCCTCAATCCTTCCATTCAAAGTTGTGAAGTTAAGCCAATCAAGGGTGTGACCTAGAAGAACATTAACCTTGTAATTTTATAGTTCATCAAAGGTAAAATAGTATAGTTCTTATAGGCACTCACACATTAGGAAATTGAGGTGAGTGAAATTTAACAACCAACAAATTACCAAATCATTATGGTGTGAATATGTTGAATTCCATGCATATGGTTCATTTTTGCACTCATGGAGCTAATTAGTTCATTGGTGCACTCACATACTAATCTAGCCACATTTTGAGAAGCTTAGTTTTCATAGTTTGCTTCCAACACATCTAAAAAGTCGTTATTTTGTTTTATGTTTCAAAAATTATGATCAAAATAGTGGACAACTATCTATGGATCACCAAAATTTCCTTAGTGCTTTCATTTTTGTTTGTTTCCACATTCCTTAAAAAATGATTTTAAGTAAACGATCCCATTTATTTCTTTACCCATCTATTCTTACTCTACTCTAGGATTTAGCCTTAGGATCCACCTTCTAAATTAGGGTTTGATTTCATTTCCTTATATGTGCTTCCTATCTTTATTTTTCTCTAGGGTTTGGTATACATTTTTTTCACCTTGCTTTCATCCAACCTACATATCCTTGATTTTTCCTCTAAGGTTTCATTTTCAAGTGTATTTTTCTTTATTACAACCTTTTATTTCAAATGTACTTGGATTTTTATCCTTTTACTAAGTAGGGCACCCTTTTCTTTTTAAGAGGTTTTCTTTATTTTTTATATTTATATCACATCTTTTGTAATATTCTCATTTTGGCCTACTCATCAATTTGGGTTGTGACCTTTCACATAAACTTAAGTGAAACCTATGTATAGGGCTTTCACCTCTCATTTGCAATCATTCACTCACTCTATTGACGAGGACCTAAAGTTTGAAACACATTTAGAGTTTATTATTACAATTTATTTATTTATTTTTCAATAGCCAAGTCTCTCTTTATTTGCACATTAAATTTTTGTTTATGTTTTTATCATTTATATTCCTACACTTTCAAGCTAGCAAAAATCTCTATTTATTTTAATCTTTAGGTGCACTCAACATTGTTTAATTTCATAGGCATGGTGTTAATCTAGAATATTGATCACATAAATAAGGGTTATTGATTCTTTTAGCTATATCTATTCCATTCTTGGTGGCAAGTCTGCTTCTCAATATGGTGAAAATTGCATACTCATGTCCTTTTCCTTTATGTCTTAGGTTCATTTTGTTTAGACGATTGTAAATGTAATAATCAACTTATAGGAGTGTACCATAGAAAAAAGGCAACTTGCTTGATTTAGGGAATAATTGATGATAAATTGGACTTAATAAGGCCTTGATTCAATGTTTTGAGGTGTTTTACACATCCACACTAGGTCTTGGACCCTTGCAAACTGAATAAAATGCATTTAACGATGCCTTGTAAAGGTGTTGTAAAATACTTTCACGCCTCTCTAGACTTAATAAACCCATCTTCCCTTAATTCAACATTATAAAATGTATTTATTTGCATCTTCACATCAATCTAGAAGGCTTGTGAAATAAACTTAATGTTAATCTAGTGTTGCAATGTGTCCTACACATTCACATTGGATGTTGTGCCTTCCTAGGCTATGTGGACCTCATTCTAATGTTGTAAAGTGTATTTAATCACACTTTCACATTGAATTTTGTGTCCCAAGCCTTAATTGACCTTCACATCATCATTAATAGGCCCCTATTACCCCATATTGTGCATTCTGAGGTAATATTTGATGAAATACCTGACAAAGTCACTATAAAAACCTAATTTTCTTATCTTCCAACAACCCAGCTGGAAAATGGGCCCCTCTGGGACTAATTCACCATATGTGGTGAATGAGTCCCTTCCAAGTGGGACTGATTCGCCCAAGGTGGCAAGTGAGTCCCATTTGGGCCAATTTTGAATTTTGAGCGAGAAATTTTGGAATTTAAGTTTCATTTTTCTTCATGTCGGCCTTGGGGATCCAATTTATGGGAAAATTAGGAGAATTTCCTATAAAATAAAGTCTCTAAACCCTAATTTACATCTCTTAAATCATTCACAACTCATTCATCACTTATCTTCTTTCTCAAGTCAAGCAAGCTAGGGTTTTAACATTCGAAGTCATCAAGAAAGCTTCCAAAGACATTCAAGGGCAGAATAGTCCTCCATTGCTGCAGAAATTCAAGATCAAACATTGTGGCAAGGTATTGACTTCATTGTTTCATGCTTCATTGCATTCTTTCATCATTATGGTTTAATTACCTATAAAGGGGTTTGACCAAGGCAAACCCCCATGCCCTAACATCCAACATCTTTCCTTCTCTTCTTGTGTGTTTGCAAATTTAGAAATATTAGAGGCTTGGAGATCATTTAAGATCAAGTTGAAAAGTTTTTCAAGTCATGTCTTCATTGGATAAGGAAAAATATCAACAAAAAGTCACCTTCAAGCCCAAATTTGACAGTTTCATAACTGGACACTTGGAGAAGCAAAAATTGCAGACTGAAGGCTCCTGTTTCCACTTTTGAATCTTCATAAATTTAGAAGTGGACTCATTTTCCATTAGTGGAAAATGAGTCCCACTTATAGGCCTGATTTTGGTTTTCTGCATTTTTAGATACCCATTTGTTTGAAATGGGCTCTAGAACAGTTTCCCAAAACTGGGACTGATTCGCCCAAAATGGTGAATGAGTCCCACTAGGCCTAAAAATTAGGATCAACAACATTTCAAAATTCATTTCAAGTATCAAATAATTTTACAGGTGCACTTCTTCAGTTTCATTCATTTCTATTGTAGTTTACTTTCATTTCTAGGTGTTTTTGCATATCACAATGCGTTTTCCAACAAGTTACATTTCTTTAGTTTTCACTTAATAATCAATAGCTTTTACTAGTTTTTTTCATCTAGATCATTAAATTTAGGCATAATTTCATTGTACTTGCATTAGTTTGAGTGAACCACCTAAGTTTTTGGTCTATCTCTCTCCTTTTAGGTGAAAAACCCTAAGAGTGCAAGAGAAGTACATAGCCACTCAAAAATCTATGGTTCAAGGAGGCATAACTATGCATAAAATTTTCTCATGATATCCCACATCCCATCCCTCTCATCACATATCCCAAATCAATAGTCTTGATCTCATCTTGTTCCTTTTCATCATTAATTCCCACATGTATCATCTTGATCCTTGGACCTATTTTTACCTCCTTGGATTAAATTCACCAGGGAAAACTTGACCTAGATCACTTCTATACTCACGCATCTAAACATAGAAAAAAAATTAAATTCATTTTTTATAAAATGGGCCCATGTTTCCCTCCTTGACTAGCCATTGTGAGCTGACTTTACACACAATTGTGTTTATTTATGTGCTTGGTTGTTGTATTTGTTGGGATAGGTGTGTCATACACTTTGCAATCCTACCAATTAATTTATTATTTTTATTAATTATTTGTAATCCCTCTTGGAAAAGGGTACCCCGCTTTGTTTTGGCATTGTGTTGTTTGTATTATGATTTATGACTTGTGCAAGAAGTTGTCAAATCATCTTATGCCATAGAGATGTGTAAGATAATCTTTTGACAATGTAAAAGACATACAAGATCTTGTGATGATTCTATGACATGTAAGAGCATGTAAGAAAGGAGTTACAAGATTGACTTGAAATATCAACCAATTTATCATATGTTAAGTATGAACCATCATAGAGGATATTTAAAAGGTTGAATGCCCAAATGGGTCACTTAAGTTTGGTGGGTGGTTATGACATTAGAATTTGGTTATTTTCCCATGGCTTTACAAAACTACTATTGGTTTGTGGATTGGGCTTGCCTATATATTTTGGTGCTTAGATGGAGATGTAGTATGATGTAATTTTGTAGGGAGTTATGTTTCCAAAATTTCTCAACTTTGGTTGTTCCCTAGTGAAGGCTTGATCCTATTTATTTTTTGTAACTAGATTGCTATTGTGAACAAATTGCTTTAAGATTTGGAGGTTGGGTTTATTTTTATTTTTTTTCCTATAGTAAATATTGTACCATGCGGTGAATGATTTTATTGTGTATATTTATTTTGAAATGATTTGATCATGTTTTCTTTGCATTTTTATCCTTGCTGATTAATGCAAGAAGTGTTTTTATCCTTGTTGATTAATGCAAGAAGTATCTCTAGACTTGTGTTGGTTATTCTCCTATAAAGGATTGATATTATTTAAATATTGTAATTGGATTGGTACTATAATAAACTTGTTTAATATTTTGAGACTAGGTTTTTCTCAAAGGATAAACACCATGTCATGTGGTGAATGATTTTATTATGTATATTTCTTTTCAAAAAATTCCATGTATTTTTATCCTTGTTGATTAGTGGAGGAATTATTTTCATCATCAACTTACTTTCAACATTTAAGTATACTTACACATTCATTTGAAATTAATCTAGGAATTCTTGATCATGTATAATTTTTATTTTTGAAGATGGATAAAAATAATCTAGAAAATAATTAGAGATCACTTCACTTGAGGCCCATACCATGATTGCATGTTTTCATCAATACTCTCACTTATAATTGTGAAGCTTTTTCCATCTAGGGGTATGACTTAGGAGAACATGAACCTTACAATTTAATAGATTCCCCAATGGTTTTTATAAAAATAGTACTCCTTACATGCACTCAAATATTAGGAAATTGAGGTGAGAAAAAATTGATACTTTATGAATTACTAGATCATTTTGGTTGGTATAGGTTTAATTCAATATATAGGGTTCATTTTCACATTCATGGATCTAAATGATTCATTTTTTCACTTATGAATTTATCGATAGACAAATTATAAGAACGAGTTTATTTATATTTCGTTATTTTCTTTCAATGCATCTAAGAAGTCACTATTTTGATTTATGGCTCAATAATTATGATAATAAAAAAATGGATAACAATCTATGTCCACCACCAAAATCAACTAATTTTTTTTCATTTTTATTTATAATTTCTATAACATTATCTATCACAACTATACATTAGATTAATTAGATTGTATTGATTATGATATTCCTTAAATTGAATTTTAATAAAGGGATATATATTTATTTATTTATATTTTGGTGAACCCATTCATTCTTACACCATCCTAAGGTTTAGCTTTAGGGTCTACCTTCTAAAATAATATTTTTTAATTTTTTTAGTGCTTTTCCTTATAAGCCCTTTCTTTTAGCTAATTTACATGCATATATTTATAATTTTGATATGTTTGTATCTTTTGTGGCTTTATATCCTTTTTATCCATGAGACCTTTTGTTATATTGGAGAGGATGCATTTTCTATGGAGTTATTATTTGATCATGTCTATACTTTTCCTTCATATAATTGGTTAACACTTACCATTTTATTTTATAAACAATCATCTTACTTTTCCATGAGATCCATATCCATCCTATCTCTCATGCACGGTTTTTTATAGTGATTTTCATGCACTTAATAAGGTTTTAATTTATGATACACCTTGTGTGATAGATATAGTTGATATTGTACCTTCTACATTCATGACATTATTTTTCCTTTTTGATGACACTACTTCACATAATGATAATATATCTTGTAAGTATATTATTTATACATCTCATGATATATCTCCTTCATGTACCTCTCTTGATCTATCCTTCCTTAATAAGCCTAATGATGTGATTATACACAATACACCTTTTTTATGCTCAATTTAACATGAGGTTGTTATCCCCTATGTAGCTCATTATAATTCTTCTTCCCTTTCTTGTGAATTATGATATATCAATGATATGTTTAGTGATGAGCATACCATTATTTATTTATATTCTCATTATATGTTGATAAATCTTCGTCTCATGATGAGTTGGTTTATGTTGTAAATTGTTTTAATATTGTAGACACAGAAAATGTACCAATCACACTTGATCCTGATTACTAACACCGTTTCATCCTAAATCATCTTCTTAGCTAATCATCACCCTTCGTCCCTTAATTAAATAAATCATCATTTATCTAATTAAGTCATTCTCTCTTGTTAATTAAATAAGTCAAAGTTATTTAATTAACCCTCTAGTTTCTATTTAATTAAATAATTCATTTTATTTGATTAAATCTCTAAAGTCATCTTATTAAATTAAATAAATTAAACCTTATTTGATTTAATCTAACATCATCATCCCTCTTTAATTAAATAATTCAAATCCTTATTTAATTAAATCTGAATCATTTTCCTCTCAACTTTGATTTAAATCAATCCAAAAATCTAAATCAAATAGTCACATCATCTAATCCCTCATTAAATTAATTAAACCTTGATTAATTTAATCCTAATCATCCAATTTCTCTAGATTTTTCCACTTGCACATGAAAATACATTTAATGGATTTATTAAATCCCTATTTTCTTTCAACATTGGCATCTTTAGGGGAATATTCCTCCAAGTTTGAAAATCCCTCCAAGTGGATTTGTCCTTCCAACAATATATTCATTCCCTCTTACATGTCCTTGTGCATTGAGCCAAGTGGCATTTAATTCATTCTTTTTCCCTCTTACATGTCATTTCACTATTTTCAAATTCCACCTAATTTCATTTATTGTTCACATTCATCAAAATGTGCTCAAGCTTCCTCCATTCACATCTTGATAAGTGGCACTTTCCCATTGGATGTTGAATGATCCCACATTGCTCAAGTTTGCTCATTCCTCCATCCTTCTTTCTATAAATAGTGGTCTTATCTATTTGTTGAGGGAGCCACAATCAATGTAAAACCATTATGCTCATTTGTGGAGGAGAATTGGAACCAAAGTTATCATCTTCATATCAAAGACCATCCATTCTTCATCCATTTTTATCATTTCTTAGCTAGGTTATGTAGGAATTCAACCAAGGAGTCTCTATCTTGATCAAATCATCACAAATCTTACAAGGGATTGGGAAAGGGCCATTTTCCACATCAAAATGACACCAATTCCACCATGGGATTGAGAGTTGGATCATCTAAATAGGATTTAATAGCTTCTTTCATTGTGTTCTTCATTTATTTCATATTTTGATGTTTCTAATGAATTGCATGGGGAATCTTAGTTCTAACTTGCATATTGATCTAACATTGTGTTTGTTTCTTATGTTTGTGCAGGTCTAGGATTGGGGTTCACAAATATAAGTATTATCAATTTATTTAGTGGTAATGTAGATGTAAAGTTACATGTCAGATCAATGTTATCTCCACATTATGCTTCTATACATGATGATAGTACTTTGATACATTAATTTGGTGATAACTTGGTTTATAAAGATAAAAAATAGCTTGATCCATATCATACTTATTTTGCATTCTTTCATGATTTATCTATTTCTTTTATAGATTACTTTAATGTTGTCCCTAGATCATGTTTTAATCGTGACTCATTCTTCTCTACCTAGTGTCCCTTCCTTAGTGGATCACTTGCATTTTTATGTATTACATTGATGGAAAGTCTCCTTTGGTTCCTTTCATGATTATTATGATCTATCTTTGAGTGGTTGATGAATACACTACTATACACCTATTAAAAAATACATTGTTTAGAGATACATGAGGATAAAGAAAAACTTAAGGATAGTATGCCCTCAGTTGATGATACATTTCTCCCATATTCCTTCACTCTAACACAATATATACATTATCATATGGATATAGGACATGTTGATAATGATATTTACCCTCATGTGAAATACCTCATTAGTGAGATGACCCATCTAAAAAAGTGCATTGATGATAATGAGAAAATATTCAAACAAAAAATCCTAGCAAGGTGATATTGAGCTAAAAATTGGCATATGAAATTTGAGTTATCCTTCACCAAGTAGATTTTTGGCAGTTTATTCTATAAATTATGATAGTAGAGGTGATATATTATGGCATTTACAATATTTTAAAACTTTTTGCTTCTATTTTCATGAGGATCAATTTCTTACTAGATTATTTAAACTAAGCTTAAGTGGACATGCACTCACATGATTCTATTCATTAACACATGATCTATTGTTTTCTTTATGGATTTTTCTAATGCTTTCATTAAACATTTTAATTAAATATTAAGCCTAATAAACATATTTTAACCTTATATAATTCACGCAAAAAAATGTTGGTATTGGTTGTCATTGATGTCAACACTTGGTGAGATTGTTGCATATGTTTGTGAGATTTTTTTGGGCACTTGTTGTCACTGTTGACTACATTCACTTTGGACTTCCATGATGATGTGTTGCTGATGTTCATGGTTGGATGTCATGCCTTGTCTAGTATTAATGAAATAAGTATTAAGTATGGTTGTTGTCAATAGAGTTGATATTAATATGAGGATTAGAAGTGATGCTAATGGTGGAGAGATGTTGTTGATGGTCTATAGTGTGCTATATTATCTCTCTTAATTTTCCTGAGGATATATGTATTGTTACAAAAAAGTTCTAGCCTCTACAAGTTATTGAAAGTTTATGTTTCAAGAAGTTGTTGTGAAGACTATTTGGGAGAATGCTCTGCATTCCTCCATTGTTGAAGATATGGTCTTGTAGCTTGGGATTCAGATTTTTTTTTCTATGGATGTTGCACTTGTATATTTTTCAGGTCACCAATGTTACTAAGGAGCTTTATGCAAATTACAAAAGGTTGGCAGTTTTGTTGGTTGTCTGGACTGGTTTGAAAATACTTTTCATTTCTTTGCATTGATGTCTCTACTCCTATGGCTTGGTGAATGTGCTCTTAGTGTTTGTGTAGTGTCTCATTTCAAATTTCATGTGTTGAAGTGGTCCAAAAGTTGATCTATTAATGATATATCTTATGGTTGTGCATTTTGTGCTTCTAGGATAAAGTGTTATGCTCCTATTGGGTTTGTGGTAGCTATTGGTGGCATGAAAATATAAAATAAGTATTTGGAAGTGTTGTTGGATGTTCAAGGAACATCTCTTTGTGATCTACACATTAGTGGTTGATCTCTTTGGTGTTACATTGTGTTTTGAGTTGGATTTCTAGGTAATTTGTGGCTGTCTGGTTGACAAGGCTTGTTATCTTTCTTGTGTTATGTACTTGAGGGTTTGCACTAGCATATGAAGTTGTGTTAAGATGTATTTTGGTCCTAACCTATCTTGTTGAGGACCACATTAAGTTGTTTCAATTAGAAGTATGTTTTTGGGTCAACTGGTTATGTGTTACATGCTTCATCTACACATTTCCTTGTTGTCAACTTGAGTTGATGTGTGTTGGCATGTGAGTTATTTGGGATCACATTGGAAAATGTAATTAAGTTATTTTTGGTCCTCTCTATCTTTTGGATAGGACCACACTATGTTTTTGTGGCCAACTTGTTGAGATTATTGTTTATCTTCTTCCTAGCTGACCTAATTGATGTTTTGTGATCTTATGGTGCATATAAATGAAAGTTAAAATCAATTGCAAAGAGAGAGAGTTTGGAATATATTGAATATCACATAGAAGTAGTGCAAAAGTGTGTGTGGAAGATAGATCAGATGTGCTTTAATGCCTCAATCAACAAAGTGTATTATTGACATATGTTGTAATTTCTATAAAATTCTTGTATCCTACTCTGAGATAGTGAGTCTCATCAAGTCCTTGTATCTTGCCCTAGAGTTGTGCACTTTAGTTCTGTAAGTTCCTTTTATCTTTCCTTGAGTTTATATGCCTTTTTTTGCAAGTCTTTTGGCAATGAGCCTTATTGTAACTTTTGTAAGTAGCGAGCTTCATATATTGTGATTTAACTCTCAACGTGGTTTCCCTCATTAGGTTTTCCACGTAAATCTGGTGTTATCTTGTGCATGTGTGTTCTTTGTTTCATTTCTAATTTTTTTTTTATCTGGTTAAGGGTTGAATCGTTGTATCTTTCATTGTTGAAGGTTACTAATCTTGTTAAGGAATTAACTATTATATCTTTCCTTGTTGCTAATCTATTTGAGGTTTTCTAATCTAATTAAAAGTTTGAGTTTTTTTTCTAAAAAGACTTATTCACCCCCCCTCCTAGTCTTCGAGGGTGTTCAACACAGAAAAATTTCCAATTATTATTACATATTATGATTTCAAGAGTTAATTATTAGCATGCATTATACCTCTGAAGATGATGAAATTAAATGAATATTATGGATGAATTACTTCCACTTTTAAAATCTAAGTTAATTTCAAGCCTCATCATTAATTTTTATATTCATGTGCCATTTTTTATAAATATGAGCATTCTTTATTGAGAAATACTCTATTCTATTAACATATTTTGGAACTTTACCACATACAGATAATAGGGGAAATTAGGATGTACTAAAGGATTATTATCATGTACAAATAAAATCAAATAATTTTCCACATTTTTTATTAGAAAATGTTTTAGAATACAATCATATTAGTTTACCTATGGTTAAGCCAATGGAAATATCTAAGCTTGCACCACATACACATGACAATATTTTTGTTCTTATCATCACACACATGGATATTCTATGGATAGATCCAACAAGATCAAAAATAAAATTCAAGTTTTATAGACAAAGATATGATAAAATTTAAGGATAATCATATTGAATTGCATAATAAGTACCCTTTTAATGTTAATTTTTCTATTAGTTTTGTTGATCACAACACACCATATTTTAGATACACATTATTGTTTCTAAGATATTCTCACTCGTATTTCTTACTAATTTCCTATTTTTGTTTTTATTTATGTTTTCATGTTCCTAGTAAGCACATGGATGACTCAAATATAACTTTGGTAGTTGATAACATTATTAAGAAATTGGCGTGTGGAGGATATGATTGCCATTCAATAAAGCCCATTTGGAGGGAGGTTGTCGTGGTAGTTATGAGGTATTTCACCTTAGATGGTATATTCTCTGCCTTATATGGATTTCATTTCATTCTCATAAACCATTTTAGGCATAATAAGCTAGTTTCATTTCCTTTTTACTTGATCCTTTCTCTAGAAAATGAAATTTTGGAGTTCAAAAAAATCCCAATAAGCCTTTTTTTGCATGAGGAGTTAATTCTCTTGATTATGGAACATGTCAAAGCTAAGTATGTGTTTGAAGCTCCTAAATTGTCTAGAGCCTGCAAGCTTAAGGATGTTCCCTCTGATTTTCAAATGAGCAATGATTCTGATGAAATTGGAAAAGAGAATGTTGGGTCAAGTTCTTTTGAAGAGTACTTTGTCTCCCAAGAATATTTCACAAATCAGCCTAGGAAAAGGGCCAAGAAAGAGGCTTCCCCCTTTTGGTATGGTAGTTTGCACATTGACTTGGATATTAAGGAGTCTCCTCTAGTTGTGGCCAAGAGTAAAGGCTCTGCTAAGTTTAGGAAAGGGAACCAAAGATTGAGGATGGTGGAAGTGTCTCTCCCTTCTAGTGCCAAAAGGAGAATTCATGCAGGGGAACGTGAGACAAGGGTTGTGGGTAAGTCCTCCATTGGTAAGAATGCCCCAAAAATGGGCCTGGGTAAGGATAGGGAAGTTTTCACTGTGCTTGAACCATTGGTTGGAAAGGAGCATATTCAAGGTGTTGTTGTGGGGGAGAAAGGAAAGCATGAGAATATGAGGACTCTATAGTTGCTACTTGTGTGAAGAGAGTTGATAAAGTCTTGGTTGATTTATATGTGTCCCCTATTAGTGGGGAGTCTGTGGGGAGAGGTAAAGTAAATTTAGATTCTCTTGGTGGTATGTTCCATGATGGTGAGACTAAGAGGTCTGATAGCTTACAAGGAGAGCCCATTAACTAGGAGTTGGTTGACTTGAATGTTGTCATTAGAATGGAAAAGGAGGGATTGGCAACCTCTTTAAGCTCTTTAAATGGCTTCTTTATGAATTTAAACATATTAATGTCAAGTTGAATTCGATGGATAACATCAATGAGGGTATTAATAATAGTAAATTGGAGATGTATTAGTAGGGAGGTTGGATGAGTCAATCATTGATTCATGCTCTAGGTCTTGTTTGGAAGAACTCTAAGGTGTTTCTTTCCACCACTTCAACCTATAGGACCTTTTCTTGCTTAGGATCCCCTGGTCTTGCCTTGCCAACCCCAACTACCAACTTATATCCTTCCACCAAGTCAAAACTTGGTGTACTCTTGCAACTCTAACCTTAGCCCTTAATTCACCCTAAAGGCTACAATCCTCCAACTTATTGAATTTAACTTTGCAGGGGTATTGAGATACTTCTATAGTCATCAAAACATCCTATTAGGGGTATCAGGGTTCCACCTAGTAACAGTATGGAAACCAAACTATTTACAAACTAAGATTGAATTTGAATAAAGAAACTAGCTAATGTCACACAATGCTTGAATAACTACAACACTACATTCTACACTAGTTACAACACCAAGATTAATCCATTAAAAGCTCACTTCAAAGCAAAAATCAGAAAATTCACTTCCAAACACAATTGCTTTTCTTCAATTCACAAAACTTCAAAACATAACAATGCTTCCAACCCCACTCCAATGCCAAGGCATTTCATAAATAGGGTCTCAAAAATAGTTATCCTCTCCCTTGGGCTCTTCTTGGCCGCTTGTAGCTCCAATTGAGCATTATTTGCAAAAAATTGAAAAGAAACTCCTAAAAGGCCTAAAAGGTCAAAACCTCATTTGTGAAAAAGCCTTTAGCCTAACCAATGGTTAACATGACCTTCATCAGATGATCATCACCCAAACAAAAATTCCATGAAGGCTTACATTCAAATGAACTAAGTTTTATTGCTTAGTTGTCCTAGACAAACCTTCTAAACAACCTAGATAACCTTTGGGTGCTCCTGCACCATGTATGTTTGTAATAGGGTCAAGAATATGAATGTTATCCTCAATAGAGTCGCGGAAGATGCTTCAAAACTAAGGGAGAATCACAATTCCAAAATTGCTTCTCTTGAGCAGAAGATGATTAAGATCCAAAAGGATTTGTCCATTGTTGTCAATGTTAGCCATGATTCACTTCAAAATAGTGTGTAGGGGTTGGCTGTGTTAAATGAAAAAGCTCGAAAATGGATGGGAAAACCGCTTTTCAAAGGGAAAGAAGTGCATGATGTGGTGGATGATACCCCGATGGATAATTTGGAGAAAGGCATGGATGATGGCCCTTGTATTCGTACCAAAAGAAAAATAAAGAAAAGTGTGGTGATTTTGGTTTAGGAATTGGATGAAGTCATGGAAATGCATGATAAGGTCATTACTACAAACCTAGAGGCAGTGAGAATCTTGAAGAACTTGCAGTAGCTGCTTTTCCTTTTTGGACGACTACTTATTTTATATTTGTTAGTTGCTTGTTTTATGTTGTTCGACTTGTTATTTTGATTTCTTTTTTGTGATGTGGCTGTTTTTTTTATTGTCTACTCTTTCTAGTAGCCTGTCTTTTGTAAAGGGTTTCATGGCCCCTTCAAAAGCTACTTTTCTAATAATAAAAACATTAACACAAGTGAATTTGACTATTGTTGTGTTGTTCATGTCACTTTTCCTTGTGTTTTTTTATCATTTATACTTTTACCTTTCTTCTTATGCCTTGTATGTTGTGATTCTCCTTGATTATTTTTCCATTTACCTTATGTGTCCTTAGATTTTTGCCTCTTGTTTATCCCATGTTTATTATGTATCTCCTATTATAATTTTACCTTCTTTATAAGATTTAGGCTATGTTCCCCCACTTGGGGAGCACATTTACTAAACTGATCTTATTCTAACACCCTTTTTTTTGTTTCATGTGTATCCTCCTATTCTTACACATACCTCCTTGTTACATTTCCATACTTTCCTACATTTTTATTTGACTCTTATGCTTTTTTGTGTTTTATGTTTACCACTCGATTTTACTTGTTCCATATTTATGTTATCATTGGTTATTATGCCATGTGATTTATGTTATTTTTTATGTTCCTATATTACATGATATTATGATGTTATTATGGTCCTTATATTCCATAATTATGATTTTTTTTAATTCCCTGATTACCTTTATCATGATATTTCTTACATACATGTTATCATGCTTATGAATCCATGCCTTATCATGTCCACGTATTATGATACTATGTTTATGAACCTTATAATGTATACACATTATGATTCCATCACTTATGATCCTTCTAATGCTTATATCATATGTTTACATGTTATAACCCTTTTGATACCCTCATATTTATGTCTATTATCATTAATATGCTTACATCCTATGGTTACATTTTATGAAATTTGACATTTCCACACTTTGCATTCTATTGATATTTTCATAATACTTTTCTCCCCTTCATGGTCATCATTAGATTATTATTTACCTATAATGATGGAAAAAAATTTACACATAATTTCATGATTATCTCTTACTTATGTATGCTTACACTATGTTATCCATATTTTTATAACAGCCTTGGTGTACTTACATGTTCTTATCTATATCCCATAGATATCCCTATCTTTCTATTTGACTATATCCAAGGAAAATTTATCAAATATTCTTTGATGATTATCTTTTAATTATGTGTTTACTTTATGATTATATATTCATATATTACATTATTTCTTAAGACTTATCATTTTCGTTTATTGAGGGGAATCTCACTACACATGTCTTGATTCCTATCACTTGTTATAAATAAATTTACATGATTATTATATGATAATATATTTCATCATTCTTTATCATTTTTATTTTATCCTCCAATCCCTTACACCATGTGGATGCAACCGGTTAGAGTGAGAGAATAAATGTTACTAACTATTCCTTCATGAGCCATGTTTTGTATTAATAGACTCATGTTTATTCCCATGTCAAGGGGATATTTTACCACTTCATCCTTATATTTGGAGTCCTTTTAAATTCATCCACTTGAATAGATCCATTTTTTCATGGATGTATCTATAGAGTCACATCCTTATCCATACATTTAGAGTTTTGAATCACTTTTTAAAATATGTATAATATTTACATTTTCCCCTCTTTTTTTTTTTTAACTTTTGAGGATATTTGATTTTTAATGTAATTTTTGGTTGTGCTTATTTAAAATTGTGTGATATAGCTACCCATTATATATTTTTCTCTAATTTATAGGTTTAAATGGAATAGTGAAGGTAATAAAATTTCAATAATGATCTGTTATATTATATGGATTGGCTATTTACTTTCACATGTTGACTACTTGTTTACTTTGACATGCATTTTCCTAGTAGTTCATATGCATCAAAGTGGAAAATAATAATTGTTAAAATCAAGGTGAAAGAAAGCTATAATATGAACTTATGCAAGTGAATTCATATATGAAAATTAGATTACGGAATCAGATTTAAACATGTGATTGCAACATACATCACAATATAAAAAATCAACAAACAAAATGTGACACCAGATTTACATGGAGAAACCCTTTCGGGAGAAAACTCCAAATGAGAAAAGAGGACAAGTATATTATTAATATTAGGATGAGACTACACAATAATACACTCCACTAATCATCTATGATCAACCTACAAGAACCTAATTACCTACAAGAACTCAACATAAAACTACCATCTCATGTCTCCAATTTATAGAAAATGTGGGAGGTAAAACCATGAATGGTAAACTAAAAAATAGGTACAAAACCACCTACAAAAACCCACAACCCTCTTCATGGACAACCAAAAGACATAATAAAATATTAAATATAATTATAAGACTCCCACATGGGCATCCAACCCATAACCTATCCAAATCCTGAATTTTTGGATGCTCCAATGACCTTTCTAATCCTCGATGGAACACAAACACACATCTTTCCTTCTCCAATCTTGGATGCCCTATCCAAGACATTCAAAATTCCAATATGGGTTCCTAAGAGAGATGTATTATCCATTTTTGATGTGTAACCTCTACCAAAATTAAATACTCTCTTTAAAATATAATTACAACATGCCAAAATTTAATGATTTTCTCTCATGTCCCCTAGAACACCTTCCAAGGAATGTGGAGACATACAAATGACATAGGATTACAAGGTTAATGTCACCTTATCCTAACATTCTACCACTTGAAATTATACATTGTAATTACATCCAAGAGATATAAATAATAAAATATACAATGGTCAAGGCCCATGGCCTTCTTACACCAAGATAACTTATATATGGTCATTGGCTTCATAAGAGAATTTGTAACATTATCCAAAGTTTCAACCTTTTCAATCAAGACCTTATCATTCTCAACCATTTATCACACAAAATGATACTAAATACCAACATTCTTAGTGTGAGCATGATTCATATGATTTTTAGTCAAACAAATAGCACTTTGATTATCACATCCAATCCTCCCTATCCTACAATCAAAACCAATGCCATTACCAAATCTCTATAACCATACCACATCCTTAGAGGCATAGATAGCATCCATATACTCTACTTAAATGGTGGAAAATTTAATTTTAGACTATATCTTACTGAATGAACAAGACAACTGAGAGGGGGGTGAATCAGTATCTTATCAAAACATTAAAACACTCATTAACATTCAGATCCACAAGCATTCAATAAACCCTTAATCTATTATGATGAATTAGCATGAAAAGAAAATAACAAAAACTGAAACAACTTTAACACCATGCACAATACAACACTAGATTTATGTGGAAAACCAAAGAAGGGAAAAACCACAGTGAGGATTAGCTCACAATATAAGTAATAGAAAAACCAATACAAAGAGGTTCACTACCAAAATAGGACACATAGTCTAGAAAGGCTCACAGCCAAGGCTCACTTCCAGAATGAAAAGAAGATAGAAAAGAAGTGTTATACAGAGAACATGATCTCAATGCAATGAAGATTCCACCACAATAGCTCCAACACCTTCGTAGCCTGTTTGAATGATTGTAGACACCTTCTGCTCATTGCATCTGGTAATCCAACACTTGATAGTTTGTACTGCTTTGCCTAATTTCGCATCACTCACATCATATACTTTACACACTTATCTATCTTGCATCTATCTTAACCTCCTTCAATAATTCAACTCATACTTATACCATCCTTAACCTTGAAACCCTCTCTAAGGTCAATAATGCACCTCAAGTGTGCAAATTCAAATTAGGTCAGTGCCAAAACACTTTCATGGTAGATAGAAGTGAATGTGGACCACATCAAAGCTTAATTGGGACCCAAATCAACAACACCACTCAACCACACACTATCACAAACAATATTTATCCTTCACATGTAGTGTAAACACCGGGTCGGTAGTTACTCGTGCAAACACCATTAATCAATTAAGTAAACACTTCATCAATCTCAAGATGACTTGCAAGCCTCACACTGCGCTTCAGCATGATCTAGAATATTCCTCCAACACCCTAAAATCCATCAAAATCCTTTGCAACAACTTCCACATGAAGAATGTACATGATTTGTATACTTAGACAACTCTTCCAAACACTTTTACTTGAAAAATTATCTTCCAAAGCACCAAACCTAAAATATTCTTGGCATAGGCAAGAGACCAACACTATCGACACACCTTCAAAATCTTAAGACCTGAAACACAACTATGAAGAAACGTGAAGCAAAGACATTTCTTCCAGACACCTCTCCAATACTCAGTCACACACTAGTGAAAACAACTTCTACTATACAACGATCCAGCATACCATCTCTTGAATATAACACCTTTGAACACCTCTCACCAACATATCTGAACCACATAGGAATAACATCAACACCAAAATCAACACCATATTTTCTTCTTTTACCTTTGTAGTATTGTCTTTTCTTATAACACCAAAATAAATCTTTTCTTTCTTTATATTATTTATGAATTTCTTACCATTTACTAACATTACTCTTGCAATACCATTTATTCATTCCTCATCCTCTTTCAATGGTAAAAATGCATGTTTCAATTAATCCTTTGTCAATTTCTAAGTGTTTTGTCTTCCATCATGTATATTCTTTCAATTAAACTACCATGGTCTAGACCTATGCTTGCATTATGCTATCTAGCACTTTGGATTTTATCACTTAATTATTGTCCTTCTCATAGGGGGAAAATTGGGGAACCTTGTTTACCTTTCTTGCACCCACTTTCAAGATCACATATTATTATCTTATCACATGATTATCACAAGATGCTATCTATGCCACTTATTACATGCTTATTGGATTTTCAAGGATCACATCTTTTTCTCATCTCCTCTAATTCCTCACATCATTTGTATGCAACTGATTAGAGGGGGTATATATTATCGATACTATTTCTTTGATGATTATGATTATAGCGACAACTTCATACTCTTCATAGTTTCACACCATTACAATCTCATGCTCATTTATATAGGTCCCACCATGCCCAACATATAACACTTCTTTTATGCCCAACAAATTTTACACTCTTTTAATAAATATTTCTTTGATGATTATAATTATATTAACATCTTCATATTGTTAGATTAATTAACAAATTCACCTAATAATTAATTATTATGCCCCTTTTACTTTATTCACTTAAGCTAAACTTAGGAATTGCTTTTTTATTATTAGATTGAGCTAATTATAGGTCATGTTGCCTCATTGCATAAGATGGGGACACTTGTCGCATTCGAATCTAATCCTCACCTAAGGTTTGATCTAGGGAATTTCTTTTTTCCTTTTCATAAGAATTCATCATTCATTGTAATAAATCATTCAGGTTAATACACAATACAATTTCTCAAGTTGCATAGCAAATCCATCTTGCCTTTCTCTTTGTTTGTGATAGGATAATTGCTTGCAAGTGATTTTTGGGAGCTATGGGGTTCACCATCAACTCCAACACATAATATTTAAGGTTTTATGCCCATTACAATATCATGCTCATTTTCATAGGTCCCACTATGCCCAACATAGAATGCTTCTTCTATGCCTAACAAATATTGAACACTCTATTAATGTGTCCCGTAGTGTATAATATAATTGGATCCTATTTTACTTAATGAATATGGCTTCCACCATAGCCAACAAATATCACACTCTTTTAATGTCTCCCACAATGTGTAATGTATGGCTCTATTTTACTTAATGATATGGCTCGCACCATGCCTAACACATTTAGTTTCTTGTTGTAGACACTGAAAAATGTCCTAATCGATATCATACATTTAAATCAGATTTACTAACATCATTTCCTCTTTAATCCATCCTCTTTTCGCTTAATTAATTAAATTAACCTAGCTAATTAATTAATTGCATCATTTCATCTATTTGGCCTAATTAATTAAATCGGGTTAATTTATCTCTTTTTGCACTAACACTTCATCTAATTAAATTAAATACATCAAAATATTTAATTTAAACTCCTAAGTCATCTTATTTAATTAAATAACCCTAAGTTATTTAATTAAATATCATTTCACCCCTCCCCTATTTATTAAATCATCTAATTTAATAAATATCTCTTTAATTCTTCTAATCCCCTAATTGCATAAATTAAATTTTGTTTAACTAGCAATTAAACTAATTTTCCTCTAAGTAAAGGGAATATTCCCATGGAATATTCCTTATCCCTTTTTTGCACAACTAAAACTTTGTTTTAATTTGTAAATTACCTTTTTCCTCACCCAAACGAATATTCCCTCTCTTCCAATCAACTCAATTAGTTTCAAATGCAAGTTAACCTTTAACCTTTTGAGCAAGTTACCTTTGACCTATGTGAGTAGGTCAAAAGTGTGTTTGTTTGAGGCAAGTGTGGGCCTTTGATTAACTTTCATCTTGGATTGTCATCTGTTGATGAGAATCTATGATCCATGCCTCTCATCCCCTTCATCTTGAATCGTTGATTAAGCTTTTTGATCTCAACCATTCATTCCTCATTTACTCTCCTATAAATAGGTCATTATTTGGAGACAAATGGATCCATATTTCAATTGCAAACTTATGTTGTTGAATTTACTTGCATCCATACTTTCAATTTACTCACTTATTAGCTTATTTTAGTTAGTTTTTATTGCATAATAGCTTAGAGCATGCATTAATGGCTTCCATGCATCCATCTTAGTTTGTATATAAATTAGGGTTTTTCATCTTTTAGCACAATTTTAGCTTAGATTAGCTTAGCATTTGTATATCTTCATCATTTAGCATAAAATCATGGTAACTTAGCTTGCATCATGTTCATTTTTAGCATAAACTAGGTTTTCACACACCATTTCACAATGGTTTGATCGATTCTCTTCCATAGAATTGACTAAAACAGGCTCACTGATCACGGGATTGGGAAAGGATCGTCGATCCACATCAACACGACACCAATTCCACAACGAGATAAGTTTTAGATGGATTAGAGTAGATGTTTTGAAAGCTTTTATAATTAGTATGTTATGATTTGATAAAATATTTAGTTTCAATTTCATTTGAATGATCTTGTTGAGATTCGAGTATTAGTGGCTCCGTTATGCTCTGATTCTTCATGGATCAAGCATAATTCAGCCAATACTGATATCCTTGCATCGAAACTTATTATAAGGATCCCACCATGCCTAATAGATATTTAGTTTCTTGTTACATGGCTCTCACCATGTCCAATGAATATCTCTTTTTTCTTTTTTCTTTTTGGTTCATAGACACTATTAAGTAATTATTGTTTGTGCTAGTTTAAATTGACTGTTAGATGCCAATTATTATTATATTTTTGCTTGTATATTTCAATATGGAGCACTCATTATGAGGATTATGCTTGCAATCATCGTTGTTATCCATATCCTTTTCATTAGCGTTTGGATATTTAGTTTCATGTTGATCACTTTTTTACTTCGACATACATCTTCATAGTAGTTCACATGTAATTAAAAGTGGGGTTCAAATGTAAGGAAAAAAATCACATTCTTAACACTGTATCTCATAGTTTTAGACACACTTTGATTAGATTGAACCTAGTGGAATGACTGGTTTACAAATGCCACATTTCTACATAAAACCTAACAATTAACTTGATCATACCTTCACACATCCCAAAGGACTAGTCTTGATCCACATTTTATCAGTTCATTTATTTAGGTCAAATCTATGGCACATAAATAAACTTGGGTCAAATTCATGGTGCCAAAATGACCCATAAATTTGACCCCTTGATTTCCAAATTCAAATTTGTTGGGTCCAAACCAACTACCTTCCTAGTAGTTGTCACTTGTTGACTTGAGTATGAAAAATAATATTTGCACACTAGGCATTGTATAAAATAAAAAACCTTAATTCACTTTTATGACGCAAGTATCCAAGAGATAGATCAAATCATTATATAAATTAAAAAGCATTGAATCTTTAGCTTACATTAACATCTGCATCATTAGCAATAGATTAAGCATACTATATGGTTGCTCGACGCATCTTCAAATATTGTTCAAATTGTTAATTTGGTTATAGGGGATTGGCATAAGGAAAAGATCCTTTCTTAGCAAGCTCCCAAAGGTGTTCATCAACACAACCTATTTTTCAAACATAGGCTCAAGATGTTGAGGCAAAAACAATTAGAGATCAAAAGGTAAGTCATTTTCATATTCAAAAATCAAATCTACAAATAAGGTTCATTTCCATATACATGGATTACAGTAGAGAGAAAATTGTATTGTAGTCTGATAGGGAATAAATCTCTTAGTCATGAACACAAAACACAATTTTGTATCATAGACTATAGTCCAACAAATAGCCCCATTGTTACTTCTAAACCCAAGTCCTTGACCCCTCTTTTTTCATTTTAGAAAGCATGTTTAGTATTATTATTGTAACTACAAAATCCTAGGATCTTTAATAATTATTACTTATTTACTTTATTTATCCTAGATTATTTGAAAGGTTGTGTTATATTTCCTAGAAAAAAATCCTCTTATTACCTTGACCAATTTGTTGGGAATAGGATGCCATTTAATTGCAATCCTAAACATATTTCATGTATCTCCTAAGTCCTTGGAAAGTGTTCCCCAACACTAGGATTAGAAAGAGATTAAATTCAAATGAAATGCACATGTAAATTGACATTTGTAATTATTCCTAAATGATAGGAACATGTGGGGATGCCCAAGTTGAGCTCCTACAAAATAGGAGCACATGGGACACTCACATGGAAGGTGGGACCCACCTTGTTTCAATTAACTGTTTGGAGAATTGATAACTCTTATGTAATGCAAGTCTTGTTCCTACAAAATAGGGATTGATAATTACAATGTGTGTGGAGTGGTGCTATCAGTTCAATTTTAGTTCAGTTTAGTTCAATTCAGTTCAGTTATGGATCAATTATCTTTAGTTGCATGTTAGTTATTTTGAGTTGCATGTAGTTGACTTCAATTGACTTGAGTTGCATGGCTAATGAATTCAGTTGCATGACATATAACAGGTTGATACTTTCAGTTAACAGGGGATGAACAATCATGCATGAAGTTTGCATGAATGGTGGAGAGATATGTTTCAATTAACAAAGATTGACTTCAACCCACCTTGGTCTCCCAAGTTGGCATCTTGGAGTTAACACCTTTTGAATGAGAATATATTTACAAGGTTGGGTTAAGTGGGGCCCATTCATGGGCACCAACTTTGAGGAGAAGCTTACAAGATATCTTCGTAATCATCAATCAATTAAGACTTTAGTTTGGGATGCCCAAATTGATGAAGAGCTTGGTTTGACTTTATTTTTCATAGAGAAACTTTACTTTCACCATTATGGCATAGATATTTGTGAGGATCTTTATCCTCTTGTAATTGTCAACTCTTTGGAGTTTACAAGGCAGATATTTGTCTATTAATTGCAGCAGGTTGAAAAGAGTTTCATCAGAGTTTATTGCAGGTTGTGAAGAAGAATTGTTGAAGGCAAAAGAAACATCTCAAGCAAAGACTGATATAGTGTTATTGTAATCTTGTTCTAAGGTTAAATAATACAAGCACTATTGATTTTGGTGGTGGAGTTTTCTCCCGAAAGGGTTTCTCAACTACTGGGTCCTCTCCCCTAGTTTGGTTGGTCTCTACCTTGATTCCTCCTTGGCATCTTCTCATTGATGTAGGTAGGGACAAGATAAATTTCCTAAACTGAATTTGATTATTTACATCAACAAAATGTTCAAACCAAATATTGAGATACAATGGTTCCTAGTAATCAATTGTAGAAGAATGAAAATTTTGATCTTATTACATGGGAGCCTATTGATGATGGAAATAATTTACCCAACTAAAAATAAAATTGATAGTAATCTTTCTCACCTTCTTTAAATTTTACAACTTAACTTTCATATTTTTATATGTGATTCCAAATTATATTTTATAATTGTTGCTTGTTTAAGAATATGAAGACTCTTCTTTTTAATGCATGACTTTTAAATGTAATTCCGGACATAATTTTTTTGTAATCTAATGTTTTGCACAAAATTTGCAGGATCATAGGCAAATTCTACAAGGCTTATTTGTTGTTTTTTTTTTTTTTAAGTAATTGCATAGCATTTATGTGCAAATATAAATCGTAGCACTGTAATTTTCGACAACAAATCACACTTTTACAAAACACACAATTAAATAGCAGTTGTGGGTGTGTTTCGAATTGGAAATCTCTCAAAGGGTTTAACTAGCATATATACATTTAAATAATCTATATATAATAAGCTGAGAGATATCTTTCTTATTATAATATTTTTATTATTATAATATTATATTATTCTTATAACTATATTTCTATTGATATTAGTATTTTAACATCATAATTAATAAAATAATATTATTAATGTTATAATTATATTATTTATTTTTTAAAAAAAAATTTATAGGTAAGTGCTATCAAAGGGGATAGCGCCCATTTACAATAGGTAACAAAGGGCCATATGAGGCAACAAGAAACTATCTAAGGAGAACCCATAATCAACATCCCTCTCACCACTACAGATATTGATACAGAATACCTAAGTTCCAACCCATATCAATCAGCCTATCTATGCTGTTCACACCCAGCCATGACTGTTCGCGGCCCATGAATTTGACGAAGGCACTCATATCGGAGTTTACCACCCTCGCCTGAAAGACCTCCTAAGCATTGGCCACAAAGTTTTCCCTGGCTTCTTTCTGCTGCCTCCAAGCCTCCACATCAGTAGCTTCCACCTGGTTCTCCTCAGTATCCAAATCCGAGTTCTCAAAAAACATACAAAGCTGGCTTGACAGTCCCATTGAAGGCAACTCTAACACTACACTTGTTGTTGCAACCGTATAGATCTCAGCCACGAGCCCTCCAAGCTTCTCCACCATCCTCTCCCTCGAGCTCAGAATGTATACCAGAGGTGTTATCACTACTTCAAGTATTTTCCCTTTGCACATATGAGCTTCACCAGGGAATACCCCGTTCACGACCCTGAGTAAAGCATCTATCATCTCAGGACTTCGGGCGTGGAAGAGGCATTGGCATTGCCCCGCCTTGTCTTCATTTCTATAGACACAACTGACACCAAAGTGGTGCCCCATCCTTTGCTACTGGCCTTAAGAACTCAGCCATGCCGATACAGACGAGAATGGATGTGCCCCCTGGCGCATTCCTAAATAGAGCAACAAAACAGGAATCCAACAGGCAACCATGACAGTTTCCAACACCACTCCAGTATAGCGTACTTGGCATATCTACTTTATGGATCCCCTGACAGAGTTCGTGCCCTTTAAATGTGAGTTCTATGTACATCCGCTCACGGGACGTGGAACTCGCCAGAAATACCGCCGTCTGAACTTGCCATATCTGCATCTAGGATAGATTGGAGACCCACCCAATGGTCAGCAGAGGCTTCCACCAACACATGCGTATCTTGGTGAACTCCCCAATTAGCCAACAGGTTCGCTGCCTTGTTTGCTTCTCTATACACATGAGTAAGGGAAAAGTCGACCAGCTTGCCCAATAGTGACTTGATCAATTCCACCCAATTGCTCATTCGCCAACTAGGAGAGTTCCCAGAAGAGACAGCCCGGATACAGATCTGGGAATCTCCCTCGATTTGCATAGCCTTAATACCTTTATGAATGCAAATATGAAGACCCATAGCTAACACTTCAAATTTCGCTATGTTGTTCAATTGGAACCCCAAGTATTTGGATGCTGCCCAAACACATTCACCATTCACATATCTTAGGATATAGCCAGCTCCCGCTTGACCTAGATTACCTTTGGCTACGCCGTCAAAATTGAGTTTCCATTTTAACCGCACTGGGGTTAACCAATGAACCAGTCGCCTATCCACTTTTGGAGCTTGGACAACATTAGATTTCAGAATCTTAAGTTTGGGCCACATCTTCTGTGTCTCCTCATCCCACTTTGTGAATTTAACTTTGGAGCCAATATTCATTCTATTGTTCACGGTTTCTATAATGGCTTCCTGGATTTTACCTATAACTTGTGTCTCTTCTAAGGCCTCCCCCTTGAAAATACGTTTGTTCCTTTCCTTCCAGATATGCCAGACAACCATAGAAGGGGCCACAATCCATATGCTATACCAATAGCTAGACCTATTAGTCAGCCTCCAGCTGATCATGAAATCCCACAACTTGGGCTAACGAGGACCTTGCATACGTAGTGCCTCGCACAACCAATCCCAGCATTTGGAGGCAAAGGGGCAAGTCAGGAACAAATGGTCTGTCTCTTCTTTGTTTTGTTCACAAAGGACACACCTGGACGGTCCTACCACCCCAATCCTTTTCAGCCTTTCTCCAGTGAGGCAACGTTTATGTAAGGCAACCCAAAGGAAAGCCCCAACTTTAGGTAGTACCTCATGCTTCCAACATAGTGCTTCCATCCACGATTTCTCCTCTCTCTGAGCAATCTGGAGTTGGTACCCTAGTTTGACCGAGTACTCTCCAGACGTAGCTCCACACCAGATAATTGAGTCCTCTCGGTTACATAAATTAATCATCCTTTTGCTAAGTTCCTGATCCACTTTTTCTTTTAGCTTTTGGTCGAGGGGCCAAGCATCCAATCCTTTCCACTTCATTATGCCTCCCAATACACCAGAGCCACTACAAACATAGTCTGCCACCTTTGACCCAAAAACTCCTTTGAGCCTATCCAAAAACTATTCTAAACCAAACATCTCTGACAGACTCCTGTGCCCGTCCCATGAGTTTGTCCAGAACAGAGTTGTCATCCCATTTCCTATTCTCCAAGTAAGATGATTCGTGATTAGTCCTTTGCACTTAACTATGAATTTCCACACTGCCGAGCCGTCCCCCACATTGTCTATTGTTAGGATTCTCAACGCCTCTGTACTATCCAAATATTTGTTTTGGAGAATACGACACCAAATTTTCTCAGGTTGCTGGTACATCTTCCAGATGATTTTGGCTCCCAGGGCAGTGTTATGGAAATTGGCATTTTTCAGTCTTGTGCCTCCATCATTTTTGGCTTTACACGCTAGTTCCCAGCTAAGGAGCGGGATTCTCTTCTCACTCTTAGAGCCCTCCTAGAGGAATTTCCTCCAGATCTTTTCTAATTCATTTTCAACTTTAGCAGGCGCATCACAACAAGCCATGGTGTATATTGGGATCGTAGACAATACCGATTTGACCTTTACTATGCCACCTGCAACTGTAAGCCAATTGTTTTTCCATTCCATCGCTTTGTTTCTGCATTTATTGATCACTTCTTCCCAGTGTTTTGTTCGGCAGGCCCCTTTGAAAATTGAGATCCCCAAAACCTTTGTGGGTAGCTGTCCAACTTTAAATCCCAGAATAGCAGAAATCGCACCTTGTAACGACTTCCTTGTATTGAAGAAATAGATGCAAGATTTTTCCTTGTTCATTTGTTGCCCCGACTGCAGTTCGTATTCTGCCAATACATCCTGGATACACCGAGCCTCCCTGATGCTTGCCTCACCCAACAATGTTGTGTCATCTGCAAATTGTGAGTGCGTTAATGGTTCAACGTTCGGGGCCACTCGAACACCCTTCCACTCCAACTGTTGGAAACGCAGCTTAATCATTGCGCTCAAAGACTCCGCTAGTAGTACAAAGAGGAAGGGTGACATAGGGTCGCCATGTCTCAACCCATTCGTTGCCTAAAAAAAACCATGTAGGGAGCCGTTTACTGATATGGAGAATCTAACAGTGGAGATACAGAAGAAGATCAGGTCCCGCCAATGAGCATTAAACCCCAATTTTTCCATTACCTTCAAAAGGAAACCCCAACAAACTTTGTCATATGCCTTGCGAACATCAAGTTTAACTATCATCCCTGCCTCTTTACTTGTTGAAAGTGAGTGGATGGCTTCGCTAATGAGCAAAATGCAATCAGAGATTTCTCTTCCTGGGATGAATCTGTTGTGTTCAGGAGATACCAATCTCCCCAAGATCGGTTTTAGTCTGTTTGCTAGTACCTTCGCAATTATTTTGTATATTGTATTACATAATGAGATGGGTCTGTAATCGTTAAAAGTTTGACATTCATATTTCTTCAGGATCAATGCAATTACTGAGTTGTTTAAGTCCCTGACAAACCGTTTCGTTTTTCAAAAATCCTCCACAAGCTGCCATAGCTCATCCCTGGCAAAATTCCAACAAGATTGGAAGAACCTTGCCGGAAATCCATCAGGCCCCAGGGCCTTATCTAGATGAATTTGAAAGAGTGCCTTTTTAACTTCGTCTTTTGAGACAGTTTCACACAACATTTTATTATCCGCTTCAGTAACCCGCTTTTCTAGTGCTACCAAAAAGCAATCGTTGACGACCTTTGATGATTGGTTGCCAAGTAACATCGTAAAAAATTCAGTTGCTTCCTTTCCAACCTCAGTCGAGCCGTGAAATGTAGAGCCATCCATTGCTTTGATTTCTTCAATTTTGTTCACTGCCCTCCTTGCCAAAACTACGCTTGGAAGAACTTGGAATTCGCATCCCCATCCTGTAACCAGACCTCCCACGATTTGTCACGCCAATAAATTTCTTCTTTCTTCAGGAGCTCTATCAACTTTGCTTGTAATTCTTTTTCCTTCTAATATTCTTCATTCCGCATTCTGCCTCTGATTACCTTTTTGTTTAAGGCGTCCAACTCACTTTCAGTTATTGCCTTCTCCACAAAGATATTTTGGAATTTCTCCCTATTCCAATCCTTCAACTTCTGTTTGAGTATTTGGAGCTTTTTAGTGATTTTGAAGCTAATCAAGCCACCCACCTTGGTTTCGGTCCACCATTTTTCCAATAGACCTAAGAGGCTTCCGTCCCTCCACCACATATTCTGGAACTTGAAAGTAGTTTTCTCCAGTACCGACCCATCACTGATTGAGAGTTCTACAGGGAAATGATCAGAGATTGACACATGCAGAATATTTGTACGAATATGAGTGTTCAAACTATTCCAGGCAGGGGAGAGCAAGAATCTGTCCAGTCTTTCAGCGATGGCAGTGAAGTCCTTACGCCTATTCGTCCATGTAAACAATCTATTCTCTGTGGGATAATCGACAAGACTGGCCGATTCAACAAACCGTTTGAAGTCAAAAGTAGCTCGGGTGACCCTTCTAATCCCCCCGCTTTTCTCTGATAGTTCTAGAAACGCATTGAAGTCACCCTCGAAAACCAACCTCTCCCTCAGAAGTTGACGGCTAAAGTCCAACAAGGCTTGCCACAATGAAGCTTTTTCCTCTGTTTTGGTTGGACTGTAAACATTGATTAAGGTGAATTGGCAGTTTAGTCCAAGATCGTAGACTCTGGAAGCAATCCAATTTGGGGATGAATGCATCACTTCCACAGAGATAGCGACCTCCTTCCATAGCATGCCCAGACCACCTGAGGAACCCGAGGAATCTTGAAAGTAACCTTTCCATTGCTTGCAAATAGTCATGAACTTTGACACTTCTACACCTGACAATTTTGTTTCTTGAAGCAATATGATACTACTTACACATTTTTGCAACTAACGCCTAACCAGGCATCGTTTGTCAGGGGCCTTAAGGCCCCTGACATTCCATGTGGTGATCCTCATTGATTCCCAAGGGAGGATCTCCCTCCCTTGGTACTCAGAAATTTAGTAATGCTAGGGTACTTTTTGGTAGCTGCCTCCTCTTCCCGCAGTTGTTTGTAAGATTTCCTCCCTCTAGTGTTACCTGATATTTTGAATTTTCCCATACCTAAGTATTTTGCAACAGTTTGTGATATACACCAATCGTTTATGATGTCCAACGCATCCAACTGGTCTATATTTGAGTCCAAGTCATTGCCATCCAATGAAGCATTATCTTTGTCCTTGATTGTAATTGGTCCCATGGCTTTCATAGGAGAGTGTGAAACCTCCTTCAATACCTCCGATGACTTCACATCATTAGGAATTGTATGTAATTTGGTCCTGTCCTCCGCAACAGCCGTATCCTCCTTGGGTTGGCTATGCTTGATAGCTAGATTAGGGGATTGGGTTGTCAGTGAGTTAACATCCTGACAACACTTATTCATCCATACTCCCGTCATCCCATTCTTGCAATCCGCCCCATTATGATCCCTATTGTTGCATATGGAACAATTTTTTTTGTCTTCTTCTATTTCGATCTCTTGAATCCAGCGGATACCATCAACCGTGAGGAATATCTTCTGGGGGATAGTGTCTACATTCGCAATTCTTAACCTAGCATATTTGTATAGGTCCCCTTCCAAAATGTCTAGGTCAATTTCCATCAGAGACCCCAAAGAGCGACCAATTTTTTCTAAACAGTCCCCTTACCAGTATTCCATTGGGAGGTTGTAAAATCTGATCCATACTGGTAGAGCATAAGGTCTCAACTTTACCGGATCGAAATTATGGTTCCATCGCTGCATGTAGAGTGGGGCTTCATTCATGAACCACATTTCCCCCATAGTCACCCGATTCCTTTCTTCCTCATTTGCAAAAACTACCAAAAAAAACCCTTTTGGTAAAAATCTTATGAGTACCTTTGATTACCAGTTCTCTTGAATCCAATTCTTAATTGTGGCCCAATCACAACTTTCACCAATGAATCTACAAATGAAGGCGAATTCCTTTAATATTTCCCCATCATCTTTGATTTTGGCAGTGACATCAATTTCCAACACACTGTCGTCAGGCTCTGGGTTAGGGCATCTACATTCTGTTTTTGGTGAATCGTTTTGTTGCCTACGTTTATATCCTTTCACCTTTGGCTTTTGCCTCGAGCCACTGACATTATAGGCCGTAATCTTCCTTCCGCTTTCTTCCCATTCGCCCTGCCCAGACCAAGTGTTGTGCTTCCTTTCTGGACTATCTGAATTGTCATGTCGCCTATTGCTTATTCCGAAGGTCCCCACCCTCTGGTCCTGCGAATTTGGTGAATCATGTCTTTGACGAGCCCGACCGCTACCAAACCCCTCAATGTATTGTTGCTCTCGATAGTATGGATGACATCTATCGACCCACTAACTGCCCGAAAATACCAATTGGGGTTGGTAGTTCTGCCTTTTCTCAGCCGGAGTTTCCTCTGAGGCTTCATCCCCCCAGCGCACTTTCATTCCACCCACCTTACGCTTGCAATTGCCCGTCCCTGGGAATTTTTGATCTGATCCACTACGCCACCTTTTGCTGCATATCGAGCAACGACTTTGTTTCGAACTGCACGTCCTTGCCCCCCTGCGACCCTATGCCACCCTGCGACCCTGCGCCATTTCATTTGTCTTGTCTTTGTAATTATTTATATTATTTATTATTATTATAATATTATTTTGATTATTATATAAAAAATATTATTTTAGATTAAATTATTAATAATATAATCTTAATATCATAATGATTTTGAAGTATGTACAATAATTAAATATATAAAGAAAAATATATGATATTATTTTTAATATTTTATTCTTCAATTTCTGTTTAATTTGAATGATACTTTTTATTTTAATTTTATTAATTATATAATTCTGATTATTAAATTATTTTCATTACTATATTATTATTGATATTAATATTTTAACATTATAATTAATAAAATATTACTATTTTTAATGTTATATTATTACTAATATAAATATTATATTAGAATTATATTATTAAATTACCCCGCTGGTGAAGCAATTGCTTTACAAAACCAATAAAATTTTCCTGTGAAGACTTGCTGTAAAATAAGAGGTTTGGTATTTAATTTTATTTTTTTCAGAATTGCATCTAAGACTCATTCTGTTGAAATTCATTGATTATAAAAAATATTTTAGGACCACGATATGTAAAAATTAAATTATATGTGAATGGCAGACGGAAAAATAAATAAAAAATCAAATAAATAACAGCACTAAAAACAATGCACACAACTGCCATTAACTTCGTTGATGAATATTTAACAACAAAACTGCTTTATTATTAATGCTTTTTAATAACTAATATATCTTTATTGGCAATTGCAGGAATTTAGATGCAGAACGATTGCCTTTGTTCATGGCGTAACTAACTCGTAGAGCTTTCTCTCTCTTTAACTCACATTGACATTTATTTGTATTTCCCAAACATCCTATATTTCTGCGTAAAACTCCTATATTTCTATTCCTCTGTAACTGCACTCTATCCAACGGTGATTATTTATTAATTTTGCAAGATTTAAGGCTGTGTTTTTATGTATACGGAATCTTTTAGCTCATGTTATTCTGTGACTGTAGGAAGCCTCAAAGGGTTTAAAAAACGATAATAAGAACAGCAAAGCGAATACGCTGTTCATCGATGCGTCGAGGTTTGAACTCTAGACCTCTCGAACCCATCAGATCTGCAGGGAAAGAAGGGTTTAAAGTAAAGCTTGGATACAAATTGAAATTTCGTGGTTCTAATTTCTTCATTCGAGTAAATGTCCTTACGCTGACTGGATCGTGTGATTTTTGCACACCAGATCTGGTTTAGAAAACGCGTCTGCTAGGAAATGGAGAAATCATGCAGCTTGCTAATCCACTTCGACAAGGGCACACCGGCCATGGCCAACGAGATCAAGGAATCCCTCGAAGGCAACGACATTGACCGCAAGATAGACGCCCTCAAGAAGGCTATCATGCTTCTCTTGAATGGCGACACCCTACCTCAGCTTTTCATTACAATTGTCAGGTAAAATTTTATTCGTTTATGTATTTGTTGTTTGCGCATATAATCCGTTTTTCTTTCTTTTTATTTTAACTTTATTTTTCCATATCAAGTTTCAATTGATCTGAATTCTCCTCGTGGATTTTCTTTTCGTGGATTGATCTGAATTGTTAATACCAATTATTATTCTCAGGTATGTGCTACCCTCAGAAGATCACACAATCCAGAAGCTCCTCCTGCTATATTTAGAGATCATCGATAAAACAGATGCAAGGGGCAAAGTTTTGCCAGAAATGATCCTCATTTGTCAAAACCTTAGAAACAACCTGCAACACCCTAATGAGTACATCAGGGGTGTAACCCTGAGGTTCCTTTCCAGGTTAAATGAGAGCGAGCTGATTGAGCCCCTGATTCCTTCTGTTCTTGCCAATTTAGAGCATCGCCATCCTTACATTAGAAGAAATGCTATTTTGGCAGTGATGTCTATCTACAAGCTGCCACAGGGGGAAAACTTGCTTGTAGATGCACCTGAAATGATTGAAAAGGCTCTGACCACTGAACAGGATCCCTCAGCCAGAAGAAATGCATTTTTGATGCTCTTTACATGTTCTCAGGAGAGGGCTGTCAATTATTTGATCAGAAATCTGGATGCTGTTCCACAATGGGGTGATTTGCTGCAGATGGTTGTGCTTGAGCTGATCCGGAAGGTCTGCAGATCGAACCCTGGGGAGAAGGGGAAATATATCAAGATCATCATTTCTTTGCTGAATTCGTCATCTACAGCTGTTGTGTATGAGTGTGCATCAACTCTTGTCAGCCTGTCATCTGCCCCGACTGCAATCAGGTAAATGAGTATACCGAATATACTAGCATTAAGCAGAAAACTAAGTTTTAGGAATCCAGTATATAAACTCCTCTATTTAAGATTGAGATTTAATCAAGATGAATTTTCTCCTTTAAGGTTTCTGCGATCATGTAAGTGAGCATAGTAAATTAGAATAATGATATTTTATGAAACTATTTTTATGAATGTGAGATTTTTATTTTGGGATTTATTGTGTTGTTGCATAATATTGTTAAATCTTTTGTTTTTGTTATCTCTTCCATTGACAGAGCTGCAGCAAATACCTACTGCCAGCTCTTGCTGTCACAGAGTGACAACAATGTAAAGCTCATTGTATTGGATCGGTTGCAAGAGCTGAAGGCATCACACCGGGATGTTATGGTGGACATGATCATGGATGTTCTGAGGGCACTCTCAAGTCCTAATTTAGATATCCGGCGCAAGACTCTTGATATTGCTTTGGAATTGATCACTCCTCGAAGCATAGATGAGGTTGTCATGACACTAAAGAAGGAGGTTGTGAAGACCCAGAGCACAGAATTGGAGAAAAATGGGGAGTACAGGCAAATGTTGGTCCAAGCTATTCATTCCTGTGCCATCAAGTTCCCTGAAGTTGCCAGTACTGTGGTTCATTTGCTCATGGACTTCTTAGGGGATAGCAATCTGGCATCTGCAATGGATGTGGTTATTTTTGTGCGGGAGATTATACAGACTAATCCTAAGCTTAGAGTCTCCATATTGATAAGGCTGTTAGACACTTTTTATCAGATCCAGTCTTCACGAGTGTGCTCATGTGCTCTGTGGATAATTGGAGAGTATTCTCTTTCTCTTACTGAAGTGGAAAATGGTTTATCAACCATCAAACAAGCTCTTGGGGAGCTACCGTTTTACACCATTTCTGAGGATGTTGAGACGACTGATTTGAAGTCATCAGCCACTAACAAACCTCAACCTCCAGCATCCATGACTGTCTCCTCAAGGCGACCTGCCATTCTTGCTGATGGGACTTATGCAACTCAGAGTGCTGCTTCTGAAATTGCCATTGCAAATCCTGTAATATTGGGAAGTTCTGACACGACTGGAAATTTGCGAACCATCCTTTTAACAGGTGATTTTTTCCTTGGTGCTGTGGTCGCCTGTACATTAACTAAACTGATTCTTCGTTTGGAAGAGGTGCAGCCTTCTAGAGCAGATGTAAACAAGGCAACTGCTGAAGCACTGCTAATCATGGTCTCTATGATGCGCCTCGGTCAATCTAATGTTCTGCCACATCCAATAGATAATGACTCCTATGAGCGGATTAGTCTCTGCATACGCATTCTAACCTCTCCTGATGATTTGTTGAAAAGAATTTGGTTACAATCTTGCCGTGAGAGCTTTGTAAAGATGCTTGCTGACAAGCAGTTCCGGGAAATAGAAGAGACGAAAGCAAAAGCTCAGATTTCACATGCACAGCCAGATGACTTGATCGATTTCCGCCTTCTGAAGAGCAGAAAGGTAAGATGTGTTACATTCTTGTCAATGATGCATATAATTCCATTGCAATGATACTTTGGTATTATTCTTATTTGAGTTCTATCACATGGTATTAAAAAGTGGGAAAACTGATTTACAGTCATAAAGTAGAAATATTTTGTTTTACTTAATTTCAACAAAAGTAGAAGTCCAGTGAGTTGAGTACAGCAAGTAAGACTTAAAGCCACTGAATAATATGTTGTAATTCTATTCAAAAAACTGAGTAAACCGTGCGTCTTGAATACCCAATATATTTTCATGAAAGTTTCTGAAGTCTTTTTAACAAATGCCTTTTGTGTACACCCTGCAATGATGGCATTCCATGAGATCACAATATTTAAAGGCACTGTGTCAAACAGTTCACATCCCTTGTCTATGTTGTTTCCTTAATGCTTTGGTGGAGGTCCATACCCCATTAGAAACCTCCCATTTTGACAGTGTGAAGGAGGATTTTGGCAAAGGTTGGAGAATCTGGCTGGACAGTTGCCAATTGCACTTTCTTGAAAGTTTCTGAAGCCTTTTTCCACAAATCCCTTTTGTGTATACCCTAAATGTTTCAGAATAAATAAAAGATTAATTTCAATCCAGACAAAGGTTAAGCAGCTGGATTAATTTAAAAATTTAAAACCACCAAATAAACATAAAATTCATTGCACACTTAAAATTATAAAATCTGTACGTGAAGAAGCAAATAGGGATCTAACACTATGTACAAGAAATTGAAAACTACCAAATAAACATTATTTTGAGCCCCCATTTGCACACAGAAGAATACCAGAGCAACAATAATAGCTACAGATCCTTTGTTTCAAAAACAAAGGAAGGTATAATATGCAGATAATTATGTAGAAGGTAGCGACAGTGCCGGCAGAGTCCCCTGCAATAAGTTTAATTTGCACATGTGCCTTTCCAAAGAGGTAGGTGCTCTTGGAAGCAAAGCCAATGCCTGTTCAACACCAACATCAACATAGTAAGAACCCACTCACATGAATTACAGAGCAATCACTAAGCAAAGACATTTGCACAAGTACATTCAATCTAGTACTCAAGGCAATAAGTCAAAATAGGTGCACAATGCTTCAAAATCGATAACCTATGCACACAATCAAAAGTTTAATTCAAAACAGGACACCCATTAAGAGCTTATGATTGTAAACAAAGACCTTTGCACAACTACATTCAATCTAGTACTCAAGGCATTAAGTCAAAATAGGTAAATAATGCTTCAAAATTGATAAGCTATGCACACAGTCACAAGTTAAATTTAAAATAGGACACCCATTAAGAGCTTATGATTGTATGCAAAGACATTTGCACAACTACATTCAATCTAATACTCAAGCCATTAAGTCAACATAGGTAAACAATGCTTCAAAATTGAGAAGCTATGTGCACAATCACAAGTTTTATTTAAGAACATTAATATCAGTTATCGAAGCATCAAGGAATTTTTGAATGCTTGTTTGCATCAAGGCATTTTTGAATGCTTGTTTAATGCATTTTGGATGTATGCCTCCTCAGAGTTTCAGATTTCATTGTAATATCTGAGGTAAGAATCTAATCTTAGATTTCACTGCTTTCAATCATTATATGCATGTGTCCCATTGTCTTATGATGATCTACTGAAGATTCTCTTGTCTGATCATTGTAATAGTTTGTTGTTCTCTGAATGTTTATCAACTGCATCCTCAGTTTTCCCCATTATGTTATAATGGGCATACAATGGTATGCAAAGCTAGATGTTACATATATTATATCTAATAACAGCATATATTTCAGCTCTAAGAAGTTCTAATACATAAAAACGCACTCTTGCATAATTCTCCAATACAAGGACTTACTAAAATCAATAGTATGCTGGGCCAAAGAACAATCACAAAATGATGAAACTGAAATCCACCTTACTGTGATTGAATTCATGAAACAAACAAAATGTTTTTTTTTTAATTTTTTTGAAACCAAAACTAAAACAATTATTTGTTGAGCAAAACTACAATCAAAAAGAAGTAGTTCAGCACAAGAACGGTACAGGAGAAATTTTCATAGCTAATTATGGTGTTGTGATCAATGAAACATTGAATACATGGAACTTTTTTAGTCAATTCTCTAGTTCTGATTCTGGTGGTGAAGGTCAGTGTCCTATGTGAGATTTTGATTACAAGCGCATGGTGGATGAAGGAGACCTCTAATGGTTGGCGCAATCAGCAAAGTTTCTCTAATCACTATGTACCCATATTGCCTCAGCAAATAGCACAGTTTCCAGATTCTCTACTACGAAGACAACTAAGGACATTTGCTCGAACATTAATAACAAAAAGGCTTTTTTCTAATCATTTTTTCTAATATGGGATTTCCCAAATATAGGTGTCAGATAAAATGCAACAGCAGCTCCTAAGAACCCCAAGCCATTCTTCAAAATAGGCTCCAAATCTGAAGTCCTCCCTACTACTAGAAGTATTCCGAGCAAAACAAACAACAAAATCCAGAGAAAGAAGAACAACCTATTGCCATGATTCTTCCACTCTACCCTGAGGGCTCAAGTGGGCTGCAAACACAAAAATTGCACCCCCAGCAATCGAAGTTGCAGAGTATGAAAATAAAGATCATCTGTTAAACGAGGAGCAGTATTGCTTCCATCTTCCTTTACAAGGCATTGCTTAATGGCATCTATCATGTTCAAAAGGGCTGTTTGGTATCCCTCATCGGAGCCAAAAAACTGATTCCCATACCTGGATTGAAGTTCAATTAAGAATTGACAAGGAAGCCTGGAAGCTACAATTAATCCAGTATCGAAATTCAAGATATTGGGGGAAGATATATCCTCTACTATAATTACAGTTCTGTCATCTGGTTGCCACAGGTCTCTGAAAGGCTTCTCTGACAGAGATGGTGATGGACCAGTCCTTGTCAAAAACTCTTATCTTCCACTCTGACATATCTTGTAGTGCCTGTAGATCACTCCCAACTGACATAATTAGGGCTATTTGGGTGATTGCAGAACAGATTGGAAATTGTTAAAGTGTCCCGTAAACTACTTGAACCTTATATTTTTAATTAAAATTCTGACTGTTCTATCATTGTAAAATTGAATTGCTTCCTCAGATAAATTCAGTCAATATGCATATATCTTTGAGAGGTATAAAAAGGATTTTGAAACATACTGTTCCAGTTTTTTGACAGATTATCCTTTTCCAAATTACTATTTTGGCTCAAGCTGTCACATGTACTCCCTACTTATATGTATTGATTGATCATGGCCTTGTATCTAGAATATACCCTGCCGACTTCATCTCGAAGATCTCAAACCAATTCAACACAAGAAACTGGTCATATATTAGTTTAGAGCAGAAGTAGCAGCATGATTCGGATGGCCCCTGACAATTTATGAACTACAGAACAGCATTGTAAGAAGTTTCTTCTTTGTAGAGCTTAGAATTCTGATAACAGATCACTTTGTTCAACTACAACATTTTCCCTTTTTATTGAGATGACAATACCATTTTGAGTGAGTAATGGTCCTCATATTCATCATGACATATGATTATGTCCATACCCTGTTCCCAAGCCTTTATTTTGCACAAGCAGGGAGAATTGTGGAGTCTGAACTATTAAGTAGGGTGGATGCGAGCTTTGGAACAGAATGGATGTCGATCAAAGAGTAAAGGATAGAGGAACTTTGTCAAATATTATTGTCACAACTGCCCTAGTAGGCATGGATGTAAAAAGTGGAAGCATTAACAAGGCACATGTGAACTGTTTGACCAAATACCTGAAAAAGATATCATTTCATGGACTGCAATGGTTGCAGGATATGTACAAAATGGAGTTGTTGAAAAGGCTTTAGAAACTAATGCAACTTCAATAGCTGGCTGCAACATGCAGGTACCAAGTTTGAATCCATGAAAATACAGAACTATGACTATTACAACTCCAACCAAGGCTTCAGACTGATGGAGAGCTCCTCAACGTTTGCATGATCGGGTACCTTTCACCCGAAACCTTTCAGAGGAGTAGCAAGTCGATGGCAAAGTCTGACATGTTCAGCTTCGGCGTTGTGGCACCTGGATCCTAAGACTTGGTCCTCTCTGAATGCATCAAATCCATAGTTTGTGCCAGACTTAAAAGCCATTTTGGGCCACCACTTCTAACTGTTTTGAAGCCACTTCAGTGGCAGCTATAACAGTAAATTAAATGCCTTTAAATCTTTTCCAAACTGTGGTAGTAAGGGAGCCAGTCAAGCCTTTTTCTAAGGCATATGTTGCTAACTTTTGGGTATATCTCTCTGTAGCTCAATCTATGAGGCCAATGGTCCACCTTCCATTCTTCTATAGCGTCTCTGCCTTTCTTTCTCTTAACCCACACACCTTTTGTTGCTGCTGCAACCGCTAGTAGTAGGAAAACAACCAAACCTGTAGTAACTCCCACTATTAGTCCCAAGTTATTGGATTTGGGCTTCCCCGGTAAAATGAATGGAAGCATAGATGTATGCAAGACAGGCGTCATTCCATTTGTGATGAGCATCCAAGCGAGGATGTAATTCTCTCCAATTAATAATCCTGTTGATGCTGAGAAACTCACATACATTTCTTCTTCAAGAATGCTGGACAGACTCAAGTTGTTCATAGATATCAAGGGCTTTTCTGGGCGAAGGGAACCAGCAGGGGCTACGTTAACGTTGAACTCCTTTTGAAGATGATTGTAGTCAATCCAAGCTTGTATATTGTGTCCACTCTTCAGATCCAGCTCTAAGAACTGGCTGCCATTCCAGTAACCTGCAGACTTCGACTCTACAGAGCTACAGAGACGAGAGAGTTGAGATCCACACCCACACGATTGTTGTCAATGTCATGGAATTCCTCATTTTTTATGGTGTCGAACTCTACAGCAAACAGATGATTGGAAGACTGTCCCATGTTTGTAAAGTTGTCGAACAAACCAAGGTACTGAACGGCTAAAGCTGTGCTTTGAGATGCATGAGGAGTTATGATAAAGGCTATTCCAGGAATCCCTGTGAACAGGTTTGGATGATGAATGAGATAAATCCCGAGAAGGCAGGAATCGCAAAAATGGGGTTTCACTGGGGGCACAATACTATAAGGATCTAGGGTTTGCAAATTTAAAGAAAGTATTTAGAAAACCATATAAACTTAGGGTTTTCTGCTAAAATTAGGGCAAGTGACTTACCTCAAGTTTCTGCATAAATTATGTCTTTCTCTCAACGATGCAGAGGAGAAAAATGTAAGAGTTTGCTGGTGAAAGTGAGCAGACAAGTTGCTGCAGCTCGCCAAATTGGAGAAGAGTTTGGAAGCACAGAGTAATAGCACCAGGGAAAGCAGGAAAAAGGGCAAAAACAGCTGGTGGAAAATGATGAACGGCTGAGATTCATTTCATGGTAGTCCATTCTCTATCCTGCGAATTTAGCCATCGATAGAAAAAATGCATTTGGCAAACCTCAGTGAGGGAACGCCTTCGGCATAATAAAGAATGTATGGATCACTTTTAGAACATGGTAGGCACCAATTAGAATAATAAGGTCATATAATGCCTCCACTGTTCTGATTACTAGTTATGGTTAGCCAATAGGTTTTGTTTTGGAAGACTTTCTCTGGAATTGTGCAATGCCATCAACGGAAGTGTCTGATGCTGGCATCTGACATCTTGGAGAAAATTCAAATCTCTTATTTTTCCTGAAATGATTATTACAAATTCAGTGAATAACTTTTATATAAATAGCAGTTGCAATGTTATTCTGAATTTAAATTTTTCGAGTATATGCCCTTATCTTGCCAAACTTCTATCCGGTCCTCAATTATATCACTGTAAATTTTGAGCTGCCATTTTTCAAGATACATGATCATCACACTCATGTAATAACAAAGACTTCTGCCCTGAAAGGTTTTGTAAAGCTCCTCAGCTCACAAGATTGTTTTAGAAAGATGGTTTGTGACTTTTGTGTGGCAATGCTCCCAGGCATCCTGGATTGAGCAGGCCAGAACCAAATGCTCCATTAACTTAGCCAGAATTCTAGTACCGAGAACCTGAGAGAACATATCTGAAGCTAACAATGCAGCATTATTTTGACCCAAAAAAGTTGGTGTTGACAGTACACAATCAAAAAATGTCAAGTGCAGCTATAATCTTTTAGCATTTATGATTTTTTTTAATGTCATATATTGTACTCCATAGTCCATAGCATTTTATACTCCATGTATTTGAATATTTTGTGAAAATTTATCTCTTGGATGTACATGCTATCATTCTATCATGCGACTTCCTGTATACTCTTATGTATTTGTTTCTTGTTTTTTCATTTGTATGTATTTATAAGTTCCATCTGTGTAATTTTGCTCCATGTATACCCCAACATGATACAATTCTCCATTATGTTATTGCCTCGTCAATGGTCTAATTTTCATGTCTTGGACAATTTCAAAACTTGCTTTTTTGTAATCACTTTATATCTACAGACAATCACGATTTAAAGGTATGTTGTTCACTTATGTTTACGCGTGGGTTGATTAATTTTATTCAAGAGCAATTATCTACCAGATATAGAAAATAGCCTTTCTAGTTAAGATGTGTAATGCAAGTAAAGCGCCTTAAAGTTGGGAAGCCCCTACCTAATGTGTGCATTTGTATGTTACATTGAATAAATGCAGTGGAATGGGTAGTAAGAATTTATAAATGTTGAGGGAAATTTCAAATCATGTAGGTTATATTTTTGGTTCTTTTATTTCTATTTTTAATTTTTGTCCATAGATGTAAATAGCACATGTCGCTAGAGTTTTGTTGATTTTTTCCTTGTTTGCAACAAGTTAGTCCTTTTTGATGCTATTAACTTCCAACTTTACCTCCTGTTTTGTTCATGGAAGATTGTTTTATTCAATTGGTTGATTGCATTGGTTTTCAGTGATGTCAGCTGTATTGTATTTCTGTTTTTGTTCCTTCTCCTTTTTGGACCTCTCAAGAATTTTCTCTTCCTAGAATCCTATTGTATATTGATGTACTCTCGAGTCCCATTGACCTACTTTTGGTCATTCATGGGCATTAGTCTAATTTATTTCTTTCTTTTTCATGCAATTGTTTTAAAAGTGTTTGCGCACATACACACTTTTGGTCATTCATGGGCATTAGTCTAATTTATTTCTTTCTTTTTCATGCATTTGTTCTAAAAGTGTTTGCGTACATACAATTAAAATCCTTAGTTAATGTTGTTAAGAACTTAAGACAGCTTGACCTAGCAAATTGTTTGGAATTTGTAGCATCATCTAATGTCCTATCATTTGTATTCATTTTGTGCATCTGACCCAAAAGATAATAAATTTTGTATATTCTAATGTCAAATTGTTTTGAAGTCAATGAAACTTGCAAATAAGCTAACTTTTGTTCTGTGATAGGGTATGAGTCAACTCGAATTAGAAGATGAAGTGGAAGATGATTTAAAACGTGCCACTGGAGAATTTATCAAAGATGGTGACAATACAAATAAATTGAATCGGGTTTTACAACTTACAGGCTTCAGTGATCCTGTATATGCAGAAGCATATATTACAGTTCATCAGTATGATATTGTCCTGGATGTTACAGTAATCAACCGCACAAAGGAAACACTTCAGAACCTTTGTTTAGAATTGGCTACTATGGGTGATCTCAAATTGGTTGAACGACCGCAAAATTATACTCTAGCTCCAGAGTCGAGCAAGCAGATAAAAGCAAACATAAAAGTGTCTTCCACTGAAACTGGTGTTATATTCGGTAACATTGTGTATGAGACTACAAGTGTACTGGACCGCAATGTTGTTGTTCTGAATGACATACACATTGACATTATGGACTACATCTCCCCAGCCACTTGCCCTGATGTTGCTTTTAGGAATATGTGGGCTGAGTTTGAGTGGGAAAACAAGGTAAATCAGATTATTCTCTTGGGTGGGAAAATAAATTTGAAGTTGCCAGTAACTTTCTTTCAAATTTATATTGTACCAAAGTTAAACAATAGATTAATCTAAACAATGATATATATACTCCCAATGAGTATTGAGCTTGTACTTTTTCTATTAGGTGGCTGTGAACACAGTTATTCATGATGAGAAGGAGTTCCTAAACCATATTGTGCGATCAACAAATATGAAGTGCCTCACACCCCTGTAAGTATTTCAATTTTCTTAACTTCTTTCATATTTTTACGAGTAATCTGGCTTGGTCTGCATTGCTTTAAATATTGCTGAATGGTTTGTTTACCACTGGAGAAACACAATGTTACAGACAAGACTGTAATTAACCATTGTTTTTGATATAGATCTGCACTGGATGGAGACTGTGGATTTATGGCTGCAAATCTGTATGCAAAGAGTGTATTCGGTGAGGATGCTCTTGTGAATGTTAGTGTTGAGAAACAATCTGATGGCAAGCTGAGTGGTTATATCAGGATAAGAAGTAAAACCCAGGGCATTGCATTGAGTTTGGGTGATAAGATCACACTCAAACAAAAGGGCTAAGTATGTGTTGATTGGTGGTTGCGCGACTTTTACTTTTAGGTTTTCTATAAGAAGTTTTTCCACATTGGTATTTTTATCTGCTTACAATTTTTGGTAATTAACAGTTAGAATTCTGATTGCTTAAATTGGATGAGTGGTCATTGAAGCCCATTGGTTGATCTTTTAGAACTAGAAGAAAATTCTTTATGGTTGGGATGAGAATTATGTTTTTGCAACTTGTTTTATCTGTTCACTAAGGCTTGTGAAACTTGCACACTGCTTTAGACAATAGTTATGTAAAGAGTTGAGGATGATGAGTATGACATTAATTTTGCTCATGACTCCACCGTAGGAATAATAGAGTTGTTTCTGTCTATCTTGGTTTCTATATCATATCTCATGCACAATATTGTGAGGCAGATTATTAAGTGTTCTTGTATTTAAAGAAGAGAACTATATTTTTATTCAGATTCTAAGCTCTTGAAGGAATAATCGATTCAAATTTTATGAAATGTAAACACATGAAAGATATGTAATTTACCTCTATAAATATAGTTTGAATTAGTTGTTACTTTGGCTTCAGATAGGGCCCCAACATCATAAATGCATCGATAAAAAATGTGTATGTATTATCAATATTTTTATCTCATGAATTATATATTTTAGTACTGGAAAAATTACGATGATGCCCAACAGATTTGTCCTCTGCCAAATATAATTAATAAAGGCATTCATTAAAGGGGCTCAAATAGCCTGAAAATATAAGGTGTAGGTTCATTCCAGAGAGCTTAGAGTTTGTGTATGCCATCCTGCACAGCAGTTATCTATGTGTATTCATGTACATACAATTGGGTGTTCATGCAGGTGGGTGTGCATGCCTGTATGTGTGCACCTTGTTATTTAACTCTAGAAATATAGTTTGAATTAGCGCGTTGGCTATAGATAGGGAACTAATTGTAAATGCACCAATAGAAAACATGTATATGATCTGTATTTTTATCTCACGAATATTATATTGAAGTACAAGAAGAAATAATGAAGAGGTTCAATAGATTTGTCCTTTGCCAAATATAATTTATTTAAGTCAAACAAATAACTGAACAATGTAAGGTGTAAGTTCATCTCATAGAGCTTGGAGTGCATTTGCGCTGTTTCATATAGCAGATATTTTAGTCTTGAGTCTTTAGGGAACCACATTTATAAAAGGGAATTAAACCAGCAATTCTAGATTCTAAATTTTGCCTTAGAAACCATATAACAAAGTTTGGAGACTAATGCACAAGCTTCAATCTAACAGCAACTGGCTTATTTTTCATTTGGCATCTGTCATGATGGCATGGTTGAATGTAAATTTGCATTTTGTGCCGTAGTTCAAAACATATGGTCAACTATAGTGAATATGTTTTCTATTTTTTCGCGTTGTGACTGTTTTGGAAGATCTGTACCTTGTCATGAAATGGAGGGACTGTTTTGTATATTTTGAGGGCAGTTTCCCGCCAAAGTTATTAATTTCTTCTGCATATAGTTTAGTTATCTTTAGAGGAAAATTTAAGTGTTTTATAATAAAGCAAACAAAATTTGCAATTGTATCGTTAGATTTAAACAAGTATATAAAAGATTATAGATATGTGATATTAAATTATTGAAGAGGAAAAACTATATCAAGCAAAATGTGTAGTACGCAACCAACTATACATGTTTGTTTGAATTAATTGCAAATCCAAAAAATTGAATTTTATAGTACTGGATACGACAAAGGCATACTACATCATTATTAGTCCCTGCCTTCTAGGCGGAGACTAATGTTTTCAGTTGCAATTTTTTGCTATTAGTGCTTGCCTCGAGAATGGGTCAGATGTTTTAACCTATGGTGCTAAGGAATTTTCTTATTAAAATGAAATTTCAGTTATTTTTTAAAATTTTATGATTGGCCCGTGTGATTTTAGCCAGGGTTTTCTGTTTTTTCTATTTCTAATTGCTGTGCAGACCAATAAGGAACGAATGGAAGAAAAATTATTAGGCTGTCCAATGTTTTTTGCTATTAATCTTGTCTAGAAAATGGCACTGGCTAAAAATTCCCATGCTTTCTAATGTTTGGAAATTTTCTAACTGATTCTAATTTTCTAATTGGCTCATTCTGTTTTTCACTTGGGGTTTCCATAAAAATATAAGGAATTTTTTTGGCAGCCAATAGTGTTTGGAAGATTCTTATGTTGTGTTTAACCTAAAGTTTTATTACTGCTATTTTACAGACAACTGGCAACATGTTTCATGCCTGCAGTGCAACACGTTTCATTAAACAGTTCACGTGCCTTGTCTGTGCTTCCATATTTTGCATGCCCTGCAGGTAATTTGGTTGGATGCAATAATTGAATTTGAATTCATTTTTGCTTGTGTTTGGAATGCAGTGGCTCAAGAAATGCCGAAAGAGATCCCTAGCCAAAGCACTAGAAAAGATAAAAAGAGGTGAATAATTTGATGTCATAATTCATCTAGTCCGAATTGCCTAGAAAATGACTTATCTTGATTCTTCTTGTTTGCATGCATAATTGATGCTGTTGGGATTTATCTAGCTATGGACATCCATCAAAAGACAATGGATCAAGCTAGCATTTAAGCAGAGGATCACCCCTGCACTTTGTATTTTGCGCTTTACTGAGTGCTTTGGATTGATTGTGGGTCTGTAATTCATCTTCCTCTTCTTTTGTATAAAACCATTGTTCCTTACAAAGATTCTTGTAATAGGAACAGGCACAGCTTCTATGTGATCTTCAACAGGTCTCAACCTACTCATGGCCTTACCAGTTGAGGTCTGTCTTGTCTTTCTAATGCTCTGCGCTGTGTTTTTATGTTCATTTCGTTGAACCTGCAAAGAATGAGCCCGCTTCTGGCTCCATATGTATACCTTGGTTTTCTATATGAGATTGTGGGTGTTTAATTTTTTATCCTTTTTTCTAACGTGTATATCAAATTAGATTTTTAATATTGATTAATTGTGATTTGGTTGTTTTTTGTTCATTTATTAGCCATAAATATTTTGTGAAGGGTTGTTTAATTCTTATGTGTGTGTTTGTGTTTGTGTGCATGTGTGCTGGTCCATATTACATCCCCTGTCTAGATAATGAAGTGGCTATTAGACAGCTTCACAGTACTGGACATTATGAGCATGGGGAACGACATTGCCCTATTTTTTAGGTACCTAAGGTCACGTGAAATTTGGAATTAATATGGGGGCCAATGCCTTTACTTTTGTTTGTGATGCCCTTCCAAACTATTACCCACACTGAAGAAAGCTATGTAGTATAGTCAATTACAATTGAATAATCTAGGGGTGGCACTTCCCACAAAGATATCCCGCTGCAGTCCTATTTGTGTTGCATATACCTGTTGTTGTTTACGTCATTCTAGTGCTGCTAGGTTGGCACATGCAAGTCTTCCACTCGAGCACTTACAGGCTGAGATGAGTTTTTGTACTAAACATACTCTACGTCTGCCCATGTTAATGTAAAGCATAGCAATAACGTTATCTGCAACCGCTACTTCATTATACTCTCCATGAAATTTTGAATTATGTCATTGAATGGCTCACGAATGGCTTACATTCTTCTTACCCCATTCTGTTTTATGACAATGCACGTGAACTGTTTGGTAGAATGCCTAAAAGAAATTTGGCTTCATGGAATGGCATGATTGTAGGATATGCACAAAAAAGTTTCAAGCAAATGCAATTGGTAGGTGTAAAGCCACACTTCACAACTTATTCCAGTGTCTTGCTTGCCTATGCCGAAATGGGAGCTTTGGAACAGGGTATGGACTTCCATCAAAGTGGTGGAATAGTTAGTTTAGAGTGGAATCAAAACACATAAACCTTATTGCTAATCTTATTGTATCTTGTTCATGCCTTATGCCAAAGCTCTAGTTTCGCCACAGATTGGAAGGGTGCTAACAATTGTGGAGGTACACCTGCTAATTGTATTTGCTTGAAATATCTCAAAGCCTTGAGACTAAAACACCATTTAAAACAAGTAGTCTAATCTTACCAGGGAATTCTTTGCGATATTATCATTAGTATTATTAGTTGATGCCATCGGAACTATCATGACCATGCTATTTTTAAATATGTGATTATTAATTTTTTTAAATTAAATACTGCTGGAATGTTTGGCATATAAAAAGTGCTTAATTTTAATTGTTGACAATAAAATTCTGATTTTTTACTAGTATAATTAGTTGAATATTGGTTCTCACGGACTTCAAAGCCAGAGAAGGCTCAACAATCTAAGATATATTGTTCCCCTTTGTGCAATTGTTAGAGGACTGTAATGGTTGCTGATTTGTCTTGACACCTATTGGTTTTTATATCACTGCAATAGCAAGGCTAAATCTTACAAGTAGTATATATCCTACTATACTTGTAAGTTATAGTCATCACATTTAGGGTGTGTTGACAATGGATGAGATAGCTTGTTGTAACATTGTGGCAAATGTTACATGATCTGAATAGTCATAAAAATGCAAATTTTTGAATGATTTTTACTAATCAACATGATGATTTTTTTTAAGGAATGAGCATTGAATTAAAACTACAAGACTTCAAGTTTCTCAATAAAAATGATTTCTAAAATCAGAAATAATTAATGCCCATTTTTCTTCCCATATCCCTATAACTCAGTTATCTTTAATAAACACATTGGCATTATCCGTTTAATATGTATGACCAAAGAACACTGGAAGGAATATACCAGCTATCTTGAATTAGATAGCCCCTGAAAACTCAAAAAATATCCTCATGGAAACCACTGATGGTACAAATATCATCCAGCTACAAAAAAATTCAAACCAGTAATGGTTCAAGTAGAGTTCTCTTTTTTCAACTTGGAAAGTTCATGCTTGATTAAGCTGCAGAGTGTGTGTGCTTTGTTTTCATACAAGTTCAACAGTGAGTGATTAGCTCTTTTTTCTATGTGAACAGGGAATAAAGTTTTATTGTCCTGCTTAAACTCTTCTTGCATTTCAAATTTCATTCCTTTTTCTTTTCTTGTGGGTAAATTTGACATTAATGGGATTTATATTTTTTCCAAGCCACATGCTATACACTTAAATTTTATGCATTTCTATGTGAACAGGGAATAAAGTTTTATTGTCCTGCCTAACCTCTGCTTGCATTTCAAATTTCATTACTTTTTCTTTTCTTCTGGGAAAATTTGACATTAATGGGATTTATTTTATGGTTCAATTTCCATGACTAGGCCTTGGCACTAAAGTAATGTTTTAGGGAAAAGGACAGGACATGCAAAAAATTGATGCTTTGATTCTTAGTTTAACAGGAAGCATTATTTGCAATTATTGTGCTTTTAGTTGTTGACATACTGGATCCATGTTGTCATTCATATTTTTCTGTTTAAAATTTGTACTAGCTTATCATATCAGATCATAACTTTGTTATTCATTTTATTTTGGAGTTTTTTCTTAAGACACCATAATCCCCAAAAAAGGTAATCGTGCACAATAATTCCCACATCCCCTGCCTTTTCCACCGCTTTTCTCTTCTCTGTTGTGTCAATCTCCCCTTTATTGTGAGAAAATGATAACTGGTCAACCCTCCAGCTGGATTCAAGCACAAAGTCACTGATAATTTGCAGCGGTTGGTTTCTGCTGCTTCTTTCACTTTGATTTTCGTATGTTTAGATTTGGGATTTATTTATAAATGGAAAAGGTAATTTTTTTGGTTAGGGTTTATTGCCAGGCTATTTTTTTCGAAAATTTTAAATTCTAAATTGGGTTGCTCATATTGTGTAATGATGTTATTTAAATGTGTGAATGTAGGAGAGTGCACTGTAATTTTTGTGTCTCAGTATGGCATATTGGAATACAGACGTTGGTTCAAAGTATATCAAAATGATGAATTTGTGCTAGTATTTTCTTTTTGAAGTGCCAGTCTGATGATCTCTTTTTCTCTAAAGGCTATTTTTAAAAACCACTTCTATGCTCTTGGATGAGCATTGAAGCCCTCAAATTCAGGAAAAATTGTCTTCCATTTCTATTGGATTTGAGCTGCAAACAATTAAAATTTTAAGGGTTTTGAGACTTGATGTCATCCTCTGTCGAAATGTTTGTAAGAACTATTTAAAAGCCACCTGTGAAGTTTCTGAGCAGATTTAATGGTAAATGACCAATGGGTTTTTCGTAACATCTAACTTTTGGACACGTGAGAAATAGTTTACATACAGGCATAGGTTTTGATTCTCAATACCGTGGGAACTGTAGCTCAAGACAAGAAATCAAATTATATGGCATCAACCATGGTTTTAGTTTCATGAGACAATATTAACCACTTATGGCCCAATTACCCCAACCATAAAAGATATGGGGTTAAAATGCTTGTTATGTATTTTTCGTCTTTGAACTCAAATCAGCAAACCTTGTATCATTATTTTCTTAGTATAAGTTTTGTCCGTGGTTAATGCCCCTAGAACTTTAAATTTATGTATTTTCATTGGAGTGAAATGGTCATATTTCATAAGCAATTCATTTCCCAGCATATAAAGCTTGGCACCTCAATGAACTTGTCTTTGCAATTTTATTCGTTAACTTATTTCTCTGTTACAAAGGAGCCATGCCTTAGTAACGTTGTTCAGATGTTCTGCTTGGTCTCTAAAGTATAGCCATCAATTATTTTTTATTGTTTTCCAATTAGGGTGTAAGAATGTTTCAAATAGGTACTTGGTACCGTGCTCTGTTTCCACATATTGTCTTCCATTGTGTTAGGGATCAACGCTTTGCTCCATATAGATCCTCCTTGAATGTTTAGGTCCACTAAGTTATTCCAATTATTAAAAATTTAAAACTAATTGCACAGTTGTTTTACTCTTTTGATGTTCCCCTTTCTTCTTTACTTTCTGTAGTTATCACATGACGGATTTTCTGCGTCCAAATTCTTCTCGTCTAGCTTCAAATAAACTGTAATAAAAGTCAACTCAAAGTTGTCTGGCAATTTATATATGAATTTTAAACTGCTTGTACTATGTAGGCATTCAAGTTTTGTGGACTTCATGAATTCTTTAGTTCAAGATAGCTTGTAATAGCTTGAAATTTCCATATTCAAGTTTGGTGGTCTTCATGAATTCTTTGGTTCAAGATAGCTTGTAATAGCTTGAAACTTCCATGTAGCAAATGAATACATCAAAGATCAAATCATATTTTTGACATCAAGTGGAGCTAAATACAAGACGGATAATAGAAACTAGCTGTCTTGCAGGATATGTGAAGGTGGGACTATTCGGATCATAGGTTTTCAGGGTTGGGGTGATTCCTACATTGATTAGGTAAAATGTTTGCATGACCAAAATTTCATGTCCTTTGGAGACAACATATATCTCTTGTTGGAGGATTTCACAGCATACAAGCTTTGAGTTCAGTGTCCTAATAAGCATAGGTTAGTGTTTGAGCCTTGACTTTCACCACCTTAAAAACACTATCAAACCTAGCTCTAGATGGAGGGTTGTTGCTTTGAACCTCACTGGCCTGTAGATGATTTATTGACAAAATATCAATATGTTTCAGATTTCCTTATTGCTCTTGCATATTTTTCTATTCCATTGGAGCTCATCTATTTCGTGAAGAGGTTGACAATATTTCCGTATAGATGGGTTCTGGTGCAGTTTGGCGCATTTATAATCCTCTGTAGTGCAACCCATCTTATTAGTCTGTGGACCTTTATCATTCATTCTTGAATAGTGGCAGAAGTGATGGTTGTATCAAAGATATGCACTGCATTGGTATCATGTGCAACTGCTTTAACCCAGTTATTCTGATTTCCATCTTTAATTTATGCGAGTAGACTGACAAAATGCTTAGAAATGCATCCCTGCCCAAAATTTCCTCTTCTTTTGCATGATTAAATAAATTGATGAAACTGAAGAAATTAGAGATGTCAAAATTTCAAGAAATATGAATGTGATACATTTTGATGTATTCTTTTCTGTTGGTTCATTTGCATCTTTTATTCTTATTTTTGTTGTATCTTATGCAAGCACACTGCTATAGATTGAATTGTTAAGCATATATGCTTCTCCATGTTCATTCTTTCATTGAGAAACTGAATTGAGTTAAAGAGAGGTTGATGTTAAAAATTGGAGGTGAAAAATGTGATGCACTTCGATGTATTATTTTCTTCTGGTGTTGAGCCATTTAAGTTTTTTCTTTCTTTGTTTAATTATTTGATTCTATAAATTTTAATTTTACTCTTTGTCTTATGTGTCCAAATTCAAAACTATTAGATTGATGTAATTATTGGACATGTGCAATGTTCCACCCTTTTCATTTTTCTTTTCCATAGTTAACTGGCAAAATAAACAAAATCAAGGAGGTTTGCACTTTTAAGTGTTATGAATGAGACACTAGAAGAGAGAATTTGATACATATCTATGTAATATTTTCTGTTGATCCATTTCAAATTTTTAATTCTAATTTCTGATTTTAGTCTGTCTTATTCAATTCCACAACTACCAATTCTAGATAGAAAAGCCTCTTGGCACATTATCTTCTTAAAAAGACAAAGTTTTTCCAAATTTTATCTAATCTGTCATCCAGACACTGCTAAGCCTTCTAATCAAATTTGCATTGCCATTCCAGGTTACTGGTACACTGCCAAAGAATGTCCACCTCCCACCATGCGAACTGGTGTGCATGGCATGTGAACAAAGAGTTTTCCTCACAGAAGCATCCAACTTTCATTCTTTGGAGTTAAGTTATTTTGAAAGTTCATCATGGTTCGAGCCGTCAAAACCTTAATCTTTAAGCTTGTTGGCATGGTTTTCTTTGGAGTTCATTATTCAGTAACTCATTATTTACAAAATAATGAATATTCTATTTTGGTTTCATTATGATATAATGGAAATTATTGACATCTTAGATAGTAATCTATTTTTTGGGTCTTCTTTTTTGAAGAAGGCACAGTTCAGTTCCCCTTGAATCAAGGGGTTTAGCATCTTTTGCAAACAAGAACTTCTTTGGCAAGCAGACTTTCGAAGACGAATTTGTTTAGAAATTAATAATAGAATTTTGTCCTTTGATATCTGGTATAAACCTGGCAACAATGTGTTCTACATAAACTTAAACTTGAAAATCATTTTGTTTGACAAAATTGTGTCCTTGGAAAACAAGGTGTAGCTTGATTCTTATCCATGCTTTTGCAGTCATTTGCATTTTTATTTTCTTTTGATAACTATGTTGGCAAGCAACTATTTGCCTGCAATAGCATATATTTGGTTTAGAATCTGGTAACATTCCTTATGATATGTCAAACAACATATTCACTTGATTGTTTCAGTGAATATGTTATTTTTGAATTGAAGCATATATTTGGTTTAGCATCTGAAAGCATTGTTTATAATATGTTATACATTCTGTATTCATGTTTACTTTGACATTTGCTTTAATTGCACTAACAAGTAACAATATTTAGTTAGGCTGAGTTGGGTTAAAAATCAGTCTGCTATTGCAATCCACATTTACAATTTGTATATTAAATTACAGTTTTTTTATATGGCATTGTCAATAGCGACTCCATAGCTGTAAGCCTGTAAGTATGATAGGCCGTACCACTCTTTTTTTTTCTTTTTCTTTTGATAACTATGTTGGCAAGAAACTATTTGTCTGCAATAGCATATATTTGGTTTAGAATCTGGTAACATTCCTTATGATATGTCAAACAACATATTCACTTGATTGTTTCAGTGAATATGTTATTTTTGAATTGAAGCATATATTTGGTTTAGCATTTGAAAGCATTGTTTATAATATGTTATACATTTGTATTCATGTTTACTTTGACATTTGCTTTAATTGCACTAACAAGTAACAATATTTAGTTAGGCTGAGTTGGGTTAAAAATCAGTCTGCTATTGCAATCCACATTTACAATTTGTATATTAAATTACAGCTTTTTTATATGGCATTGTCAATAGCGACTCCATAGCTGTAAGCCTGTAAGTATGATAGGCCGTCCCACTCTTCTGCATAGATGCTAGAGATTGTATTCAAGTGGATTTGGCTACACAACATTAGTCAGAAGATCTGCAAATCTATTTTCTTTCCTATAGAAATATTGGAAGTGAATATAGTGCAATTGAGGGGTTAAGCCCCTTGCTCCTTTGAGTATGCTATTGGCAACCTACTGTACATGCAACTTTTTCCTTCGATTTAACCTTTATCACCAAATCTCCTCCTTTTGGCAACTTTCTTTGGAGTCTTTCGATCAATGTGACTTTAGTAGCAACAATCTTCTAACGCACGCTTTCTTTGACTTTTAAAGGTTCAAAAGATTCTACACATTTACCCAAGGTACTCTTGTCTCTAATATTACACATGCATTTCACTATAATTTTCAAAATTTATGTGCTAAACCTGGTCATGTGGCTGTAGATTTGCTTCAACCCGTCCTCTTCCACATAGATAATACAATGGGAATATATATCTGTTAATGTCCTTTTCTTAAGCTGTTCTATGGTGTATCAAAATTGTTTTCAAAGAAAAATAACTCTCCCCCTCAAAACTGTCATGAACCTAAGCTAACAATAACAAGACACGGTGTCTACAAGCAATGACTTGAATGATAGTGACCAAAGAAAAGAACAAAAGAGCAAACTTTCAATTTGTCAATATGGAAAGTACGATTGATAATTCTACTATGTTGAGCCCACATTTCTCCTTCCAGACTGACAAGACCATCTCCGTTGAGTTGCTTCATCTGTGCACTCTTCTTATATAGGCCAGATTTGTTACACAAAACTTCCCAAATCAAGTCAGAGTCTGTAATATTCAATCTCACAATAGAACCAGTTGAAGATGAATGCCAGTTTTCCCAATTCACTAGAATTTGATTCAGAATCTTATCTTTTGTCTCTAACAATTGACCAAATCCCATTGATGGCTATTCATTGGTTTAGAAACAGATAGAGCTTAATCATTTGAAGACTTCAATATTCTCAATTCGAGAGAAGCCCATTTCTAGAATTTCCTTCCTTTCTGTAAGTGACCATTTGCAGAGATAGGAAAGCGAGATTTTATAATGATTGTCTCTTGCAATACAAACCTATGCACTCTATGTCCTCTTTTGCCAATTGTCAATGTTTTCCCTACAAACAGACCTGCTCAAGGCAGGGACTCCAGCTCACGCAGAGTGCTTGTTGCACTTATGCCATCAAATTACTAAAATTTCAAATCTGTAAAGAAGATAGTTTACAACTATTTATAGGCATGTAGGACAAAGACCTTTTTTACTACAAAAACTGTGGTGAATGTAAACATGCACTAAGACAATAACTATGCAAGTTCTAGAATGTTTGAGGGCTTTTCTCAATAATTTTTTTATTTGGTTTATTACAAAGCAAAAATCATTATGCAAAAGCATCCTTTGTGAACTAACTAATCCTAAATTTTGGGTGCCACAACCCTACGATTTCATTGGCATCATCCATGTTTTTGAAGTTGTCCAATCATTCTAGATTTCTTGTGTAGAAGGCAGATTTAATGGTATGGATGGCATTTTGAACCTCCCAAGGAAATTCACACCTTTTTTACAACTACATTCTTGTTTGCACATCTCTATTCACATTTATACAATCTTTAGCTTGCATCCTGCAAATTGTATTTAGATAATATAATGCTTTGTTAGTAAATTTATTCTAAATTTTATATCATTTAGAGCAAATCCACATTTATATAGCCTAACTCATGTTTACGAAATTTCTACTTTGCACTTTGTGAGTTTCAAAGACTAATGCTTCGATGACCTACATGCTAGTAACTTATAAATTATTGAAGAATTATTAAGTCCAAGAATCTTTGAAGCACCATCACACATTTCCTAGAATAATTTGCAAGATGTGGAACACCCACCTTCATATGTTTTAGCTTGCTTCACAATATGGTAGCCTACAAACTTCACAAAAATTGTGAATTCAAATATGAATCTCACAAAGTTGTCATCCTAACCATGAATGATTGATTATAAGCATTTGATGATCATAATCAATTCTTTACAAGCTTACAATCATGCTTAGATCCAAAGCTTTAATAACTGAAGTATCTTTTTAATCACAAAATAGCTTAGATTGAGAACTTGGTATAAAATAAATTATAATGCAATATTTAATGAATCAAAGAAGGATGATGTATCATCAAGTTGATAACTTCTTCCATTTATTTCAAAATTGATCTCGTAATGTTCAAATTTGTACTCTTTATTGGCAGTTGGGACTCCATTACACCATAATGTATATGTTCTTAATTATAAGTTCTTATGAGTAAACAGACAAATACAAGCAAGAATAGGGGGATCCAATTGAGAAAGAAAAGTAATTAGGAAGGGATCTAGATTAGGGAAGAGAGAAAGAAGAGGGGGATTAGACAGAGCAAGTTTCAAGAGAGTTCACAGGAAAGAGCATGCCAATTAGTTTAGATAGTTAATATAAGGGCGTTGTGTTAGGAGACTTTATATTTAAAAAAGGCATTTGCAATTGATTTGTGTTGTTCTTTTAGTAATACTAAGTGTAGAGGAGGGGGACCAACCGCACCAAGGCTTCAGGTCATGGAGAGCTGAGAGCGAAAGGCTGCCCTAGTCTACCTCAAGTTGGACAAACATTGAATGTCGAGGATAGGTAATGAAGAGTACTCTCAATGCTTCTGTCACTCTACTAACCCGAACATTAAGTCAGGACTGAGCGAGTAGGTTTTTCGAATCCCAACTGTTCCTCAGACAACTCTCTACCAGAGGGCATCAGTGCAAAATAGGGACGACAACGCAGCGCGCTGGCATCTCATAGGTGCGTTGGCGTCCACACGGACATAAAGTGTAAAAGAATAGTAAAAACGACATAAAACCTACTAGCAATCTAGGTGTTGAAATGTAAAATAATAACATAAATTCTAAATGATAGAATGATGAAAACAACTAAAAAGACGATGAAAAGATGACAAGAAATGAAGGTGGTGGAACTAAACTCACGAAGGGTTCAATTCGCCAACAAGCTTCACACGAACGTGTACCTATACATAGCCAAGAGAGGAAAAATGTTGGGGCTGTATAGGGGTTTTCCGCAGTAAAACCCCCTCTTTGGGGCTTCCACCTCCATGGATAGCCATATAGATAGATAGATAGATAGATAGATAGAAATATGATAAAAGAAACAATACTGAAATGGAATGAAGCCAAATACTACGAGAGACACTATGCTACTCAAATCCAACAACAAAGTAGCAATATGAAAGCGTTACCACCCTTGACCAAAGGCACTCAAGGCTAATGAGAGAGGAATACAAGTCCACAACTATGGCAGAAGCCGCAACAACGTCGAAAGTAGTCTTGCAAGACACCAAGCTGCAACTTTTGTGGTAGATGTGTAGGATGTTGTGATTGTTGGAATCGTGAAGCTAGTAGTGCAACAAGTAACAAGAGTATGGAGCAAAATGTGAAGCTAGAGAGAATGAATATATGAAGAATTTGAAGAAGATCAAGAATTTCCAAGAAGATGGATTGAATGAGAAAGCCATTTGAAGAAGGTTTGGGAGGGAAAGAGTTGTTCAAAGGTCGACAGGAAAGTGCAGGGGTGTTACACTTTGTCACCAATGGAGAACGTAACGCCTCTGCAAATTCTAGAGGCAAGAATCCTGTTAGGACGACAACGCACTACGTAGACGTCCATGCGCCGCGCACATGTCCCTGATAGAAATTCCCTCACTGACACTAAAAACAAGCGCCAAGTGGATGGGGTACAAAATGAGGACGTGGAATTACTTGGTCATATTTGATTTTTCTATGGTGGAGGATGTAAAAGGGGAATTTGCAAGAGGGGTGCAAATTCGCTCCTATACACTAAGTAGACACATGTTTTCATGATACTTGTATCGTATCCATTCATGCAAGGTAATGAGATTGAAGCTTGAACAACTCTACTATGTTTGCATATTTCCTATTATGTTTTTGATTTAATGGATAAAATTAGGTTTTGAGAGGACCCAAAAACCTTTTACAAAGGCAAGATGTCAATTGACATAAAAGCTAGACAACACTATTGAAGCCTAGCTACTCCACTTGCTCCATTTCTAATACACGCTTCAATATCCAAAAGGTGTGTATTAGAAACAAAGACATGTTTAAGAAGACATCTCTTCCTTTTTTGGACAATTGTCCAAGACACCATTATCCAAATCCTCATATTGGGGGGAGAGGAGAATCCTCTATTGTAGCTTCCACCTACTTCGTCACATGCGAAGAAGAGTTTCTAACCAAAGAAGACATAAGCTACATAGAATCCAAAGGAATAGAAGGTACAAAGGTTCCACGAAAAACACCTCTCAAAAAATTTTGACTTCAAAAGGAGCAACAAAAATAATGCCAAGAGAAGGAATTCCATCAGGAATTGAAGAAGACATCAAATATAAACCAATCACAAAGGGAACCACCCCCTGAATATGCCCATCAAGGTCCAAGGAAGCCTCAAGAGACATGCAATCCTTAGAGTCAAAACAATCACCAACAATCAAGTGTTAGGAATGGCATTTTGCCACCAAGTAGTTGAGCCCACCAACCTACACCAAGAGTGGGGGAAATAAGAAGCAAGGTGTCTAGTAGAAAAAAATATTTTGCATTGGAAAGGAAGACCCTCATAATCAATGAGCCGAGTCCAATTAGTAGCTTCCATTGGCACAAATTAAATTATATGCACAACATAGGTCAACACACTTATTTTGTTTCTTAACATTTTTCATAATAACAATTGTGTCCCTTTATACACTTTGTGCACCTAGAATGTGTGTGAGTATTGGGAAAGCAAGCAATTTTGCAAGACTAGCTAGTTTGATTTTTTGAGCAAACAAAATAAGAAGAGGTGCAAGAAGATCAAATCTTACAAAAAAATATTTGTATCCCTTCAACAAGAAATGATAAATGATATATACTACTATTTATATTTATGTAGAGAGAAAATAGATAAAATTTTATATGAATAGTTTACACATATGTAATGTTTATTTTTGTGTAATTTATTGCTCTCTAATTAAATAAAAAAAGATTCACAATAAAAATCCAATTTGATTATAGAGAAAAAAGTTAGACAACAAAAATGTGCCTTGAGTAGATAATAAATTATAACCAACAACACAAATTATCATAGCCATAAGGTCCCTCAAAACACCATGACGAATCTAAGTGTAAGCTAGTTTGAGGCAATTGATATTATAATTAATCAATCTAAAATAAAACTTGAAGTTGACCATACAACCTATCACAAAATTATGTCAAATAACTTCATCGTAGGGGAAGCAAGTGTAGCAAATGAACCCAATTTTTCCCCACTTCCCCCCAATCACGAATGAAGGGAAAAGTACTACAAGCCAAACTAAATATAAGAAAAATAAGATGACTGAATGGACACAATTTTGCACAAGAAAAGATGTCACTAATCAATCACATCCCTTGAGTTGCCATGCTCCTTTCCATCATGCATGCTACCTTTTGGTATGATAATTTTGTTGCCAAACAAAATATAGTGTTTTCTCACTCAATAAACTATATTCAACCAATAGAAGATACACATCTTTTATTTTTAAAAATTAAAATTTATAGATTTATAGATTAAACAAATAAGGAAATTATAAGAAGAAAAAAATCCATTCAATTTTTCAAGCATGTTGATTGAATGCATCAATATTAAGAAAGTGACAAATTATGGAGTTATCTATTAAGAGATAAATATTGGGATTTAGACATCCTACAAATAACCTTCTCTATAACTTCCCCATTTACTAATTCACACACTTGGATCTTTATAACAACCTAATTGGAATTGAAAAAAGGTAGATTTCTAGGAAGACTCTTGGATAGGGTTCCCACCTCTAGGGGAGAATCTAAATCTTGAAGTGGGAAAAGATTGTCTATTAAAAATATGGGGTTTTAAGATTTGTAATAACCAATTAGAATATTAAAATGATGGATCAGAAAATAGAAGTCGGAAAAGACTCTTAACATTGCCCAATCCTAAGATAAATAAGAGATAATGAAGTCTTTATTACAAGGAAGAAGGATCCCTGTGGTATATGGAAGAAATAATTTATTCAAATGGAAAGACGATAAATAGATATAGGGTAACTATAAGATTTAAAAGGGGGGATTATAGTAGACCCAACCCTTTTTTGTTTGTCTTATAAATACCATGCAAAATACATATAACTTGCCAAAAATAACTTGCCATCTTGAGTCGGCAGAGATACATCTCCCTCCATTGCCTCTGGAGTGAAAACATCACCCTCACTGGCCATGTCTAACCATTCATTCTCCAGATCTAGTACGGCGATAAAAGGATCATTTAGTGCCTCTTTGGCTTCTTGGGCTAATTCCACTAACTCTTTGCTGACCTCAATTAGGGAGTTAAGGTTTTCCTTCCTAAATTTGTTGTCTATGATGTCCAACACATCACACACTTTTTTGTTGACAGTGTGGTTGATGTCCATGATTGGTTCATGTGGTGCCTTTGATGCCACATTCTCAGCAATACTTTCCCCATTGGCCTGATGATAGGGCAATCCAGCGTTGGCCCCCGAAGAACCATCCAATTCCCTGGATCCACCAGGAGTAGGGGCATCGAGCTTTGAATCCCAAGTTGACTCATTCACACGATCTGATGGAGCTCCCCATGATCGCCACCCTAAGGTGCCAATCCAATTTCCCCTTGGTCTGGGTTCAAAAACAAGGGGTTGTGACAAAATTCCCTAGTCTGTGTGAATCTCCACCTCCTTCCATTTGGTGCTATTGGGAGAGTTTTCCACACATATGCGCACATAAGTACTAATACCATCCTCTTCTGTCCATTCATCCACACAGATGTATTTTCCAAGATAATTGCCTATCTCTTCCAAAATATTCGCTTGCCAAAACTCAAAAGGAAGGCTCGAAAGCTTATACCAATCTTGGATATAGGACATTTGATGCCGATTCAGATCAAAACCTACTTCCCACTTCCTCATATAGAAGCCATATCCATCCATTAACTAGACTCCTAATATTTCTTCGTGAATCAAGGGGGAAGGGCAGGTGACCAAGAAGAATCCATTCACCAGATATTTAAAACCCATCTCCCTGTCCCAACGCCCATGCCACGAGTGTATCAGGGAATCCCAGTTCAGATTTGACTTGAACCATTTCATGATGGGTCCCAAACTTTCCAATATTTTGATCGAAGGGCCCAATAATTTGGCTTCCAGAACCAAAGTTCGCTGATCTGCATGCCTTAATTCATCAGAAGCACCAAGGGTGAACTTAGGCCTAGATTTCCTTCTTCGATCGTTGCTCCACTTGACACCAAAATTTGTATTCTTTTCTTGCCACTAGCCGCTGGGAGGATCTTGCCATGAGTTCCTGTGGAGATTGTTGTTAGAGCTCTGCCGCTTCCGCCCAGACCGATCCCTGCTCGAGTGTGAGTGTGTGTTAAAGTCCCCAAAATGCTTTCACCAGGTCTCTGATTGAGCAGGCTCCTGCACATCCTTCTTCAAGAATTCCCGCACCACCTCAACACCCCAAGAAACCTCTTTACCTTTGAGCTTATCACCTAGTTCCTTCCTAACCAGATGCGCAATTCCATCCTGCTTTGCTGGGAGGTTCTGCACCTAAGTTTCACCATTCTATGTATCTCTGCGCCTCTCGCTCTACTCCGCAATATTTACATTGATTACATTCACTATTCTTATGCAAGTTAGGCTTGGTTTTTTATTCTATTTAAACTATTATGAAATGGGATTTCCCAAAGACTATCAAATAGGTCCTTAACCCTTTGCTAATTGGCCCCAAAAGTTTACCATCCCTTTGGAGGATTGCAGTGGGAAAACATTTTGTGGGGTATCTAGCTTGAAAGAAATAACAAGAATTTTTAGAAGATATGGGGATCACTTTGCAGGAAGGTGTTAGAGTAATAAGTTATTTCACTTAATTAATTTAATCATATCGGTTAATTAATTAAGTCACTTATCACTTTAGTTTTACTTAAACTAAACTTAGGCACATTAATAATTATTTATTTATTAATTATTAAGTGTGCACACTAGGGTTTCCTTTTAGGGTTATGCATACATTGCTTTTATAAAGCAATTCATCTCTTATATTTACTCAATTCTTGAATATTATTCATTTGCACATCTTCATGCAAATTGCTCTGTGTTTCTCTTGTGGAAGGTAGTTCTGGTTTGCATGTCTGATCTTGGATTTTAACATGGTATTAGAACCTTGATTTGCAGCCCCTTCTCAATTTTTGGAGAAATTCATTGCAAAACACGTTTGGGGTTCCTTGAGGGTTTCATGCCTTGAGCTTATTTATGAAGCGTTTTGGATCAAATCGGGCATCTCCATTGGATTCAGAGCACTGGAAAAAGTCAGGATTAACTTTTGTTTCATTGATTTTCATCACCGTTTGTCAAATCTGTGAGGGTTTGAAATTTATGAGGGTTTCCAAATCCAAAGCTTACCTACAATTTTGGAGCATTTTGAGCCCAAACATACCTCACCATCGCATTCAGAGTGCCCAAAAACCCCAAAATTGACTGTCAAATCATTGAAGTCAGACATAGTGACTCCGAGAGACAATTTTTTTCATTTCTTGGTCATATGGCCTGGTATGACATGTAATCCAAGACAAAAATATTAAAAAAGTGTTAATGGGCACCACCGTCAGTAAACCGCTAGTGGTTAATGCTAGTGGTTAGCATAACCACCAAGCTTAACCCCAAACCCTTTTGGAGGAGTTTGGTATTTTGGCCATAACTTTTGCGTCCGAACTCCAATTTTCGGAAACGAAATATCGTCGGAAAGTTGATTCTAAGCCCAATCCAATGGTGTAGGTTTTTTTTATAGTTTTTTTGTTTTGTTACATTTTTTCCAGTCAAAGTTATATCATCCTTTTTGCGTTTTCGGGGGCATTTCTTTTGCATATGGTCTCTATTTTTCGAAAAAAATAGGCGTTGGAAAGATGATTCAATCCTCTACACAGATATGAGGTCAATTTTTAATCATGGATGCAGATGTGAACATTGGTTTGTGCAGACACTCTTTTTTTGTTTTCATGCACTAGGTTTGTATTTTCTCTTTAATTTATGCATGTTTTGCATGTTCTCCTTTACAATCATGGGGTATTGTAATAAATGAACTTATATAAAGTTCCATTAGGGGGGATTCTTGCATAATAATTGTGATTAGAGTGTAGTTTCATTGCATGCACTTTGATCTCATCTTCATATTGATGACAACTCGTATGAGTTGTATCTAGATTATATAGTTTCTTTTGGCCACATCTTGCTCATAGCTTGACACATGTTGGTTCACATCTCAGATTGAGAGCTTATGGTTAATGATCCTGAATCACATCAGATTCACATCGAGTCACATCTCAATTTGATGGCCATTCATTTTATGGTTAATGTTCCAGAATCTTCGTGGTACTTGCTCCTATGGATTAGTTTTAGTCACAGTTTGGCATTGACATCGAGACACGCATAGCTTCCATATTCTTTCATCATATCATTCCCTCTTATGGGGGCATCATTTATACATTTTCAATTGCTTCAGAGATTCTAGGGTTCCAGTTTGTGAGATTTCTAGTGTTCCGTGGCATCGGATCTGCTGTTGCATTATCATGATTTTGCTTGAGTCCTTTAGTGAATCTCATATGGTTTCTTGTAAACAAAGGTATCTTTCCTTGCTTTCCAAATTCAAGATTCCAGTGTTACTCCACAAGTGTTCTTCAAGTGCATCTTTACAGTAGGTCATCTCATTGAGGGGGGCTTTTGTCAAACTGGGTTTTCTCCTCTTTCTCATTTATTGCATTTGTACATGGGTACCTGATCAGGCCTTCTTGTTGGGACCCATCTTTGCTTTCATAGGAGCAAGTACCATGAAGATTCTAGAACATTAACCATAAAATGAATGGCCATCAAACTAAGATGTGACCCGATGTGAATCTGATGTGATTTAGGATCATTAACCATAGGCTATCAATTTGAGATGTGAACCGATGCGAACCAAAATGTGTCAAACTATGAGCAAGATGTGGCCAAAAGAAACTACATAATCCAGATACAACTCATACAAGTTGTCATCAATCTGAAGATGAGATCAAAGTGCATGCAATGCAACTACACTCTAACAAAAGGTAGAAGCCTCTCTTCTTTCTCTTCCACCTCTATTAAGGTAAATTTACAATGCTTATAAAATTGGAAAAAACCTTTAGTACTAAAGCCATGATTTTTTGGGTGAAAGAAACTATGGGGGTCATGCTCATTGGATTTAAGAAAAAATAAATTACAAAACCTTTCTCATCTAGATGAAAGAGGTGTGTAAAGCACGAACTACTCTTCAATCCATGAGAGCATCACTATATATAATGAGTTCACAAACATATAGATCAATAGACAAAGTATAAGACTACTGAAAGGGATTAAATCAATTAGTTGCTATCACTCAAACTGCAAACTACTAGCTTTCCTTTCTTTTTATCTTCTCTTTCTTCTTTTCTTTCTATCTACCTTGAATACAACATTCTAAATTAAGGAATGAATAGAGAAATCAATGGCTCTAACTTGTTGAAAATGACAACCAAAATCCTTCACTCGATCTTTCAACATGGAATGAAACTCCTTAGCTCTCCAATAGCTAGGTTTTCCCTAGCAACAAAAAAATATTGATAAACTTACCAAAGGATGCCAAGGGAGCTCGAGGGAAGGCTCCACTAATGTTAGTTACTCTTTTACTTCTATCATAACCTTTAAAAAAAAAATCTAGCTTATTTTGTACAATATAGATCTCATTAATGTAGGATTATGCAATTGCCACTACCATACCCTCATCCCCAAGAAATTCCATCAAGTTGGAGAGGAAGATGGAGCCTATCATGTTGTGAGGACATCGAAAGGACTCTTTTAGTAGGTTTGGGCTCACTACCTTCCAACAACATATTGATCTTGTTCATGCACCAACACAGGAACTGAGACCTATAATAATTCCATGGCCATTCTCATAGTGGGGATTAGACTTGATAGGTAAGATCTCTCTTGCTTCATCTAATGGGCACAAGTTCATTATCACTGTAACTGAATATTTCACAAAGTGGATAGAAGAAATTCCATTATCTTACATCATAGGGAAATAGATATCTAATTTCATCTTTAATTATCTGATATGTCAATATGGAATTCTCAAAACCATCATAACAAACAATGAAACCCCATTCAAAAACAAAGATATCAAAGATCTTTGTTTAAAGTTTTCTATCCAACATTGATTCTCCATGCCCTACTACCCCTAAGGAAATGGTTAGGTTGAAGCATCCAATAAAACCATCCTAAAGATACTGAAAAAGATTGTTAATGAGACTGGCCGTGATTGGCATTTATAACTAAACTTAACCCTATGGGCTTACGAAACTAGTATTTGTACACCTACAGGTGCCACACCTTTTTCCTTGGTCTACAGATATGAAGTTGTCTTACCTATTGAAGTTGAAAACCCCTCATTGTGAATATCCCTAAAAGGTATGGTCAGTAATGAGGAATGTCAGGTGTCTAGATTGAATGAGTTGGAACTCCTAGATGAAAGGTGTTTGAGTTCATGAAACCATCTCTAGGTTTAATAGAATCGGCTCAAGCGAATCTACAACAAGATCAAAACCAAAAACTTTCAAGTTGGTAACTTGATACTAAAAAAGAATCAAAAGATCCAACTAAATCAACATGGGAAGGGGAAGTTTGAACCAAACTAGTTAGGTTTGTTTATCATCACAACAAGCTATGGTTCTATAGCTTATCAATTGGATACTCCTGAAGGAGAACCTTTAGTTGAACCTCTAAACAAAAACCATCTTAAAAGGATTTATACTTAAGCACATCAGAGTATCTCAGCAAAACAACTAAAAAAGCAAAAAATCAAAAATCAAGAAAAATAGGAAAGATAAATAAAATGTTCTTTAAGTGAAAACCACTTTGAGTCACTTCTAGGATAGATATCATAGTGAAAACTACATTTGAATAATACATGCATCATTATCTATCTTCACTATTTGAAGCATCCACCTATTCGTGCCATAATAAAATGTGCAAGCCAACCATGACTTGATGAATGATCAAGTGTTGAACCTTGTTGCACCATCAACATCTGTTTACCCTAATGAAGATAATATTGTCTCAAAATGGGGGAAACATCCTGAAACTAGTAGTGGATTGGATCCTTGTAAATCCCATCATGATTGAAAACTATCAAAATAAAAAAATCCAAAAAACAAACAAAGTCAAAAACATCAAAATCCCAAAAATAATGTCAGTCAATATAGTCAAACTATGTGGTCTCTACGTGTATAACATAGGAAAGTATTATCTATGATCAACCCCTGAGGCCTTAGGTCAGTCCCTTTAGGTGTCTATCATGGTCTTTTAAACTTGGTCAAAAATCCAAAAATTAAAAATTTAAAAAAATCCAAAAAACATTCATAAAAATACAAAAAACAACCTAAACAACATTAAATAAATCAAAAAATCACAAATAAATCCTATCTCCATTGTAATCTATCCACAGTAAAATTTCCATCCATAATAAACAATCGTCACATTCACCCTTTGACAAAATAGATCACAAACAAAGCAACATCACAAGCGAGAAATTTCAAGCAAACAATCGCAAAGATTTGATTGCCAATAGAAAAAAAAGAAGCCAAAGTGTTAACTACCTATCTATTGACAATTCACCATCAAAATCTTGAGCTAAGTCTTAATAGATAGATCATTTTACAATAGATATCATCAATACCAAATAATAGCCTGAAAACTCAAAACAGATATTGCAAGTGATATAGTAGCATTGTTTATCTTTTTGTGATCTTATCTTTCTAATTTATTTTATTGATTTATTCCTAAGATCTCTCAAGGATGTTCGTTAAGGATTTAGAGAGGAAGGAATGGGGGAAATTGAGCATCATTTCTATTTTCTCTTTTTGTTGGATATTTTTGTGATACTACCATGGTGAATACTTGCTTTGTTTTCTGTGTGAAAGTAGTTTTGAGGTACTTCATGTAGTGGGTGCATGTTAGGTACTCCATACCTCTTTGTGTACAACTAGTCTGAAATATTTTAAAGCTTCTCACCTATACACTCTAACAAGGTTTCCGTATGTCTGGTATGATCAAGAATACTCCTTGATTGTAGAGTCAAAGTCCACACAATAGATACAAAGCTGCCTTGTTCATTAATACCCTGGTGCATCATGTCTAAATATGCTACATCAATAAGAATTGCTAAAAATATGAAGTCTCCATGAAGCAAAAGAAAAATCATCATGTTATACATATCATCAATCATCTAGTTTCTCGTCTTCTAAATCTTACTGACATTTTCTTCTAGTCAACATTTATTCTGTCAGTCCTTGCACTTAAACACATCACATTAGCTTGTCAAAAAAATTGGCTCATTATCCAAAATTTTCACCAAATTTCTCGAGGGGGCACCATGCTATTCTATCTGGGGCATACTAGGGCAACTCCTAAGTGGCAATGTTTGAATTTTCTTTGACACAATGCTCAAAATCGTATTGTATCAAATAGGGGCAAAATGTAGATATATAGGGAGATAGAGAGAGGTGAGATAGAGAAAAAGAGAGTAGAAAGGGAAGGGGGAGAGAGAGAGATAGAGAGAGGGGGGAGGGAGAAGTGAGAGAGAAGTGGTAGAGAGATATGTAGAGAGGTAAGGAGGAAGGTATAGATATTGAGAGAGGGAAGGAGGGAGGGAGAGAGAAAGAGGTTGCAAATACCCTAAATTGTCTTGACTGGTAAACAACACTATTTAACTAATTTTTAGCCTTCTTTCCTAAATGATTAAATAATACATTATTATTTAATTATTATCAAATTTTATATTAATCTATTAATTAAGTGATTAAACATTATTTAATTAATTCATCCTCAATCATCATTTACATCAAAAACCCTATTTTCCTCTATTAATTGAATAATCTTTAATTATTTAATTAATTCACTATTTCATCATTTATCTAATCTTTATTCCTCCCGATTAATTAAATAATGTAAAATATTTAATTATGTCGCTAATCTACCCTATTCTCCTAAATCAATTATATTATTATTATTTAATAGTTTAATTAATTCACTTTCCCTTTCTAAACATGAATAATTAAATTAATTATTCAAACCTCATTCAAAAAGGTCAATAAACAAATACAAATTTATTTGTTAAAGTCAAACATGACTTGCATGTTCAAACTCTAAAAGTTAATTAATTAATTCAATTAATTAATTATCTTCACCCCCTTTTGTGATTCAGAAAATCATGACCACTGATTGCTCACTCTAATTGGCTAACTGATTCATCCATTTCCTAACCAACCCATCTATTCTTCAATCCCATTAACTACTTAACTTGATTTCCTCAATTCCACTGAATACTCAACTTGATTTCATCAATCACACCAATTATGCAATCTAAAACCACTAATTCTTCCAATCTAATTCCTCTCAATGGTTTTGAACCATTGATCAAGATATTTTTCAACTTAATCTTGATCGTTCATATCGAAAAATAAAATCTATAAAATAACCTTCAACCTTCTCAAAAATCTTCTAGAATTTACATAAGTGAAGCGTTGCACAATTATTTCTTGAGCATGTTAAAATTTATCACTATTCTAGTTCAACCTTTGCACACATTGAATCTTTTGCAACGTATAATGGAGGCTTTGTATTGATTGCAACAATTCGACATTCAACATCAATACAATTATACTTTGACATGAGATGGGTAACAATATAATTTATTGAATTCATTGTTTGTTCTTCGTTTGCTAACAATCAGTTAATTGAATTCAATAGTTTGATATTATTCTAAAACATATAAAAAAAGGTTCACCCAAAAGGGGATTCACCAAATGGATGAACCTAATTTTTCCTAGGGGTATGTTTCATTCAATTATGAGGAGTAAAATGCATAAATAACAATCAGAAATCAAATCTAACTGTTATTACAACAAATAGGAAGGTTTTAAGATGCTAGAACAATGTGTACCTTGCTTAAAAAGTGTTGTTTCTGGGCTCATCGAGGACTCATTCGCCTAGTGGTGAATGGCTCCCTGTTAGGGTTTTTGAAAACTGATTTTTGGCTTCTATCCTTCATATTCTACACTCCCAGCTCCCATGTAATCAGTTCTTGAAAGTCAAAAATCAATTTTGTAGCCTTGTTTTCATGATCTTTCAAAATAGATGACAACTTTTACAACTTTTGTTCCAATCTTTTTCTCCACTTGATATTAAACCTATAAACCTACAATCACACATCAAAGAGGAGAAAAATTGTTGTTTGGTAGGGAATGGGGGTTTTTCTTGGTCAAACCTCGTTTCGGTAATTAAACCTTATGATGAAACAATGAAACATGAAACAATGATACCTTGGATGAAGTATTGGAATGTAAATCAACAATCTAACATTAAGTGGCTATGAGAAATGTAGATATTGATCTTGAATTGGATTCGGAGTTCAATGCTTGTAAATGGATCTTCAATGCTACATCAACATATAACCTCAACAACATGCATGATGCACTAAATCTTTGACATGATTATATGACCTTGATTGTTGTGATAAAAAAATGATAATCTACTCTTGAATGCCTTTGAAATCCTCTTGAAGTGCTCTCTTGCTCATAAATTTTCTATAATCCTTGAATACTTGAATGCTTACATCTTCTAGTTATGAAACTATGTGAATTAACCTTATATTTATACTTAAGATTTAATTCTGAAATTCAAATAACACAAGCTAACATCAGATCTAGGATTCAAAATCACTAAAATCCCACCACAAAAAAATTTAAAAAGGGGTGTCCTAGTTAAGGAGGACCCATTCACCACCTTGGGTGAATGGGTCCTAGCATAGTTAACTAGGACCAAGTTTCAAGGAGGTGAAATAACATGTAAAAAGGAGGTCCTAAGACATAGTGAGGACCCATTCTCCAAGTGGATAATGGGTCCTAGGTCACTAGCCTAGGACTTAAACCTTTCCAAATTAAATTTTATGCAACATTATTAATGAGTGTTAGGATATATCCATCATAAAATACAACAAATAAGGCTTGGATTTGAATTAAAGAGGTCAATTAAGCTCTAATTAACCTCAATTAATTAAAAATCCCTAGATTAGTGTGAAAGCATAAGAAAACACTTTACAAAACCATAAATAAGGCACAATTAAGTCCATTTTATTATTAATTAATTATTCCCAAATTAAATAATGAAAAGGGATACTTTTTCCGTTACTACATTTTTCCCCCACTTTAGTGAGAATTTTCCCCCATGTCAAACTCACACTAAAGTAGACATTCAAGATGCTTAAGTATGCAGTAATAAAAAAGATACATAACCATACCCTATCAATGACCAAGAAAAATAAATGAAAAACAAAGGATCAAGCTTCGATCATTCCAACTCAATGTGGAATGTGGTTGTTTGTCTGTAACAAGGATCAAGTTTCGACATTCTATCCAACACAATGTGGACCAGGTCTAGGCTATTTTTCTGTAACATGCATGCTCACTCTGGGGTAATGGAACCTAAGGTCATCCCCTAGGTGAGTTATCCCAATGAGGTGGAAAATGAGAGAGTCATATTAGCCTCCCATACCATATCGAAGTTATCCTCTTGAAAACTTTAATAAGGCACCACAATTCTATGCTTTTGAATGTTATGTCTATAGGTTTTTGTTAAAAGTGGATTTTTCTTCATTCATTTAAGGTCTTATTCTTAGAGAACATCATGCCTAATGTCTCCAAGAGAGGACAAGTCAAGAATATCATATCACCACTTATGGGATTCCTCATTCGCATCATGCCACTAAGGGAAATGATACACTTAGAAATATCGCACTCTTGGAGGACATTTAACCCAATGAAACCACCAAGAAAAGGACACGTCGAAAGAAAAAAAATCACACCATAAAATATGCAAAATTTTGAAAGATGACATGAATGTATTCCCCCACTTTAGAGTGGTTGCTAACACCATTGCTATGCGAAACTGCTTTAAAGTAGCCAATGTTTTCTCCTAAGACATGAGATCTTTCCTCGGAAAACCCTATGCCAAGTCATATGTTTTTGAAATAAAGCTACGTCATGAAAAAGGAGGGAGGGGTTGCCCCCAAAAATACATAAGGGATCTATGGATTTGGGGTTAGTATGTCTTTGCTACAATGTTGTTTAAGAGCTCAGAACTATCATCATTCCCCAAATACTCATAGAACTAAAAGAATGACTCAAAGAGAGTGAAAACAAAGAAAAATCCTTTTAGGTCAACATGGAAGAGACCTAAATGTCTCAACTCCTTGCATCATCCCCAAAAGGAAAACACAAGACAAGAAAAAAAAAAGATAATTATTTATGACATAAAGAAGAATGTAGATACATATAGAGGAATGATGAAAAAGTAAAAATACTAGTAAGGAACATGTGATTCAACCTATAGTAGGTTTTCTGCATCGCAATATTGGTCAATATATATGGAAGGCAGACAACTAGCCAAAGGGACAACAACAAATGCCAAAACTAGGACAAGGCTATCTAACTCCTTGCCCCCACTAATTTTAGGACAAGGATGAGCTGAGATGATTGATGATATGCCACTCCTTGCAAAAAGGAAATGATTTGCAATGAATGTAAAACATGAAATAGTGAATATGCTATGATCCTACAACTATTACATGATAAGGAGTAGCAACTAATGTTATTGATTACAATGAGTAGACAAAGTTTCAACTTGATGCCTATCTAATGAGATATTCCCACATGTAGTATCTATCAATTCACGATGCACCAAAGTTAAAGTTATCTTGGAAGAATATTTTGTAAGAGTGTTGATGTTAAGTGAAGGCCTTTTTGATGCTTTTGTTTCTTTTTAAGGACAATAGACAAGACCACTATTTGATTCTTGCATGTTAGGCTCTATAGGGACACATATACCTTGTTCTCTAGCACCACATCCTTTTCCACTATACCCAAGTTGCTTCATAATTTTTTAACCTCTTCCATAAATATTTTTAATTTATTTTTTATTCAGTGGTTGCTCATAATAAACTTCATCAAAGTTTGTTGTGTAACTTGCTTGATCTCCTAAAATGTTTGAGGTGAAAAGTTTTTTATTGACATTACTGCTTTTTCTTTTCCCTTTTCAAACTATTTTGTTATGATCTTGTATTCTGCCATGAATGTAGGTATGAAATAAAAGGAACTCCAAGCATCTTCCAATAGCTTTGTGACTTCTTCAATATGATTTTATTTTTCTTTCTTTGTATGCAAACAACTTTCAGGTTCAAGGTTTCCCTTGATTGTATACACTTTGTTATATATATAGTCAATGGTATTGTAACTCAGTTGCTGCAAAACATTATTGAGTTGCTTTTTAGGTGATTCTAATATAAGTATAGGTTCATTTTTAACTTGTGTTTTTGTGAGGGTGGGTATATGGTAATTTGAGGCTTAGGTGGTCCAATAATTATAGGATTTGTAGGAAGTCTCAGAATTAGAGGACTCGAGGGGGTTCTAATGTTCATAACTTCACTGAACTTATCCTTATTTTCATGATTTCTTAGTTAAGGAGAGTCTAAATTCACTTCATCATCTTCATATAAGGAATCCACATCACTATTTTTTGAAATACATGTGTCAATTCTCTCATTTTCTTGCACCATTATATCCTTCTTATTAGGAGAGCTTTTAGGAGAAGTACAAACTAGATGCTCATGAAATTCAATGACTTCATCACAAGTAAGGGAGTTATCAATGGTTAAATTTTCTTACTTATCAATGATGTCATTCTCTTGTTCAATAATGTTTTCCCTAGGGGAAGAGAGACAAAGAGGAATCTCATGAATCTCATAGGTTTAATCTTCTAACACCAAAATATCTTCTTCACAACTAAGAGAGATATTAGGAGAGGGCAAAATATGATTGTTATGACTATCCATGATTTCATCCTTGTTTTCTAAGGTCTCATTCTCTTGTGCCATAATATCTACTCTAGTAGGAGAGATTTTAGGAGATGATTAAACAAGAGGTTCATCACAGTCCATGGTTAGATTTTGTAAAGTAACTTCATCAAAAATAGGGGAGGCATCAAGAGAAGAAAAACTATGATTTGCATGCTTGCCAATGATTGGACCCTTTTGTTCAAATAGACCTTTCCAAATGTTAGGGACATTACGAAAGAGAGAAATAATGCTATAACTTTCAATCATTGCATCTATTAACACCAACATATCCTCTACACAAATGTGATTTTCATGATTTTCCACAATTACATCTTCTTTCATTAAAGCCTTCTCATAAGTAGGGGAGATGTTAAGAAATGTTTCAATGATATTGTCTTCTTATTTCCTAATATCTTCCCAAGGGAGAGGAGGAGAGGGAAAAATAATACTTTCATGATTCTCAATGATTGTATCTTCTTTCACCAAGATACCTTCGTCACTAAGAGGGAAAGTATCAAGAGAAGAAAAACTATGATCTACATGATTGTCTACTCTTACATCCTCTTGTGTTATGACATTCTTACAAATCTGATAGATACTAGAAGGGTAGCCAACATGCTTTTCAAAAGGTTTTATTTTGTTTTCCTAGATTATGCTAATGAGTAGGGAAAATAGAATCATACAAGCCATGTGATACTCCATGAACACTAAATTCTTGCAAAGGAATCTATAAGAAATATAGGTAGAGTAAGAGAAGCTACACAATATTAAACACAAGATAATACAATTGCATTCTATATTCCACCCACAAAATGATATAGATTGCATACATATATAGGACTTGGATCTCCTATATTATAGAAGAACTCCTGTAACAAATCCCTTACATCATGGGATAAAAAATAGCCAAACTATAACAAACACATGTAAACATACAAGTTCCTAAAAAAACTAACAAATATTTTTCTATGTATCCTACAAACATGTGAACAATAACAATAGTTTTCCCAACATTGCCCCCCTTAGTGTGAACATGGTAAGAACTCACACCCTTCATCTGCAATAAGCCCAACTCTTGTGGGTCATAATCTTGATTCAAAATGAAAGACACCTCCAATCAACCTTTCATGGTTTTCACATAGGTTTACCACAAACCTGGACATGAACATGAACCCACTCATCTACTCAACTCATGTGGTTTTTTGGATCCTCCCACAAACCCTTTCAAGATCCATGAACTGCATTACACTGGTGCTTTTGTTCGTCACTATGCATGTACATCGAGGAAGTTATATATAAATCAACATACATATCACAAATATGAAAAAACATACTAGAAAAGGTTTCACATTACATTCCATAAGAACACAATGTTCTTAATTGTACTCATTATTACCGATCACTACCACTCGATCTCAAATAGCATAGACAACCATCACTACAACTAAAATTTTCCCTTGACTTTAGTCATTTTGACACGAAATGGGAATGGAACATTGGTTATTATTCCCCCCGCAATGTGAAATTTCCACATATTCACATAACTAGCAACACTGAAAAGTGAATCATATCAGGGTGCATGTTACTGTCTGGATCTTGTTGCACATGACCACCATTTCCAATGAACATATTCACTGACTGATCATCTTCTATTGAAGTACGACAGTCAGAGGATCACCGCAGTCAGAGGACCTTTGCAATCATCTGGTCTCCAATACAATCATTTTTCCAAAATTCACACACCACACTGAAAAGCTAAAAAAATTAAAAACATTGTATATTTATTTATCACCATATCATGCATGCAACCTCGCCGTTGGTGATTGATGAGAGGACACTAAGTTTCCTCCAACCTCCTGTGCCTCCATCCTCCAATTTGATTTTCTACTTACTTGGAAATTTTTTCTTTGAAGCTCAATTTTAGGATACCAATGATAATAAATCTTCCAATCAAGAATGCACAGATCGCCAATGGAAAATCTGACCGATATATAGGAAATAAACTACAACCAAAATAAAATAGGTTGCATACAAAAAAAAGCTTTGTCTCCAATGCAAGAAATACATGCCACAAAAAGAGACACAAATCGATGCAAAGTAGTAAAGATGTTGCTACCCAACACAAGAGCCTTTCGACCAATGGCAAGGGTCAATCCACTTTCTATCGGCCTTACTGCAGTAATTTACAATGCAATAATATAAGAGATTGATTTAGGTAGTTATGTGTCTGAGAGTGACCACCCTCATCAATCAAGCCTTTCCATTTATAATTTTGTTATTCTTTGCATCTATGGGTCGCAGATCATACCGTATATTATGTAGAAGTTGAAAAACCAACTTCACAGTCCCCAAGAATCACCTGCAAGCAATCACCTATCACATGCAACAAATATTCAGAACAAAAAAGAAGAGATGTTCTGTAAACCCTCATAGCAAATTTTATGCAAGCAAAAACTAGAATAATTATTATTGAAAGTAATTGTTTTACAAATACTACAAAATCCTTCAAAAATGCAATGATGCACAACCCTAATCTTATCTTGAGCAAAAAGGAAACTCAACAAGATAAGAATAAGAATTAATCTAGGAAATAAAATATGCCTAAGTAAACCTATGCTAAAGTGTAATTAAATAAATAATTAAACCAACACCCCCCATAAGTGAAACTTAGGGACAAACAAATTATTATGCAAGAGATGAGTCCCGACAACAAGGCCTGATCAGGTATTCATTTACAAATGCAATGCAAACTAAATCAAATGGGGTAAAGGAGAAAACCACATGGGAGCAAAATTCCTCCCCAAAATAGAATGCAAACTAACTAAGTGATGAAATATGGAGGACTCCATAAGAGCCCACAAGGACACCATCCATCACAAAGATACATGAAAGAAATCCCCCAGAAGAGTGGAAGAAAGAGGCCACATAGCCCCCCCAGAATGAAGTAGCTCCAATAAGACTAAAGAAACCGCATCTCTTGAAAGAAGTGAGAGGGAAGATGCTGAATGAAAGAAATCTTTGAAGGTGAATTAGGTGTATCCCAAGATATCTCCACAAAAGTAGGTGTGACCTTAACCAATGAAGAAGTCAAAGTAGGTGAAGACTAAATAGAAACCTCCAGAGATGGATGATCAATAGGATCCTGCTGCACTGAAACATAAGAAGCCACATTGGTAGCCACAACAATAGCAACAAGAGGTGGAGGAGATGGAATGAAAGGCTCAAGAACAGGATCCGAAGTGAGAAAACCAATTTTCAAGAAGCCAAATCTCTCCTCTGAATGATGATGCACACTAGAAGTGTGAGGAACAACTGTAGGAACAGAAGCACCATTAGTAGAAAAATCGGTAAAGGAATACAACCAAGATGAGTGATCCACTATCCCAGTAGCAATAACTAATCTACTCTCCAAGTCTCTGATGATAAGTGAATCAGGTGTGAACTCCACAGATCTTCCAGTGCCTCCATGTGTAATTAAATAATTAATTACACCAACATATTACTTCGACCAGAGAGAAAGAAGCAATAAAAAATATCATACCAATGACCACGATGTAGATCTAGACACACAAAATACTCTATTACTTTCATAAACAAGCTACCTTGATGCCATCGTAGTCTTTACATGGCTTTCATCAATGGGTTGAATCTCAATCAATAAAGTATTCTCCCTACTGATCCACCTTCCTTATCGCCCAAGAGACGAACTAGATTAGAAGAAAAATGATTGCAAAATTTAAAGTAAATGTAGCCCTTTGCGCCTCAAATTAGGATAGATATTATCTAATCTATGGTATTTAAATCAAATTGAATTTTGAGATCATATGGCCTTTCACATCATTATCACTAAATAGTAGGCCCAAAATCTCGCTTGCTCTCAATACCATGTAAGAAATATGGACAGAGCGAGAGAAGCTACACAATATTAAACACAAGATAATACGATTGCATTCTATATTCTACTCACACAATGATACAAATTGCATACATATATAGGACTTGGATCTCCTATATTATGGGAGAACTCCTGTAACAAATCCCTTAAATCATGGGATAACAAATAACAAAACTATAACAAACACACGTAAATATACAAGCTCCTAAACAAACTAACAAATATTTTTCTATGTATCCTACAAACATGTGAACACTAACAATAGTTTTCCCAAAATTCCCCCTCTTAGTGTGAATATGGTAAGAACTCACACCCTTCATCTGCAGTAAGCCCAACTCTTGTGGGTCATGATCCTGATTCAAAATGAAAGGTACCTCCCATCAACCTTTCATGGTTTTCACATAGGTTCACCACAAACCTAGACATGAACAGGAACCCACTCATTTGTTCACCTCATGTGGTTTTCTAGATCCTCCCACAAACCCTTTCAAGATCCATGAACTGCATTACACTAGTGCTTTCATTCGTCACTATGCTTGTACATCAAGGAAGTTATATAGAAATCAACATACATATCACAAATTTGGAAAACCATACTATAAAAGGTTTCACATTACATTCCATAAGAACATAATGTTCTTAATTGTAGTCACTGTTACCGATCGCTGCCACTCGATCTCAAACAACATAGACAATTGCCACTGCCACTAAAAGTTTCCCTCAACTTTAGTCATTTTGGCATGAAATAGGAATGGGACATTGGTTATTATTCTCCCCCACAATCTGAAATTTCCACTTATTCACATAACTGGGAACACTAAAAAAGTGAATCATTCAAGGTGCATGTTACTGTCTGGATCTTGTTGCACATGACCACCATTGCCAGTGAACATGTTCATTGACTGATCATCTTCTAATGAAGTACGACAGTTAGAGGATCACCACAATCAAAGGACCTCTGCATTCATTTTCTCTCCAAGATGATCAGTTTTCCAACATTCACACACCACACTGAAAATTTGAAAAAAATAAAACACATTGCATATTTATTTGTCACCATATCATGTGTGTGGCCTCGTCGTTGGTGACTGATGAGAGGATGTTGAGTTTCCTCCAACCTCCTGTGCCTCCATCCTCCAATTTGATTTGCTACTTACTTAGCAATGTTTTCTTTGAAGCTCAATTTTAGAATGGCAATGATAATAAATCCTCCAATCAAGAATGCATGGACTGCCAATGGAAAATTTGACAGATATAGAGGAAATAAACTACAACCAAAATAAAATAGGCTGCATACATAAACAAGCTTCATCTCCAATGCAAGAAATATGTGCCACAAAAAGAGACACAAATCGATGTGAAGTAGTAAAGATGCCACTAGCCAACACATGAGCCTTTCAACCAATGGCAAGGGTCAATCCACTTTCTATCGGCCTTACTGCACTAATTTACAATGCAATAATACAAGAGATCGATTTGGGTAGTTATGTGTCCCAAAGTGACCACCCTCAACAATCAAGCCTTGCCATTTATAATTTTGTTATTCTTTGCATCTATGGGTCGCAAATCATACCGTATATGACTTCTACAAGAGAGAAAGAAGCAATAAAAAATATCATACCAATGACCGCGATGTAGATCCAGATGCACAAAATACTCTAAATTACTTTCATAAATGAGCTACCTTGATTCCATCGTAGCCTTTACATGGCTTTCATCGATGGGCCGAATCTCAATCAATAAAGTATTCTCCCTATTGATCCACCTTCCTTATAGCCCGAGAGACGAACTAGATTAGCAGAAAAATGATTGCAAAATTTGAAGTAAATGTAGCTCTCTACGCCTCAAATTAGGATAGATATTATCTAATCTATGGAATTTAAATCAAAATGTATTTTGAGATCATATGGCCTTTCACGTCATTATCATTAAATAGTAGGCCCAAAATCTCTTTTGCTCTGATACCGTATAAGAGATATGGGCAAAGTAAGAGTATCTACACAATATTAAACACAAGATAATACGATTGCATCCTATATTCCACCCACACAATGATACAGATTGCATACATATATAGGACTTGGATCTCCTATATTATAGGAGAACTCCTATAACAAATCCCTTACATCATGGGATAAAAAATAACCAAACTATAACAAACACACGTAAATATACAAGATCCTAAACAAACTAACAAATATTTTTCTATGTATCCTACAAACATGTGAACACTAACAATAGTTTTCCCAATAGAAAAAATATGCTAAGATGAGGAAAGTAATATATATAAATTATGAAATGCTTTTGAAATGTCAACAATTGTCCTATAGATCTGAAAATTTCAATATTGAAATGATCTTTGAAATGCTCTAAAAATGACCACTAAATTGATGATTTGACCTAGATACCTATAGTAAAATTTTATGAAACTTTCTAGACTAATATAGTAGGTTACCAACAAGCCTAGGAAGTACAAAAAACCACAAAATAGCTCAGAAAAGTTGGTTTTTATAGGCCTCCAAGGACTCATTCACCTCGTGGAAAATGGGTCCTGCTATTTTTTTTTGGGAGACTTTGAATCTGAAATTGAAGCTTACAAACTTTGAAATTTTGTTCCTATGTAACCCTAACAGGGACTCATTCACCCTATGCTGAATGGGTCCTAGATTAGGGTTTTTTAAATGACTTTTGCTGATTTTTAAGCTTCTTCTAATGAGTTTTAGATTCAGGTTTGTAACAATAAGTTTCAGATTCATTTTTTTGTAAATGTAATATGAAATGGAAGTTGAAAATGTGACAAAATGATGAATACAAAGACCTAGTTTGATATGCAATTTTGTTTTGATTTTCAAATGCCAGTTTATGTGATCTAAATGATATGCAAGATGACTATTTTTTTTTGTATTTTTTAGATTTAAAGAATGCAAACAATGCAATCCTAAAACCCTAGATGATATGCAAATTTGAATGCAAACTAAGACACCTTAAATGAGATCTAATTCAATGCAAATCAATGCAAGATCTAATCTACGATGCAAGAGACTCCTAAAATCAAAAAATTACAATGCTCAAGAAGTCGGGTTCACCAAAATAAAACATAGAAAAAAGAGGTTCACCCAAAAGGGGATTCACCAAATGGATGAACCTTATTTCTCTTAGGGTTATGTTTCATTCAATTATGAGGGGTAAAATGCATAAATAACAATTAGAAATCAAATCTAATTACTATAACCGAAAATAAGAAGGTTTTAAGATGTTGGAACAATGTGTACCTTGCTGAAAAAGTATTGTTTTGAGGCTCACTAAGGACTCATTCACCCAGTGGTGAATGGGTCCCTATTAGGGTTTCTGAAAACTAATTTTTGGGTTATTTCCTTCAATGTTTGCACTCCTAGCTCCCAAGTGATCAGCTCCCAAAAGTCAGAAATCAATTTTGTAGCCTTGTTTTTGTGATCTTACAAAATAGATGACAACTTTTTTAACTTTTCAATCTTGACAACTTTTGTTCCAATCTTGTTCTCCGCTAGATCTTCAGCCTATAAACCTGCAATCACACATCAAAGAGGAGAAAAAATGTTGTTTGGTAGGGAATAGGGGTTTTCCTTGGTCAAACCCCGTTTAGGACAAGTAAACCTTATGATGAAACAATGAAACATGAACATGAAACATGAAACAATGACACCTCAGATGAAGTCTTGGAATGTAAATCAGCAATCTAACATGAAGTGGCTATGATAAATGTAGATCTTGATCTTGAATTGGATGTGGAACAATGCTTGTAAATGGATCTTCAATGCTACATCAACACATAAGCTCAACAACATGCATGATGCACTAAATATTTGACATGATGATATGACCTTGATTGCTGCAATAAAACTTTGATAATATACTCTTAAATACCTTTGAAATGCTCTTGAAGTGCTCTCTTGATCATAAATTTTCTATAATTCTTGAATACTTGAATGCTTATATCTTCTAGTTATGAAACTATGTGAATTAACCTTATATTTATACGTAACTTAAGATTTAATCTAGAAATTCAAATAAAACAAGCCTACATCATATTAGAACTCAAAATCTCTAAAATCTTGCCACAAATACATTCAAAAAGGGGTTTGCTAGTTAAGGAGGACCCGTTCACCACCTTGGGCGAATGAGTCCTAACATAGTTAATAGGACCAAGTTTTAGGGAGGTGAACTGGCATGTAAAAAGGGGATCCTAGGACATAGTGAGGACCCATTTTCCAGTTGGTGAATGGGTCCTAGGTCACTATCCTAGGACCTAAACCTTTCCAAATTAAATGTTATGCAACATTATTAATGAGTGTCAGGATATATCCATTAGAAAATGCAATAAATAAGGCTTGGATTTAAATTAAAGGGGCCAATGAAGCTCTAATTAACCTTAATTAATTAATAAATCCCTAGATTAGTATGAAAGTGTAATAACACACTTTACAACACCCTAAAGAAGGTATAATTAAGTTCATTTTATCACTAATTAATTATTCCCAAATTAAGGAAAAGGGATACCTTTTTCGTTATGATTTATCATTAATTAAAATTATAATTCAACCTTTGCACATATTGAAGCTTTTGTAATGCATAATGGATGCTTTATATTGATTGCAACAATCCAAAATTCAACATCGATACAAATATACTTTGGCACGAGATGGGTAACAATATAATTTATTGAATTGATTGTTTGTTCTTCATTTGCTAACAATTAGTTCATTGAATTCATTAGTTTTATATTGTTCATTTCATGAGTAATGGGTTTAGGAATTTTTAATTTTATTTTGAATTAAGCTTTGTTTAATTTAAATTATATTGTTCATTTTGTAAGCATGCATGTTACAATTTATCATTACAATTCTAGTTCAACCTTTACACACATTGAAGCTTTTGCAATGCATAATGGAGGCTTTGTATTGATTGCAACAATCCAACATTCAACATCAATACAAATATATTTTGACACGAGATGGGTAACAATATAATTTATTGAATTCATTGTTTGTTCTTCGTTTGCTAACAATTAGTTCATTGAATTCAGTAGCTTTATATTGTTCATTTCACGAGTAATAGGTTTAGGAATTTTTAATTTTGTTTTGAATTAAGCTTTGTTTAATTCATTTATGATTTATTTTTGTATTCATCATTCCCCCCTTACGACAGAGGTATATATAGGTTAGATAGAGAGAAGTATAGAGTGAAGGTTTGTGGAAGGAAGAGAGAGAAATAGTGAGGGGGTAGGGATAGAGAAATTTAGAGAGGGAAGGAGGGAGGGAGAGGAGGGAGAGAGAGAGAGATGGACATGTAGAGAGGTAGTTCTTGAGCTCAAGGGAGAGAGAGTCAGATAAAGGGATGTAGATAGTGAGAGAGAGAGAGAGAGGTATAGAGAATAAGAGATAAAAATGAGTGAGATAGAGAGAGAAAGATGATACAACTTGATTACTAAAATTTGACCTAATTACTAGAATTTGACATGTTAATTACTAAAATTTGACTAAGTCTAAAAAATTATTAAATCTTCCAAAATATATAATTTGCATTATAACTCCAAGGGATTCAAAACCACTCTCAGACATCTTGAAACTATATACATGAAATAAACTTAAATTATAAGAAAGTAAATTTCCATATGTAAGTGTCAACTTATACTTAAATGTTTATTTCATGTATATAGTTTCCATCACAAAGAAAGAGAAAGAGAAAGATAAAGAAAAAATAAAGAGTTTAGAAAAATGTATTCCAAAAAGTCATGCTTCACATTTGGTGCTCGCCAAATTAATTGTATTGGGAAATACCAACCCAAAGGGTTGGACAACCATTTCATGCCAAGGATGTGATCTTGTGAAAGGGTAACAAAATTTTGCACACTTTTGGTTGTGCTATCCATCAAGTTTGAATGTCTTTTAATGCAAGTTTATAAAAAAATTGTGAAGTTAGGCTCCCTTACCTATATAACCATATAATTTTTTTAACATTTTGATTTTATTAAGGTTTTCATCTATAATTTCTCTTGTTAATGCCTCTTTTTTTTTGTCAAAAATCATGTGCTAGTTTGGATATAGATTTTTACTTGTTCATTGAATTTTGAAACAAATTACATTTCTATAAACTAGACTCCATTCTACACGTAATGAAAAAAATATTTTTGATTAGTTTTCAAAAAATTAGGGGAAAGCATGCTCAAATTTTAGCTTTTTAGGATGTGTCCACTTCAAAAATTTGTAAAATATTATATTTATTAAAAAATTATTTGAAAAAATTGGGATAAACTACATGGTGTTAGCTAATTTCTCTCCATTCTGATTTTTGAAATTCTAAAAAAAAGGGTTCTTTTAGGGTGCCACAACAGACACTATGCTATTTTTTGATAAAAACATGACTGCTTTTGGTGGCCCCCCTTTTCAAACCCTTAATATTTATTATTTAAAAAAAAATAGTAGTTTAGAAAGTATATTTGGAGCACTACAATTCTTGTTCTTGTTGCATCTTCAAATTTTTAGCGTAACTATCTTCTTTTTCTCGTGAACATCAAAAATTTCTGATTTAAAAAAAAAGTGACATCTTAAGAGCCATTTTGGTGTCACAGCTTGGTGGACATACCGATTATGAGAAACCACCTTCCTCAAAAGAAATGGAAGCCATTTATGGAAGAGTGACCAACTCTTGAAGTAATTTGGCTATAATGGAAAAGGGCGAGGAGTGAAAGAACAAGGTATTTGTGTTCCTATAGAGCTTAATACACAAGAAACAACAAGAGGTCTTGTCTATTTCCCTTCAAAAGAATTGAAAGCATCAAAGAGACCTTCACTTAATTTCAATGTTATCATGCAAGATTCCCCTAAGATAACTCTAAACTTGGTGCATCCTAAAATGATAGATAACACAAGCAATGATATGTCATTAGACATCTTTCAAAATGATGAATCCCTAGCAGAATTTTTGGGAGTGTATGATACTTTTCCAAGTCACCATCATAATTGAAGATTTACCTATTATTTTAATGCTAAGGGATAATTTGGAAAAGAAATTAAATCATGTGATGATGAACAAGATGAATCCAAAATAATTCCTGATATTCCAAATCGAAATGTGTTACTTGTAGGAGACACCATAAACATACCAATGTATCCATCCAATGAGGAGAAAGTGCTTCAAATTGGAAAGTGTCTTGATGATGATGAATAAAAAGATCACACAACCTTATTACATGATTTTCCTAAAAAAATTGCTTGGATTTATTAAGATATGTTGGGTATTGACCCTATGATAGTCATGCACAACATTGTTCTTTAGAAAAATGCTAAACCCATGAGACAAAATATACACAAGATGAATCCTAAGATAGCTTTCTTGGTTAAGGATGAGATTGAAAAGCTCTTACAAGATAGTTTCACCTACCCTATTAATTTTTCACCTTGGATATCTAATATTATTGCAGTGGCAAAACTTGATAATCGTATTACAATGTGTATGTATTTTCGTATCTTAGTAAAGTGTCTTTGAAGGATGATTTTCCTCTTCTTAATACTAACAATGATAGTGGATTCAACCGCAGGACATGCCCTATTATCATTTATGGATGGTTTTTTAGGGTATAGTAAAATTTTCATCAACCCTCAAGATCAAAATAAAATAGATTTCATTACATCTTGGGGAACTGTTTTGTTTGGTTATGCCTATTGGATTGAAGAATTATGAAGAAACATATCAAAGAGCTATGACACTAATATTCCATGTTTTCATACATAACATCTTGGAAGATTATGTTGATGATATTTTGGCTAAATCTATAAAATCTCAAGATCATGTCAAAATCCTTTGTAAAATCTTTGAAAGAATTCGTAAGTAGAACATGAGGTTAAATCCTTACAAATGCATCTTTAGTGTGGATAGTGGAAAACCATTGGGATTTATAGTATCACATAGATGCATTGAGGTGGACACAAAGAAGATTGACACTATAATAAACATGTTATTCATCATTTTATTGCATCATTGGTGGATCAGACTCTTCCCTTTACCCAACTCCTTAAGAAAGAATCAAAATTTAGATGGAGTGAGGATTGTCAAGAATATTTTGAAAATTTGAAATAATACTTAACTAATCCTCCCATTTTACAACCAACCATACAAGGAAAAACTTTTATCCTTTACATATCGGCTTCAACCCATGCTCTTAATGCATCATTGGCACAACAAGATGAGATTGACAAGGAGCATCCTATTTATTATATCAGTCAAACATTGATTGATTATGAAACCCATTATACAAATAAAGAAAAATAATATTTGTCTCTTGTGTTTACGACTAACAAGTCGAGACACTATTTATTAATCATCAAGGTGTAAGTTATCACAAAGTTTGATCCTTTAAAACATATTTTTGCTAAAACTAATTTGTCAAGGTACCTAGCTAAATGGGTTATAATATTAACTGAGTTTGACCTTAAATTCATTTCTCAAAAAGAAATCAAAGTCCAAGCATTGATTGACCATTTAGTTGAGGCTCCTTCACCATTAACACTACCAAATCAATATTCCTTTCTTGACAAAAATGTCTTGAAAATTGATGATAATGAAACATGGGAATTAAACTTTGATGGCTCTAATTATCAAACCGGCTCTAGTTCTGGAGTTATATTAATACCTCCCTCAAGGAAGCCAATTCACTTATCCTATCATCTAAATTTTCTATGTACAAACAAAACCACTGAATATGAGACTCTTATCATAGGATTATGTGCAACCTTGTCCCTAGATGTTCAACACATTTGTATATTTGCAAACTCTCAATTGATCAATAAACAAATTAACAGGTCCTATCAAGAAAAACATGATAATTTATCTAAATATAGAGACCTCAAATTGAAAATATTGGAACGTTTCACATCGTACACTATTGATAATATTTAATGAAAGGATAATCGACATGCAGATATAATGGCAAGCACCTCTTTCCTTGTTTCTCTCAAAGATTCTTCCATGGGTTTCACATTTATTGTTCATACTCTCACAAAACCATAAATATACTAAAATATGAAGGAAAAATTAGTGGCTAATATTAAAACCTCTAGTGAATGGTATAAGTCAATAATCAAATATCTGAAAGAAGATACCTTTCCTAAACGAAACACTAAGAACACTAGAGCTCATATTCAGAAATTTACAAATCACTATATAATCCTAGCAGATGTGTTGTCTATGCAATCATTCAATGACCTCCTTTTGTTTCTTAAACAATCTATAATCTTGATAGCCCTTAAGTAAGCTCATGCGAGTGCTTGCGGGGGCATTTCGAAGGAATATCGTTAGTTCAAAAATTAATTCATGTAGGGTATTACTGGTGAAATATAGAACAAGATTGTTTTGATCATGTTAAGAAATTTCCTAAATGTCAAGAACATAATAATTTGATTCATGCTATTACTTTTGAACTTCATGCTCAAAATCCATTTGGCCATTTTAGGTTCGGGGCTTGGATATTATTAGAAAGATGTATCCTCCTTCATGACACACATTTATAATCACTACTATAGATTACTTCATGAAGTGGGTAGAGGCAATTCATATTTGTTCTACAAATGTTGATATAATATGTTGTTTTATCTTGAAAAACACCATCTCATAATTTGGCCTACCTTCTATCTTAGTTTCAGATAATGGGACACCATTTAAGAAAAATAAGTGATTTTTTTGGAAATATTTTACATTCAACATCACTTTTCTACACCTTATTACCCACAATATAATGGTTAAGCGAAAGCAACAAAAAAAGTAATCAAATAAATCTTACAAAAAACAATTAGCAAACATAAAAAGGACTAGCACAGTCAACTCCCTTATGCATTGAAATGAAGAAAAATAGGTTGGCATCAAAGGATATGGGGTTTGATGGACCTATCTTTCTCTATTTCGTTAGGAAATGAGATCCACACAAAGTATTGAATTACAACCCTTAGGTGAGTGAAATCAATGAGGGAATCTTCATATTTCCTTATGACTAAAGGATGGGGGTTAGGTTCACCAGGCACTTTTGGGAGAAAGACTAAAAAATAGCAAATCAACCCAATTGTTCCAAATTAAACTTGAAACAATGATATTAAACTCAAAATAAGCAGAATCAAAAATTAAAGTCCAGATTTGAGAAGGGTAGAACTGTGTTTACAAGCTACCAAAAGTGAGTTTTCAAAGGCTGAATGGGAATCATTCACCCAAGGGAAAACGGGTCCATTGTTAGGGTTTTTCTGCAACTTTCGAGAGCCTTTGACACAAATATGAAGCTTCTAATTTGTCCAAGTGGCAATGCCAGAATGTCAAAAATAATTTATGTAGGTGAGTTTCCATGAGATGACAACAATTTTGACAACTTTTTCAACTTCTCCAAATTTTCTCTTCAAGAGGTCTTCAAGCTTTTGTCCACCTAGATTCTGCAAACACAACATGAGAGTGAATTTTTTTTGTTTTTGGTGAATGGGGGTTTGCCTTGGTCAAACCCTGTTTTGGTAATCAAACCTTGAAATGAAAAAAAACACGAAAGAGGGAATGAAGAATGAAAAATGCTACATGTTACTGCTAGTGATCCAAATTTGCACCCCTAATGCCAAGCTATGAAAGAAATTAGCAGGTTTAGATGTAACATGGGACTGCTTTCAAGTTGTGGTTACCCTATTTTAAAGAAGACCTCTAGATTATGGGTTGGCTCCCCTTTTGATTCCACCTAACTAATCATTTCTGAGGAAAAGGGTAAGAGATGCATAAAACATGAACATTAAATGAAACTACCTAAGGTGATACAAAAAAAACTAACTAAGACCTGATAAGAACCTATCACATTCAAAACAATGTCATAAAACCTTGTTCACAAAACTCATTTTCACATGCATTTCACATAAGTAATTTATAAGGAGGTTTCTAAATAAGACTCTTGGAAGGAAAATGAAAATATCACAATTAACAACACTCGGATTAACTAACACACCTTATAACCTATAACAATGCATTTTATGCTAAATAGATGCCTAAACATGAGACAAGTTTGCAAGGAAAGATAAATTTCATAAAACAAACTGATCAATCACTAACATACTATAAAAACATGAAATGAGAAGGTAAATATTCTATTTTATTGATTCAAAGTACTCATTATATCACAAGTCCATCTAAGTTACAATACTGCTCCTACTGAAAAAGATAACCCACAAAACGAGGCTATCACTCTGCTAGAAAGAAAGAACTAACTTCAAAATGAAAAGATGAAGTTGCTTAAGAAAAAATAATCAACTCCCCTCACACATGTCCATGTAGAAGGTTTTAGTCGAATGCAACACTGAGGCCAAAAAAGAACCTTCTAAAATCACGCCAAAAAGTCCTCCAAATGATCCAAGGTCAAGCCAAGACCATAGTCACACAAAAAATGTGACAAAATTGCCTCCAAAATAGCACATTTCTCTCCAAAACAGTCAAAGGCACAACTCAGACACTCTCCTAATGTCTACCAGTCATAATTTTGTCTCCCACAACCTTGACTCATGCTACATGTGTGTTTTGAAAACATAAGACTATTTTGCATTTAAAACAATAATTTGGTTAAGTGATTCATATTACATCACTTAATCAAACTACTTTACATTTTAATGACAAATACAAAAAGGCTCCACTACTATCCTTGGATTACATTTACATTTGCATATGAATAGCATTAAAGTGATTTGCAAATCACTTAAATGATGTTTTTACACTTTGAAATAAAATGCAAAATATAATGATATATATAAATGCTTCCAAAAGCATTAAGTAAAATCAAATCCTTCCAAGGAATTTAATCAATTCTCTTTACCTTCATTTTGCACTTCAAGGCCAAAAGGTCATGACTATGACTTAGTCAACAACTCCTAATTTTCAAAGGCAAATAAAAGGCCCCAATAATTCAGCCTATCTGAGCTCCACAATCTTTAGAAGGCACATTTTAAGTCTTTTAGGCACCATAGGATCAAAGGTCAAAGGCATATCATTTGGGACTTGGCACATTTTAAAAGCAAGGCATATATGTTCACTAAGGCAAAAATGCCTAAGTCTTAAGACTTACCATCGACCCACACAACACATTAGAATATGTTCATTTTTTTAAATAAATGGGGAAAAAATCCCATCGGCCTCCAAAGGGTTCAAACCCTAAACAACAAAAATGGGAAAAGCAAAAGAAACCCATTTCATTTTGATACGAGCCTTTTGGAAGAAGCTTCTTCCGCCATGAAGGTTTGATGAAAGCTCTAGAAACATGATTTTGACTGGTTGATTCTTGACATTTTTTGATGAAATTTTTGTGTGTTCCACAGAAAACAATAGGTAAAGCATTCTTTTGACAAAATCTGGCTTTTCTTTATCTTTTTAAGGACACTTCATGAGTAAAGGCTGTGACTAAAAGCAATTTTCTGATCATTTTTTATGGCTTCATTTTTCTATGTGGCTATTCTTTTGTTTTAGCTGCCATGAGTAATTTTCTCAAGCTCGAATGAAGGCTCTTTCTAAAAAAAAATGCTTGAATATTGCAAAAGAAAAGAAAAGCCTTTAGGTAAGACTACCATCAACCCACATCATCTCATTTTTGAGAAAAAAATAGCTCGTTTCGAGCCTCCAATCTTGAAAATACAACAACTATGTTTATTTTCTTCTGCATTTGAAGTTAAATGAAGAAAAATCCAATGTAGTTCATTGTTTTGTGAAGAAAAAATGCTTCTTCGGTCGTGGCTATAGAACTAATGGTTTTGAAAAGATAGTCTTTTCTGTAGAATGGTCTCTATTCAAAATCTTGCTTTTATCTTTGTATTTGCAATTCTTGAAAACAAACCCAACTAGGTTTTGTTGCTTTTTGTAAAAAGAATTCCTCTTTTGGCCGCAGCTGTAGAAGATGAAATAGGGTTTTGAAAAAGTATTTTCTGTAGAAATCTCTTCATTTAAACTCTTGAATTTGCATATTTCTTAAAAAAATCCCAGATGGGTTTTGTGTTTATAAAGAAAAAATAGTTACTTCAAGTGGCATTTTCTGTATTTACAATTTTTTCTGCAAAAAACGTAGTGGGTTTCTGAAGTATTTCCATTTTCCTATAAACAAAGCTCATCTATGCTCTCCAAAAGATAAAGATTGCTCTTCATTCCGTGTTTGCAATTCTAAGTTGAAAAACCAAGTGGGTTTCTCTATTTTGTAGAAAATTTGCAATTTCTAGCAATGACCATGGACATATGAATTAGTTTTTTCTTTTTACAATAGCATTTTGTGTAAAATGCCTTCCATGAAATATATCTTCAATTCCCTCTTTGTATTTGCAGATTTTTTGAAACCCATATGGGTTTTGTGTTTTTGAAGAATAAAAACTCATATTTGGGCCACAGTTGTAGAGAAATACCCGAGTTTTGAATGCTTTTATTGTTCTTTTCTAGAAAAGAAACTCAATACATTTCTCCTTTAATGTCTCTGTATTTGAAACTTATGATAAAAGCATATGGGTTCCTCAACTTGTGAAAGAAAACTCATAGTTTGGCATGAAGAGAATGCTACCCCCAAAGGTTTGGTTGTAAAATTATTCATTCCCATTGCACAGTGTGGGTATAATTTAAAATCTCCATGTACCTTTTTTCATTTCTTTGAATACATCAGATTAATTTTTTAACTCTGCAACAAGATTTTGAATTTTCCATGTGCCTACAAGTTGTGATGCATGAAGTTAGCTTATTGGAGCAATTGCAAATATACCAATTACACATCCACCAAGATGCTCACCATTTCTGAATGATCCATGACTCTAAATTTGTTCCTTCAGTGAGACAATGTTCTATCATGATTGCATTGGATCTCTCCTTCCTTTGTATTGATTCTTCAATTGAAGGCATATTGCTTTCTTTCTTTAGGATTCTGCTAGGCCAAGCAACTATATAACAACCACTCAAATGAAATGCAAAACATGAAACATGATTATCATTCCTTCCAATTTTTCTTTCATTTACACTATGCCTTGATAGTTGCAATGCATTGTATATTTTAGGACTGCCCCTTTCTTTTGTTTCTTGGCATTTAATATGCATAGCATGGTTGCAACACAGTTGGTTGTGGCTTGATGAAACTCACATATAGTTCTAAAAATGAATGTCATCATATGCATTGGAAGATTGCCCATGTTCCTTTACTTTTCAGAAGCAACCAAGTTTCTCTACCATGGTTGTAGCTATGCAGTGTCCATCATGTTGACACATGCTTGAATATTGTTTTGTTTACTGGGTTGCTATCATGACAAGGTGTTTGTATTTTACAAATGCAACATTTAAATTCAAGTCCATCCATGGTAGCTTCACATGTTTATGCATTTGTGAGATTAGCAAGGTTTTCATGCATGTTTGCTTTACTTGTGAGTAGTATCATGAAATGTCAACATCATAGATGTAGAGATGACCCTTGTTTTGCATTGAAACTCCAAGTTGGCACTAACTTGAGTAGAGATCTTACTGTCAAGCATGGAAGTCCTATAGCATTCTTTTGGCACTAAATATTGAAGAACAATGCAAGGCATGATAGATTGCATTACTGTGTTACACTCAATACATCCTTTGTTGGACCAAATGACTAAACTTATTTTTTGATTCTTTCCTAATCATGTAGGCTTGGTCTTTAAATGAAACATTTAGACTTATGTTAAAAAAAACAACCTATTGACCTTTTGAAAGCAACAAAAATATGAAAGAATGATACTCATTTCAGATCCAAAACAAAATGCATGTTGTACCTTATCTCCCACTGCTTGATTTCTTTTATGTAGTTTCCATTGAATGTGAATGGTTGATCTTGTTGTTGGAATCTTGTTAGCTCCATTAGAAGACCACCTTGAATCACTTGATTTTTGTTGATATGTCCAAATGCTTTTAAATGTTTATATGTTGGCCTCATTTATGGAAGACATTCACTTTACATAGCCTTAGGATAGCTAGTCCCTTGGCTTGTGAGGGACATTTATACTCTCATGATTATCAATAAAGATTACATTTGCAATACATATGGTTCTATTTCTCATTTGTCTGTAATTGCAACATTGGAATACAATGCAATCTGTTCCTGACAATCTCTTTTATGCATATTAATGAACTTAGCAGACTATGGTTTATCTTTTAAATGTTTAAACGAAAACACCAAAAGAATAAACACTAAGTTACCTGATTTCAGCTGAAAGCTAAAATGAGGTAACAATTACCACTCAACAAACCCTTAGATAAGTCCTTGAATGAAGATCTACAACTTGCATGAAATGGATTCAATGGATGTGCATCTTGACACTTGAATCTTGTTTGAAATAGTGCTTTGAATGCTTAACTTGATCATGAAATCTACATCGCAATGTTGGCTCCAAAAACATGCATGATGCAAGAAGACTTTGATATGACAATTGGGTCTTCATTGCTACAATAATTCTCTGATAATTCTAGTCTTTAATTCTCTTTAGATCATAATATTTTCTTTAGGAATGCTCTCATCAAAATGATAGGTGAAACTTAGTGAAATAACCTTATATTTATAGGTATGTATCCTTAATTTCTTGAAATTCAAATATCACAAGCCGAAATTGAATTATAGATTTGAAAACATTAAAATACCACCAAAACATAATTTAAAATTAGGTCCCAAGGTCTAGGGAGGACCCATTCACCGTGAATGGGTCCCAACTCCATAAACCTAGGACACACATTACTCAATGTAAAGTGTTATGTTTAGGCATTAATTATTGTCAAGTTTCTCCCTTGGAAAATATAATTAAATGGGCTTGTAAATGAATTAAAGGGTTATTTAAGGTATAATTAAGTGATCCCTAAAAAAGTGTTAAAGTGTAAAGGGATATACCTTACAACACTAAATTAAGGCACAATTAAGTCCAATTTAAACTAGGAGGTCCCAAACAAGTGAGAAAATGTAAAGGGATACATTTTCCATCACTACATTTATCCCCCACTTTAGTGAGAGGATGACCTTGCGTCAAACTCACACTAATGTAGACAATCAAAACATATGTATGCAACAATAACAAGATACTCAATCATACAATATCAAAGACTTAAAGAAAGGAAAAAACAAAAAGGGTGTGGATCAAGCCTTAATTGTCCAACGCAATGTGGAGATCACGCCTTGTTTGTTTTTCTAAAAATGTTCACAAGTAGAACTCATTGTACACTATGCAAACAACACACATGCTCACATGGGACAATGGAACTCCATATGTCCTCTAGGTGAGACCCCAAGGGCAGGCGAATGAGAGAATCTTATTAGGCTCCCATACCATACCAAAGCTATACCTCTGATAACTTCAATAAGGAACCACAAAACAAGCATGAACTTTGATCTTCATAAGGCCTAACAAGCTGCGTTATGCTAAGCACCTATGAAAAAAATGCAAGGCTCAATAGGCAAGCAAAGCGTGTTATGCTTGGTGGCCATAAAAAAGGTTCGAGCTTCACAAGGTTAGCAAGTTGTGTTATGGTAAACACTTATGAACAAAATGAAAATAGAAATATTCAAAGGGATTTTTCTTAGCTCATGTAAGGTCTCTTCTTAGGGAACATTGTTCCTAATGTCTCCAAGAGATGACAAGTCTAGGATAAAATATTCATAACTTATGGAATGCAACACGTAGCATCACCACTAAGAGGAAAGTTGTATGCCAAGAAAGGTCACACTATTGAAGGACATCAAACCCAATGACACCACCAAGAAGAAGACACATCACAAGAAGTAAGAATATTGCTCAATGAAACATAAGGTATGTCAAAAAAATTCAAAAATAATAATGCCAATGTATTCCCCCACTTTAAAGAAATTGCTAATGCCATGCTACGAGCAATTACTTTAAAGTAGAAAATTATCAATGCAAACAATAAAGGAGACATGGGAGCTTATTTGGAAATCCCTATGCTAAGTTATATGTTTCCAAATGAAGCTACATCATGAAAAAGGAGGAAGGGGTTGCCCCCAAAATTAAATCCAAAAAACATAAGGGATCTACAGATTTGGAGTCAGTATGTATTTTCTATGATGTTGTTATAGAGCTTGGAAATGTCATCATTCCCCAAATACTCATAGAATTGGAAGAATGCCACACATAGAGAGTGAAAACAAAGAAAAATCCTTTTGGGTCAACATAGAAGAGACCTAAATGTCTCGATTCCTTGTGTCGTCCCCAAAAGGAAAACACAAGACAAAATAAAAGATAAAGTTTATGCCATATAGAAGAATGTAGATACAAATAGAGGAATGAACATGAAGAGATGTCAAATAGAATAGTACATGAAGATCACATTACGAACATGCAATCACACAAAGAACATGAAAAGAAAGAAAATGAAAAATACTAGTAAGGTACATGCGAGTCAACCTATAGTAGGCCATTTGCATCCCAATCTTGTTCAAGATATGCAGAAGGTGGATAACTAGCCAAAGGGATAACATCAAGTGTCAAACTAGGACAAGGCTATCTAACCCCTTGTCCCCACTAAGTGCAAGGTAAGGATGAGCAGAGATGAGTGATGAGAATGAGCTCCTTGCAATATGGAAAATGATTTGGAATGAATGTAGAAAATGCAATAGTGAGTATGTTATGATCCTACAATTATTACATGACAAGGAGCAAAGTTCAAGCATACTTTAAGGGATTATCTCTATGAGGTTAAATTTATGAAGGATCCTTCTTATGGTATGACACTCATGAATACTGTGCCCAATAATTCTATGATATTGACAATGAGACATGTTTATTCTTTTACCTTTAATATTTTGATTTTGTTTAATAGGTGGTAATGTTAGGATTCCTTGATTAAGAAGTATGTGTAAGTGCCTTTCGGTTTGAGACATGGGACAAGGAAATTTTAGCTTTTTGAGTTTCTAAGGCCTTTTTTTCTTGCTTGATTGACCAACTTGTTGAGGTATATTTGGAGGAGGAGGAGCTAAGATGATCCTACCATCCTTGTGATCACTATGAAGGAGAAAATTTTTGGAGGGAGGAGGATCTTGATATCCTAGTCCTTTAGTATCTTCAATTGGGATTTTTTCTAATAGCTTATGAATCTCATGCTCATTTGTAGTGTCACATCCTTACTTACTTAAGATCTTAAAGCCTTGGCCATAAGTCTCTTCTAGGTTGATGGGTGTATTGGTCACTTTATTAACATATGATGGATAGGTATGCACTTGGTTAGAGGAACTAGGTTCACTCATTGTTGGAGGATTAGGCTTGGTTTGTGATTCAATTTTAAGATGTAAAAGACCAAACATCTTAAGTTATGGGATAGTAAGAGGTGTTGGTTGTTGCATGGAAGAGAAAAATGATGCATTGTTCTCAAGGTTTTCAAGGAAAGTATTTATGAATTCATGCATGTTGTCATCATCTTCTCCTATGATATCAACTTCATGAGGAGATTCATTAGGAGGGAATTAAGCACGATTAGGTTCTATTGCATTAGGATCATTTCCAAAACAATAATAACACTTATAAAGAACAATAATTTCAATAGCTTGAAATGCTCAATGAACATCGTATAAATTCTCTTGAACATATCCAGGATTGTTCCAAAAGAATGCAATGAAAGTATAATGATAACATCATTCCTCATTTATTCAATAAAGGGGATTTGGTGTTGTATAAAAATCAACGCAACGTCAATGCTACTTAAGATAAGAAAAGAAAGTTTAGTTTGAATTGGTTAGGACCCTATATCATTGATTAATACTATCAATCTAGAGCATATAATCTTAAAGAAATAGATGGTAAACCTCTATAAAAACCTATAAATTTAATGCATTTGCATAGATACTACACTTAACAATTCTTTTTGAATGGTATGTATGATAAAGCATGTTGTTAGATTAAGTAGATACTTTCTATTTTATCTTGCATTGATTCATTCTTGAAAAATATGTTTGTCTTCTATTATTATGATTAATTAATCATTTGGATTATTACTTCTTTGTGCATACTATTCAATCATGTGTGTGTTGTTTTAACTTATATCATTATATGCATTTAATTTTAAAGGTAAATCATAAGAGAATCTAGTTTAACATAATTACACTTAACCAAAAATGTATCATCTAAGTAGACATAAGTGTTTAATTAGATCACATTCATCACATAGAAATTAGATCATGAAAGCATTTATTAAATAATCTCGTCAAGATTTCTTAACAGATCACATTGACATCTAACTTAAAACAATATACAAACGTATAACCCATAAAAATAAGAACATGATCATATATAGATCATAAATTCATATACATTAAGTCACCACAGTAGAAAAATGTGGCATGTCATAAAATATACATTTAAGTAGGTCTATGGATACCAGACTCCTTGGGGCCTGATGGTGGTTCCCATCATGAGATGGTGGATCGAGAATATCCTCTAGAGCTAATTCGCTCTTGTAGACCCTCTAACTAGCCTACTGTTGTAGTGTCGCGTATAAGTGTTGCAATGCACTCATACTTGATCCAATCCCTTTTTGGTTGTACCCTACTTAGTTCCTCCCATTAATGGCTTGTGCCTCACTCTCAGTAGGAACTCAAGTACAGCTCTAAGCTCCTCATGTGCAACCCTAAGCTCCTCGTGTGTAGATCTAAGCTTCTTATTGGTAGCTCTCACCTACTCCTCTATAGCTTGGAACTCATTTTCATCTCTAACCTCATCAATGGTCCTCATTGTATCATCATAAGATTTCCTCCACAAAGATAAGGGCTCAAACAAGTCAATGTGGCACCCCGCACTTGGTGGTTGCCTATGCTCAACTTGTATCAACTAGTGTGGGGGCATAGGTGGAACCATGTGTGTGGTAAATAAACTAAAGAAGTTGAGCCAATCTCGCATCCCAAATGTAACAAAGAGAGCATGACGTAAATTAGAATGAAATATAATGCATAAACATAACTAAAGCTAATCAAATGTCAAGCAAATAAATAACATATCACCTAGATCACCAACTCGCCAATTGGGATTTTGATAGGACACTATGGGTATTGTATCGAGACTCCTCTGATGGGCTAGTGGTGTGGTAGGAGCTGCATGGATACTCTCTCCATGCTTGTCGGATTGGATTCCCTCTTTATACATAGGATGTGCTCGGGCGATGTGAGGACAAGATGTAGGTCTCTCCTGGAGGGCATTTTTGACCTCTACTGGCTCCTTGAGATCCTCTCCCATCAGTTGTTGATTCTCCTCCTCCAAATCCTCTACATCATCATCATCACCTATCAAATACCCACCCACATCCTTATCCTCTCTCATCCTCTTGATGATGAGACCAAGGCCTAGGATCACCTATGGGATGATTGACAAGGAAGACATGAGAAGTTCGTGTTGTCCTTCACCACCTAACATATGTAGTTTTCATGCCAACATCATCCTCATTAGATATTGGATGTGCATCTCACCCCTCATCCTCCAAGTCATTATAGGTGACGTCTATGAGTGTTGGAAAATGAATGTTTTGTGGTCTAGCGCCACTATGTGCAGATCTCAGATATGTAGGTCACAAGCTAGGTGTTGTCTGTAGTTGACCAAACTGTCTCATCATGCAATCATAGTAAAATGGTGATGATATCATCATGTATCCCAACCAATAACCTATCTCGCTACATCTTGGCTAGTTATTGTGTAATACCTAGCCACTACGGTAGAGTCCTATATGGTCTCCATATGATGTCATCATCCTCTAGATGATCAAATCTCTCTCCATTATAACAGATCTCCACATTGCCAGGATCGCCTTAGGGTGTAATAAAATAATCATGGATAATTTTGTGGTACAACCAGGTTTGTAAATGCATCTTTCTCAACCAATAAAAGATATGAGCATTCTTGAATTACCCCGTGTAGTTATCTAATCAAATGAGATGTTGACCCATTGCAATGTATTTTTCCTGTAAGAACTCAAAAAAGATTTCAAAACAATGTTGCACAAACTCAAATGAATGATATCTATCATCACTCATGTAAAAATGGTACTCCCTGATTATCTTCCTATTCTCTTTTATACTATCAAGGGCATGTCTATATGTTATGTGGACAAAAATATCAATTTGAATAGAATTATAATATTGAGATTGTACCTCATTTTGTGGTTTCAATGTGTATTTTTTAGCAAAATAAACCATGGATATAATAGTTCCAATCGAGAAAGAGTCCTTACACATCCTGAATTTTCAATCCAACCACTAGTACATGTGGTTATGCACTGCATACTTGCAGAAAATATTTTTCTTAAAATCAGAAATAAAATCAGCAATACTTACCTATATTGTAACCAACTCATATCTAGAACCTTCACCTCCACTCTACAAACTATATTTCACTGTCTCAATTTTTTTTCTCAATAATTTTGTTAGCAAAATCATGTTCACTGCACTTATGAAAACATGTTATAAACTTTAATAAACCACCACATTGCAAACACATTTCATTTAAACAATCATTTCTATAAAAAAAATCAACCATCACCTCCAACACATAAAAATAATCTAACATGTCCCTGGATGACTTCAGAAGTTTCATTGCATGAGACTTCTGCAACATTTCGTTAGTATGCATAGTAGAACAAATATAGCATAATATTTCATGATACATTGAAAATTCTATGTGGTATGTACAATAACATGCATTACAAATATTAATAGGTACACAATAAAATGGCTTACAAGATTCAAATTCCCTTTCTAAGATTTACAAATTTTGATGAGTTTCACAAAAAAAATTATACAATATTGTTTGGCTACATTCCAAGAAATATTTAGGATGCAATGTGCGATCTCGATTGCCAATTATTAACTTTAAAATATCCTTTGCATTTGGTTATACTCTATATTGAGAGTTCCAAAATGTTGAATTTCATTTTTTATGTTATTTGTTAGCTTCTTATCAACACGCAGAAGCCTCTCACTAAAAGCCCATGTATCAATTTGAAGAGGACTATCAATTCTTCCTCTTCTTAAGAGTTCTCTAGATAATGTTTTATGGTTTAGGTTTAAATAAATACAAGTTTTCCTCATTAAACGAGCCTTTCTCAAATGATGGTGTACTAATGAGGTTGTGATTACTCTATGAGCGGATCTTTTATCTTTTTCCTTACTAGTCTTTCCAATAGAATAGCATTAAAATATTTTTAACAATAATAATATTTTTTCTGATTGTTTGGTCACACGAATCTTCAATTTCTTTAATAATGGTTTCATTTTGTTAGAGTTTAGCAATTGTACAAAAATTTTACATTGTTTGGTTAATTTCTTATTGGAAAAGTATTGATTAAACATTTGAGGAGCCCACAATCTAATCGTTCGTGATGACCTTTTTCCATCAAGTTTATCTATTATGTTCTCATCTATTTCAAGTAACCATTTAGGGGTTCTTGAATGTTTTTTATTTGAAATTTGAATTTATTTCTCAAAAAGGTATTGTTTTCTCATGTAATTTCGTGATACATAAGGTTCAAATGTTTCATTTTCAATGTTATCAATGTTTTCAACGTTTTCAATAGCAATTTCAACATTTTCATTTGCAATTTGAACATTTTTTATATAAATTTGAACATTTTCATTTGTAATTTCAATATGATGTTCAAAATTTTCAAATTCTATTTCATCTTCACTTGAAATAACATTTGTGGGTGGAGAACAAGCCTCACCTTGAGTATTTCACATACCTTGCCTTCTCTTCCTATGACTTTCTCTATCTTTTTCTCTATGTGCTTCAATTTCATTTGCCATTAGTTTTATCGTACCTTTTCCGTTACAATGACTATTTCTCCCCATTGAATAAATAAAAAGAGCACACAAATGATTATTAAGTTGAAAATCATGTAAGAGAATCTTGCAAAACCTGAATTTTGTCTATAACAGATAGAGAATGCAGGATTTAGATGATAAAAGAATGTGGAGATTGTTGGAATGCTCAAAACGGTCCCTTTTTTGTTTTATATTCAATCCCCAAAACGGATATCCATCTTCTTTAGTTTTTTAAAACCAAAGAATACATAAAACCAATATTATGTATTAGTAATATATAAAAAAATATATTATAAACTATATAATATATAAATTATGTAAATATATTATATACTATATACTATATATAGTATAATTTTATATATAATAGATTATATGTACTATGTTATAATATATATAGAGTGAGAGAGAGGGAGAGAGAGAGTTATCTAGGTATTAAATGGGAGAGAGAGAATTGAGAGAGAGTGAGGGAGGGAGTGAGAGATAGAGAGTTATCTAGGTATGGTGGAAGGGATAGACGAAGGGAGAGACTAGAGAGAGAGGGGGGAGTGAGAAAGAGTTATCTAGGTGGGGTAGGAGGGAGAGACTTCAGAGAGTAAGAGAGAGGGTCAGAAGGATAGATAGAAAGAGATACCTCAGAGGGAGAGAGGGAGGAATAGATAACTCTCTCTCCCCCTCTCAGGTCTCTCCCTCCTTCTATCCCTCCCACCGCCTCTCCCTCCCTTAGGTGTCTCCCTCCCACCCTAGCTAGATAACTCTCTCTCTCTCTCTCTCCCTAGGTCTCTCCCTTCCACCCCCCCTCTCTCCCAGGTCTCCCTCCCTCTATCCCCCCACACCCTTTCCCTCTCTCAGGCCTCTCCCTCCTACCCTAACTAGATAACTCTCTCTCCCCTCCTCTTAGTTCTCTCTCTCTCAATTCTCTCTCCCTCTCAGCTCTCTCTTTGGTTTCTCCCTCCCTCTATCCCTACCACCTCCTCTCTTGGAAACCCTACCTAGATGACTCTTTCTCTCCCTCTTAGGTCTCTCCCTCCCTCTATCCCTCCCATCAGGTACCTATATAATGTTGAAAAATGAGGTGTTTTATTAGCTTAATACTCTCTAAAACTTTAATATTCCTAATCTAAGTAAGTTCTTTCTTTGTTACATATATTTTTTGTGGGTGATTATCTTGATTAATTCATTTTACTGTTGTAGAATGAAGAGAGAAGTTGATAGAGGAACTAGACAGGATATTAGAAGGATCACACAAGATATAACATGGAGAAAAACTTTCGAGAAAAAAATCAACCAAGAATTATTCTATTATTCAATCTCTGAATTACAATAGCTCCAATTCTTGCTTGAGAATGATTCTTCTGTCTTTGTCAATCTTCTTCACACCTGCAATAACAATTATGAAAACTCTCTTCAACTTGAATGAGATATAGAGACAATATGCAACCTTGTAATCTCCAAATGGTGATAATTAAAATGCACAAGCTCAAGCCCTTGAAAAGGTACGCCATATTCCTTTAAGTTGAGTTATTATGTGAAGACTAAAGCTTACAACATGTGCTTCATGCATTTGGGCGTCCCAAACTGAAGCTACAACTTCTCCTTCACTTCGGTGATAATTCCAAAGCTCTTCCTCAAAGTTGGCGCCCTTAAGTAATCCTACTTAATTGAGCCTTCAAAAATATCTTATCATGCATTGGAGTTAATTCCAAGAAAGCATCTTGGGCACCCAAGTTGGCTCCAAGTGATTTCTTGTTCACTAAAACATTTACTCAACACCATTCCCAAAGAATTGTCATCCCCTGTTAACTAGAGGTAGTTCCTATTATCTGTCATACAACTCAATGTTATTATCCATGCATTCCAAGTTAACTGAAGTTAACTAACATACAACTGAAACTAACTGAAGACAATTGAACCATAACTGAACTAAACTAAACTAAATTGATTCTGAACTAAACTAAACTGAACTAAACTGAACTGATTTGATCTGAACTGAACTGAACTTCAAGCATGCAAACATCAAATCCTAACTCCTAAGATCTTTACATGCATTCAAAAGTGTTAACTGTTACTTTGTATAGTTAACTGAACACAAGGTGAGTGCCACCTTACCATGTGGGTGTCCCATGTGCCCCTATTATTTAGGAACTCACTATGGACGCCCTCACATGCTTCTTACATTTATAATTAATTACAAATTTCAATAATCATGATTAGTTCATCAAATATTAATCTCATCCTAATCTTAGTGTTGTTGAACACATTCCAAGAATCTAGGAGATACATGAAATAATTAATGTTTAGGATTTGCAATTGAATGGAAACCTATTTCCAACATTCTCCCACTTGACATTATACTTTGCAATTATTCTAAACAAGGAATAATAAATTTAAATCAAGTACAGGACTCAAGGCCAATGGCCTTCCTGCACCATGAGAACTTATCTGTAGGAACTGGCTTCATAAGATAATCTGCATCATTAATCAAAGTGTCAACTTTTTCAATTAATACTTTCCCATTCTCAACCATTTCTCGCACAAAGTGATACTGAACATCTACATGTCTAGTACAAGCATGATACATAGGATTTTTGGCTAAACAAATAGCACTCTACTATCACATTCAAGCCTAACTTGCTTGCAATTAAAACAAATACCTGACCCAAGCCTTTGTAACCAAACTGCCTCTTTAGAGGCATGTGTGGCAGCCATGTACTCTGCTTCTGTAGTGGACAAAGCAACTGTGGGCTGCCTCTTACTCATCCAACTAACCGCAACTCCAAACAAAGTGTACACATAACCACTTGTTGACCTCCAATTATCTAGATCTCCTGCCCAATCTGAATCAACAAACCCTTGTATGTCCAATGATCTATTCATAATATCAATATTATTAGAACCATGATAAACTAAACAATACTCTGAAGTCCCTCGTAAATATCTAAACACCCTCTTAACATAAGTCCAATGTTCTTTACCCGAGTTAGACATAAACCTACTAAGAACTCCCACTGCTTGTGCTATATCTGGTCTCGTACAGACCATTGCATACATTAAACTACCAATTGCACTAGCATACAAAATTTTAGACATTTCCTCAAAATCAAAATCAGATTTAGGACTCATATCTAAACTTAACTTCGTGCCAACTGGTAAAGGAATATTAACCGGTTTACTGTCCTGCATGTTAAATCTTTTCAAAATAGTATCAACATAATTACTCTTACTTAACCAAATCTTTTTGTTACCTCTATCTCTACTGATCTCCATACCAAGGATATATTTTGCAGCCCATAGATCTTTCATCTCAAATGTGTTCAAGAGTTGTGCTTTCAATTCTCTAATCATTACCTTGCTGTTACCAATAAACAACATGTCATCAACATACAAGATAATAATTAAAAGTTGATCATCAATAATTTTTATATAAACACAATGATCTTCCTCACTCCTAACATAACCAATTTTTAATGTGAAAGCATCAAACTTCTGGTACCACATTCTGGGTTACTGTTTCAATCCATATAAAGATCTCTTTAACCTGCAAACCAATTCTTCTTTTCATTTTATAACAAAACCTTCAGGTTGCTTCATATAAATCTCCTCATCAAGATTCCCATGCAAAAAAGCAGTTTTCACATCCATTTGCTCAATTTCAAAATCATAAGCAGTAGCAATAGATAAGAAGAATCTAATAGAAGTTAATTTAGCAACACGAGAGAATATTTCATTAAATTCAACTCCCTCTCTCTAGGAGTAGCCCTTGGCTACTAATCTAGCCTTGTACCTTTCGAGATTACCATCTGCACCAATCTTCTTTTTAAAGATCCATTTACAACCAATGGCCTTTCTATCTTTGGGAAAACTCTCAAGATCCCATGTGTCACAAGTATCCAAAGATTCCATTTCCTCATGCATAGCTTGTGACCAAAGCTTGTTTTCATCTAAGGACAAAGCTTCCCTGTAAGAACTGGGTTTATCATTAGTACTCATTAAAGCAAAAATACAACGAAAATTAGGTGGGCTATACCTATCAATGGGATTCTATTGTCTTGTGGACCTCCTTAAAGGAGTTTCTTCTAGTTCCTCAATATGCTCATCTTGAGCCTCTATTTCAGAAGAACTCTTTGAAATCTCTTCTTGTGATTCATCCACTTGTTCTTCAACATGTGCATCTTGTTGCTTCTCAGTATTTGTCTCAAAATGCACTGCTCGAGAAGTATACTTTTCCTTTGGTTGTTCTTCTCATGAATAAGCTCTAAATTCCCTGAAAATAACATCTCTAGATAAAGAAATTTTCGTGTTAGTGGATTCCAAAGCTTGTATCCTTTTACATTTTCACCATAACCTATGAATATGCATTTTTGTGCTTTGGGATCCAATTTAGATCGCTTTTCTTGAGGCACGTGAAAAAAATCCTCACAACCAAAGATCCTTAAATGTGCAACACTAGGTTTCTTACGTAACCACATCTCATAAGGAGTTTTATCTTCAATAGATGAACTAGGGGATCTATTGATTAAATAACAAGAAGTACATACCGCTTCATCCCATAAGGACCATTCAAGCTTAGCACTACTTAACATACTCCTAGCTCTTTCCATTAAGGTTTGGTTCATCCTTTCTGCTACTCCATTTTGTTGAGGTGTATATGGAGTAGTTTTCTGTCTCACTATTCCTGCATGCTTACAATAATCATCAAATTCCTTAGAACAATACTCACCACCATTATCTGATATCGACACTTTTATCTTATGATCTGATTGTTTCTCAACCAAAGCCTTAAATTCCTTAAGCTTATTAAACACATCAGATTTGTTATGCATAAAATATATCCAAGTGTATCTTGAGACATCATCAATAAATGTGACATAGTATCTAGATTTTTCGATAGAGTCAATATCCACAGGACCCATTACATTTGAGTGAATAATCTCTAATAATCTTTTAGCTCTATTTGTACCACTAAGAAATTTAGATTTAGATTGCTTTCCAAACACACAGTGCTCACAAAAGTCATTTTTTCCAATATTATAATTAGGAATACCGTCAACCAAATTTTTATTAAGAATGGTCCTAAGACCTTTTTCACCTATATGGCCCAATCTATCGTGCCATAGCATACATGTATTTTCAGCTTTAGTTACATTTGATAAAATATTTACATTGGAGGTATTCAGCTTAAACAAAGTCACAATCTGAGATCCTTTAGCAATCACCATATTCCCTTTCACCAATCTGCAACCACCTTCGTCAAATGTCACATGCATTCCAGAATCATTAAACTTAGAGGCAAAAAGTAGATTCCTTGCAAATCCTGGAATATGTAAAACATCATTAAGGGTATTAATACTACCATCACTGAAACACAATTTTACCTCTCCTTTGCCAACAAATTTTGTTGTGGTGTTGTCTCCAAAGAAGACATCTCCTCCATCATATGTAGTATACTTAGAGAACCAGTCCTTTCTAGGAGACATATGATAGGAGCAACTTGAATCAAGAAGCCAAGAGTTATCAACAACAGTATTAGAAGAAATAACTAATGCGTCATCACTATCATCGAATTTTTCTGTAGAAACATCAGTACTCTTCTTCTTGCTCTTACAATCCTTTTTAATATGTCTAGGTTTTTCGCAATTCCAGCACTTCACCTTACTCTTACCAGGGGTTTTTGACCCTCCTTTAGACTTACCCTTTCCTTTCTTGTTTGCTTTAGATTCCTTCTCTTTAGGCCTACCTCTTACAAACAAGGCATCTTGGGAGCCAGTTTTAGATTTCCTCCTCATCTCCTATGATAGGAGAGTAGGAATGATGTTGTCCATCTTTGGATCTGCACCATTGCCACTAATTGCAACTATTAGATTTTCCCAAGAATTTGGTAAAGAGAAAATCAATAAAATGCACTTATCCTCATCCTCAAGCTTTACATCTACGGATGCTAACTGACTGAGAATTAAATTGAAAGCATTTAAATGTTGTGCTACTGAATCACCATCTTTCATTTTCAATGAATATAATTGCCTTTTTAGATACAACTTATTTGTTAGACTCTTTGTTTGATAAATGTCTCCTATTCTTTTCCATAATTTATAGGCACTGGTTTCCACTGAAACATTTAAGATAACAACATCAGCAAGACATAATCTAAGTGTTCCTCTTGCCTTTTTATCTAACTTAGCCCAATCTTCATCTAACATAGTTGTAGGTGTCTTTGTCTCATTATTAACCGCTAACCATTGATCTCTTTCTTCAAGATCTTCCATTTTTAATTTCCACATTTCATAGTTAGAACCATTGAACTTTTCAATATCTAACCTTGAATTCATTGTAACAAAAACTTAATTCCAAAATCAACAAATTACTAAAATAATAAGAGCTCCGACTAAGCCAATAAATCCTTCAAACTTTTAAGAGAATGGTGTCCCAATACTCTACCCAACCTCAGCTCTGATACCAAATGTTAAAAAATGAGGTGTTTTCTTAGCTTAATACTTTGTAAAACTTTAATATTTCTGATCTAAGTAAGCTCTTTCTTTGTTACATATATTCTTTGTGGGTGATTATCTTGATCAATTCATTTTACTGTTGTAGAATGAAGAGAGAAGTTGATAGAAGAACTAGATAGGATATTAGAAGGATCACACAAGATATAACGTGGAGAAACCCTTTCAGGAAAAAACTCCACCAAAAATTATTCTATTATTCAATCTTTGAATTACAATAGCTCAAATTCTGGCTTGAGAATGCTTCTTCTGTCTTTGTCAATCTTCTTCACACCTGCAATAAAAATTATGAAAACTCTCTTCAACTTGAATGAGATATAGAGACAATATGCAACCTTGTAATCTCCAAATGGTGATAATTACAATGCACAAGCTCAAGCCCTTGAAAAAGTATGCCATATTCCTTCAAGTTGAGTTATTCTATGAAGACTAAAGCTTACATGTGCTTCATGCATTTGGGTGTCCCAAAATGAAGCTGCAACTTCTCCTTCACTTCGGTGATAATTCCAAAGCTCTTCCTCAAAGTTGGCACCCTTAAGCAATCCTACTTAACTGAGACTTCAAAAATATCTTATCATGCATTGGAGTTAATTCCAAGAAAGCATCTTGGGCGCCCAAGTTGGCTCCAAGTGATTCTTGTTAACTGAAACATTTACTCAACACCATTCCCAAAGAATGGTCATCCCCTATTAACTAAAGGTAGTCCCTGCTATCTGTCATGCAACTCAATGTTATTAGCCATGCATTCTAAGTTAACTGAAGTTAACTAACATACAACTCAAACTAACTGAAGACAACTGAACCATAACTGAACTGAACTAAACTAAACTAAACTAAACTGATTATGAACTGAACTAAACTGAACTGAACTGAACTGAACTGAACTTCAAGCATGCAAACATCAAATCCTAACTCCTAGGATCTTTACATGCATTCAGAAGTGTTAACTATTACTTTGTAGAGTTAACTGAACACAAGGTGAGTGTCACCTTACCATGTGGGTGTCCCATGTGCCCCTATTATTTAGGAACTCACTATGGACGCCCTCACATGCTTCTTACATTTAGAATTAATTACAAATGTTGATAATCATGATTATTTCATCAAATATTAATCTCATCCTAATCTTAGTGTTACTGAACACATTCCAAGAATCTAGGAGATACATGAAGTAATTAATGTTTAGGATTTGCAATTGAATGGCAACCTATTTCCAACAAATAACTATATCCCCCTCTCTTTCTCTCAGGTAGATCTCCCTCCCACCCTTCCTAGATAATTCTCTCTCTCTCTCTCACTCTATCTATTATAATGTAGTATATAATATAATATAATATAATATATATTTTCCTCATGTGAAATAGCCTGAATTTTAGAAAATTAAAATATCTATTAAATATGAGGATGGCAGAAGATGAAGAGGTTGCAGACAAGGATGATGGAATCAAACAATCTAGGGAACAAGATTGTGAGATTAGGCATTCATACACACAAGAGAAAATGAAGGTTGAGAAGACTGAAATCAATCTTTCTAAAATTGTGATGAATGATGTAAAGGTGTTTTTGAAGACAAAATTTATCAATTGATTTTTAGGGAAGAGATTCACTCAAAAAGAGATAGGGGCCTAGGTTGTAGAAAACTAGAAAATAGGCCCAATAATCAAATTCATGCAAAGAGGTTTCTTTGTTGGTGTAGGAGCACCTGGTAAAGTTCATGCATCAATGAGGAAACTTTAGATTTTTAGGCTGAGGTTGATGTCCTAATAATGTAATAAGGTCCAAGAGGCCACATTTATGATGTTATTGGTCTTAGGGAGTCATTTTAGGTTCATTTTTCAAATATTGTAAAGTTGTCAACTTGTATTTACAAAGAAGCAAAAAGTGGAAAAAATGCACAAGGATGGAATACCAAAGGTCATAAGGTAGTTTGAGTTAGTTTCATTCATTGTAGGAAGTTTTAAAGCCTTTAAAAGGCATTGTAACTAGTTTCCAAGACAGGGGGAGATTGTATTGAAGATGTATGGAGTTGGAGGAATTGATTTGTATGGAAAATCATAAATAAATTGTCTTTTACTGAAAAAGTAGTTGTTTTAGGTTCTTGTACGACCCTATATGGGCAGAAGATCACTTCAAATTGTTTTTAGGTAAAATTATTCTCAATATCCCTCCCTCCAAAGTTTTTTTTATATGAATTGGCCAAAATTTAAGCAAGTTATTGTAAATTTTCAAAAAACTGTCAAAACCCTGATTTAGAGTAAACAGTGGCAAATAATTTTATGGCTCTCCCATTCTGTTCGATGAATAACTCTAGTATTTGGTGAAAAGACTCTTCTTTGCATCTACTTTCATATTCTAATGTTGTAGACTCAAGGGATCAAGGGTATTATGTGAATGGTCGATGCTTCTTGAACTATAAACTGGGTAGCAGACAGGAAACAACAAAGATTAGTGAAAATTTGCAACTAAACCTTTTGGGACTAACCAATTAATGACGTAATAAGTTTTTGTAGACATATTTACCAGGTTTTGAAGCATTTGAAAAGGTAAAAAAGTTTTGGAGAACATATATATTCAATATACCCCTGTATATGCATGCTTGAGATAGTTTAAGAGAGGGTTTTGTATTTGAATGAAGAAATGATTTTTTCTCATGATAATACTTGTGGAATTGGTCTAGTTAGAATATGTGTTGAACATTAAAGTTGGTTTTAGTAATCTGGAAAGAAGATTTCCTAGGGTCTCTTTGGAAAATTGACCTAATTGGGTCTATTGTAGCAACGTTGCAACACTGTTTTTGAGGTATTGGTCCAAGATGACCTAAGCCCATTTTGAGTCATTTTTAGAAGAATAATAGAGGTACTTGAATGTTCTTTCAATCTTGGGATATTTCTTTTGGTTTTGGAGAATTAATGTGACAGTCCTATTTGGGGACCTACTAATGTTGAAGGGCAGTTTATGAGAAATTGATATTTGTTGGTTGGGCTACTGATGGAATTTGTTGTTTTTTATATTTTGTCTCTTATTGTGAGTAGTTTGAGGGCCTGAGAGAAGAATACATTGGAGTTGATTTTCATAGTGGACAATTAGGCCTAGGTATTGAAGGGAGGTCTATTAAGGAAGGTTCCATGAATGAAGAGTATAAGTTATATTATGTGACTGCATATGCAAATGTCACCTTGTGAAAGAATCTTCAAAGATCAGATAAAGTGTTATGTGGTTGGTTTCTTATGTTTGGGTTGTTGCCATAAGTGTTTCAAAGATGTGAATGAAATTGAATTGTGAGAATTGTTGTCTTGTGTTTTTTGGAGTTGTGATAATTATTTTTTGAGTTCCTTTGCATTGCATCAGTTTGGTATCAGAGCTAGAAGGATCTGGCAAAAGAGAGTTGGTTTGTTGTTCTGTGGTTTTGTGTTGTGGTTGTTTGCAGGTTGAGAAGATAACCTGGTTGCTTCCAAGAGAAGGCAAAGAAATTTAAGAGAAAGTGAAGCAAGGAGAGACTTGCTTAGAGACCATCTAAAATATGGTGATATTGAGAAGACATTTGCAGGAAAAAGAAAGAAGAAAAGAGAGAAAGAGGTAAGAGAAATTTGACAGAGAGATAGTAGCACTAAAGCAAGACATAAGAAGGTTGGATACAGAGTTCCAAGAGTTACATATGAAGATGGAACAGTGGATCAGACAAGCAAAAAGTTGGCACTTGACAGTGAAAAAGAGAGTTACATGGCCCATTACGAGAATTGTTCAAAAGAGAAAGAGACAAGCAAGGGAGGTAGCTAAAAGGAAAAAATAAGAAGAGATGCAGGAGAAGTTGAAAGAAGATGAGGTGTTGATAAAAAATTTTGAGACAAAGAAAATTGAGGGAGCGAAAAATCTGATTAAGAGGGAACAAGCCATTGTTGCATGGCAGATTAAGGAGATTATTTATCATTTCCTAGTTATGAAAACAATCTTGATGGGATACAAGACAAAGTTTAGAATTAAGGGAGAAGAACAAGGTATTGAGGTAAGGATTGGATAGGACCAAAGCATGGAGGATCTCATTTCAGTTGATAAGATAGGGAGAAGGCTAATTTGCATGGGGAAAATGAAACCAAAAGTAAAGATGAAGGCAAGGTGGAGTTTTTTTTAGTAGAGCATGCAAGGAGCATTTAAGGGTGAAGATCAGTTATTATCCTCACTCTAAGAGGTCTTGAAAATTTACTTGTCTGGGAGTATGGTGCAGGAGCACTTGGTAAAGTTCATGCAAGAAACTTTAGATTTTCAGGTTGAGGTTGATGTCCTAATAATGTAATAAGGCCCAAGAGGCCACATTTATGATGTATGGGTCTCAGGGAGTCATTTTAGGTTCATTTTTCAAATATTGTAAAGTTATCAATTTGTTGTATTTACAAAGATGCAAAAAGTGGAAAAAATGCATAAGCATGGAATACCAAAGGTCATAAGGTAGTTTGAGTTAGTTTCATTCATTGGAGGAAGTTGTAAAGAATTTAAAAAGGCATTGTAACTGGTTGCCAAGACAGGGGGAGATTGTATTGAAGATGTATGGAGTTGGAGGAATTGATTTGTATGGAAAATCATAAATAAATTATGTCTTTACAAAAAAAGAAATTGTTTCAGGTTCTTGTACGGCCCTGTATGGGAAAAAGATCACTTCAAATTGTTTGTAGGTAAAATAATTCTCAATCTCCTTCCCTCCAAATTTTGTTTCATGTGAACTATCAAAACCCTAATTTAGGGTAAACAGTGGAAAACAATTTTATGGCTCTCTCCTTCTATCCAATGAATAACTCTAGTATCTAGTGAAAATACTCTTCTTTGCATCTACTTTCATATTCTAACGTTGTAGACCCAAGGGATCAAGGGTATTATGTGAATGTTCAATGCTTCTTGGATTGTAAACTAGGTAGCAGACTGGAAATAAGGGAGATTAGTGAAAATTTGCAACTAAACCTTTTGGGACTAACCAAATAACGATGTAATAAGTTTGTGCAAACATATTTATGGGGTTTTGAAGCATTGGAAAATGGAAACAAGTTTTGGAGAACATATATTCAATATACCCTTGTATATGAATGCTTGAGATAGTTTAAGAGAGAGTTTTGTATTTAAATGAACAAATGATGTTTTCTCTTGATAATACTTGTGGAATTGGTCTAGTTAGAATCCGTGGTAAACACTAAAGTTGGTTTTAGTAATCTAGAAAGAGGATTTCCCAGGGTCTCTTTGGAAAACTGGCCTAATTGGGTCTCTTGTAGCAGCGTTGTAACACTGTTTTGGAGGTATTGGTCCAAGATGACCTAAGCCCATTTTGAGTCATATTTTTGAAGAATAAAAGAGATACTTGAATGTGCTTTCAATCTTGGGATATTTCTTTTGGTTTTGGAGAATTAATGTGACAGTACTATTTGGGGACCTACTAATGTTGAAGGGCAGTTTATGAGAAATTGATATTTGTTGGTTGGGCTACTGATGGAATTTGTTGTTTTTTATATTTTGTCTCTTGTTGTGAGTATTTTTAGGGCCTGAGAGAAGAATACATTGGATTTGATTTCTATTGTGGCCAATTAGGCCTAGTTATTGAAGGATAGTCTATTAAGGAAGGTCCCATGAACGAAGGGTCTAAGTTATATTATGTGAATGCATATGCAAATGTCATCTTGTGAAAGGATCTTCAAAGATCAGATAAAGTCTTATGTGGTTGGTTTCTTATGTTTGGGTTGTTGCCATGAGTGTTTGATGTGAATGAAATTGAATTGTGAGAATTGTTTCCTTGTGTTTTGTAGAGTTGTGACAATTTTTTGTTGAGTTCCTTTGCATTGCATCATTTGTTGCAGTCCTAGAGAACAAAGAAATGAGGGAAGTGATTATTGAAAAGTTGGATTGGAAATATGGAAACTCTTATCTATATCCGCAACATTGGGAGAGGAATTTCAATCCATTAAAATGCAATCCACAGGAAGAACCAAAGTGGTTAACGATGTATAACTTTCCCTATGAATACTAGTAAGAAAATTGTTTAACAAAGATCAAAGATGCATTGGGTATAATGCTAGAAGTGGATTTAAGAAACAACGAAACCTTGATCTGTGCAAGAGTAAAAATTATTGCAATCAATGAAATACCAAATGAAATAAACTTGGTTTATGGCGATCATGTATGGAATCAATCCCTAGAAATTGAAAAACCAACATTCTTCTATTTAAGTTGTAGAAGGAGAAATCACAATGTGAAGGACTGTATATGTCTATGAAGGACTGTATATGTCTACCAAGAAAGTCTAAGGAGGTGTAGAGACAAAAGCAAGAAAGGAAGAAGTCAAACCGAAAATGGTAGAGAAAGAGAATGAGATTGAGAAAAAAAAAGAAAAATATTGGGTGATGGTAGTTGCCAAACTAGAGGAAATGGTTGTACTAGAACCAAAGTCCTAATTAGAAGAAGGCAGAGTAGTGATCCAAGAGGTCCCAAACCCCGTCTTTGATCTTCGTATGATAGAATATGTTGAAAGTTGGGACAAGGAGATCCCTAAAACTACTTCACCATAAGAAGAGGAGGACAAAATCAATATCACTAAAGAAAGGAACATAGTGCAATCAACGAAGGTGATTTCCATAGGGAAAGTTGTCAGAAAGACTAATAAGCATAAACAAAAGGAGGTTTTGAAAGGTAACCGGTCATTGATTAAAAAATACATGACTAGATCCAAGGGAGGCAATTCCTCCCTTGGAAAAAGATGAAGATCCTCATATGGAACATTGGGGGCTTGAACACCCCTAACAAAAGGCGATTGGTGAAGTGCTAATTAGAAACTCAAAAGGTAGATCTTGTGTTATTTCGAGAGACAAAATTAGAAGGTGGTGAGACAAAAAGTTTCATCAAATCATGCAAAAAGTGGAAGGGTAATTTTTTTGATATAGTAGGGGCTTCAGGTGGATTAGTAGCCTTGTGGAATCCTTCAAATATTGAAATGACCTTGGTAAGTTCAAAACAACATTGGGTGAAATTTGAGGTAAAAATTATCCCCTCAACTTTTGTTTTCACAACTTTTAATGTATATGGCCCTGTAAAACAAAAAAAAATCAAAAGTTTGGGATTAAATAAGTGCATATTTAAGGAAAGATAAGGTGATTTTGGGCGGGGATTTTCATGCAATCATAGACTTGAGTGAAAAGAATGGGGGTTGTAAGAAAGTCTCACAAGCACAAAAATATTTTGCAAACTTTGTGGTTGCTAACAACCTAGTAGACATCAAAATAGTAAATGGAATTTTTAGTTGGACTAATCGAAGGAAGGGCTTCACTAATATAATGGAAAGTCTAGATAGATATCTAATGTTAGAGGATTGGTTGTAGGAAAATGTGCCTCCAAGGGCCATGATTAGGTCAATTTAAATCTCTAATCACTTCCCTGTTGAATTATCTTTATGTCTAAATGCAAAACTGGCAAGGGGGGAATTTAGATTCAAGAAGATTTTGTTAAGAAATGAAGGTTTGCTAGACATAATGAAAGATTAGTGGAGGGAACCATTGCAAGTTCATGGTACAAAGATGTTTATTTTCCAAAATAAATTGGCAAAAATGAAAGAAAGATGCAAAGAATGGAATATTAAAGTTTTTAATAATATTTTTGATGAAAAGTCCAAGCTAGAGGTAGAGCTAGATTCTTTACGTGATTTTTTTTTTGAAAGAAGGCATGAAGTGGGAGGAATTTGAGGCAGAGTAGATCCTGATGGCTGAATATAATGAGGTTTTGGCTTGAGAAGAAACCTATTGGAAGACCAAGTCGAGGGAGACATAGTTAGATGAAGGAGATTTGAATACAATTTTTTTGGACATAATTTTTAAAAAATTAGGCATAGTTGGAACATGATAACACAAAAGAAATATGAAGTGGTAAACATTGTGGTGGAAGGGAAGGAGATTCAATAGGTAAGGGTGAATATTTTGAAAGGATGCTAGGCAGTCTAGGCATGCTAGATCCTTTTAACTACAACATTTTGGATAACATGAGCAACGTGGTTTCAGAGGAAGATAATGATCTCTTAATAGGTCGCATATCAAATGAGGAAGTCAAGATGGCACTTTTTGAGATGAAGCCAGAAAAGGCCTCTAGGCCTGATGGCTTCAATGCACTTTTTTAACCACTCTTGCTGGTATTTAATGGGTGAAGAAATAATAGTGGTAGTGGATGAATCACAAAGGAAGGAGGCAATCCTGAAAGATTTTATTTAATAATACCAATATTTCCTTAATCCCCAAAAAAGATAACTGCAAGGAATTTTTGGATTATAGACCAATCTTCTTGTGTAATTTTATTTATAAGTTAATCACCAAGGTGATGGAAAATAGATTGAAGAAGATCTTGCCTCGGATAATATCAAAGGAGGAATGCAGTTTTGTGCCAGGTAGGAGCATTATAGATGGGATAACATGATTGCTCATGAAGTAATGCACTCACTGAAAACTTCAAGGAGGGTGTGCATGATTGTTAAAATGGACCTAAGCAACGCGTATGACAGAGTTTAATGGCATTTTCTGATAATTTTTATGGAAAAACTAGGTTTCAAGGAGAAATGGTCAAGAAGTGGATGTTCAGTTGCATCTCCTCACTGAGATACTTGATGCTAGTTAACAAGAATCCTTGTGGTTTCTTTCAAGGCACTAGGGGTTCAAACCAGGGTGATCCAATATCACAATTCCTTTTTTTCATACTACTTGGCATACTTAGTTGTCATATTTCAAAACTGTGTAGTCTTCATATCTGGAAAGGTATAAAAATTTCTGACTCCTTCCCAGTAGTATCCCACCATCTCTTCATAGATGATACTCTCTTATACGGTGAAGATTTAGTAATAGAAGTAGTGGTAATGTGAAATGTTATTGATCTATTCAGTAAGGAGTAAGGTTAGGAAGTGAACGAGGCCAAATCAAATGTATTTTTTTTAATGTAGGGAAAAGGGTACAAAGGGAAATATTGGCTATCCCGGGCTTCAATAAAGGAACATTACCATCGAAATACCTGACGGTTCCTTTATACACAGACCAATCTAAAATGGAGCTATGGGAGGAGATGATTCAAAAATGCATAGGTAAAATTGGTAATTGGTGTGGATGTTGGCTGACACTAGTAGCCAGGCTAACACTGGTGAAGTCGATGTTAGTGGCTATACCAATATTCACGATGGCTTGTGTGGGTTTAACTAAAAAGGTAGAACAATGAATAGTAGGAATCCAAAGGAAACTATTGTGGGAAGGGGTTCAAGAACATCATCGGTTCTTGCTGGTTGGTTGGGATTTAGTGCAACAACTGAAGGCATGTGGTGGTGCAAGTGTAAAAGACTTAAAATTGCAGAACAAAGTGCTAGGGGAAAAGTTGGTTTGGAACTCGTATGCCAACCCAGAAGCCCAATTGGGTAAATTATTGATAGCAAAATATGTTGACTCCTAGGAAGAGGATCATATTTTACCAATTGTAAATCTATGAAGGAGGTCAACACTGTGGAACTTTATTTTGGAAAGCAGACCTCTAATAACTAATTACTTGACGCAATTGATATATGATGGTGGGAAAGCGACCTTATAGCATGACTTGTGGAATGTTTACATGCCTCTAATCAACCTTCCTCTAATGGAGGAATCCTCTCGATTGGAAAATGCAGTCCTTGGAGATCAGTTGTGTGACTATGTGGAAATTCATGAAAAGAGTGGAAGAAAAGAGTTTGAATGAAAAAACCTTAATATGTTAATAGAAAAACAACAGTTACCACTTGAAGAAGAATTAGAAAATAGACGTATATTCTTCTCAAATTATCTAGACAAGATAAGGTGGTGTGGAACAAGATTTGATAATTAATTAAAATTGGATATGAAATGCTTAGAAGGGACTGGGTTTTAGGTGGTTGGTTGAGTAAGCTGTGTTGGGGAAAGTTTGTTCTGCCGAAGGCCAGAGCCTTTTCCGGACAACGCTTCATGGTTGTATCTTGACAGGTGAATGTTTATGTAGACTCAGTTTAAGGGCCTGTAAGATGTGTTTTTTGTATGAACAAAGAAGAAACAACTAATCATATCCTAGTCAAATGCATGTATGCACAAGAATGCTAGATTTTCTTTTACAAGAAATTGAAATGGTAAGGACCTTTACAAAACAACATAAAAGATGTCTTTGAGACCTGGTCACAATTCAGGAAGGGATCAACATTGGTGGGTCTATGGTTGGAAGTGCCCGCAATGTTCCTTTAGCACCTACAGTGCAAGTGGAATGCAAGAATATTTAGAGAAAAGGTGCTACCAATCAACTCAGTAATTAATAAAACTAATGGAGGGGTGTGTGAAAATTTCAACATGAAGGCATCCAATAAGAAATATAGTTTCTTCTTAGCATGGGATGAATCAATGTTGAAGAACTAGCCACTGATTAAACCTCCAAAAGGATCCCAAATGAAGAGAAAATCCTAAAGAGTAAATTCCAAGTGGAAGTTTCCCCCAAGGGGGGGCTCAAACTAAATTTTGATGGAGCCTCAAAGGGAAATCTAGGCTCCTCGAGGGTTGGTTTCGTAATAAGATATGCAATAGGGTGCTTGGTATGGGCAACATTAATAAAACTGCCAATTGGTACTAAGAACGAGGTAGAGGTGGCAGGCCTGTTAGAAGGAATAAAATGTTGTGTTGATAAAAAAAATGCATGATATCAACATTGAAGGTGACTCTGAAGTCATTGTGTGGGCAACAATTTCCCATAATGTGTTGAGTTGGAATCTCCAAGCTTGGTTATTTTTGATAGAACCACTATTTTCTCAATTGGAAAATTTATGTATCTGCCACGTCTTCAGGGAAGCCAATAAGTTGGTGGATCATTTGGCCAATACAGGAGTTGATCAAGATATACAATCAAGGGCCTCAAACAACCCAAGGGACTGGTCGAATGGTAGAAATAAATAACAAGGAGATCAAAAAAGATGACTAAAGTGTCCCTCATGGCCGAGTGGCAAGGACATGTATAGAGCATCCGGTCATAGGTGTGGGAGTCAGCAAGTTTCTAGTGGTTTCATAGTGTAGAAAGTGTAAGGGTTATTTTATTCATGGTAGGCGTGCTATAAAGGTAATCATGACAAAGCTTCGTGGGAGCAAGAAAAATTTTGTTAGGAAAATATTATGGTGCATTGTGGATGGAAAATCAACATGCAACTAGAAGTGGTTCTCAGTGGTTTTGGCTTATAGTCTACAGAAAAGGTGTTGGCTATGAAGCATGCATAACTGGGTGGTTTTGAATATAATCTAACGAAGGATTTAGAAGGACAAGAATCATCCCTTTTTTTGGAAATTTTCTACTTCCTGTAGGTCTATTCTTGCATCCACGAAATTCTTTCATGGGGGTGTTTGTACCCAGGGGTTGTTTGGTGAACTCCTAGGTAGATTCTCCTTTAAAGCCTCCACAAGAGTTGGTTGGGCTTAAAATAATGCTACTTGTAGGACAATGCAAGGTGAAGGGCATTGTGCAATGGAGGTTCTTATAGTCTACAAATGCTATCGCATCTCGGTGGGAAGGGGTGATTTTTTTCAAGATGTTTTGGAGATTGAGGCATAGTTTATGTGACTGGTCAAAGGCGTTTTGGGTGATTTGTTGGTGGTGATAAGGTAGGAGCGATTGTCAAGCACTTTAGAGTGGTAGTAATGGTTGGCAATCTATAGGGGTTTCTTGACTATGTAATTAATAATAAAAGTGTATTGTCAGAGTCCCAAATTAACAAGATGACTAATGTTGGATTAGGTCTCATAACCATCATCTCAAACACTTAATGAGAGGTGTATGTAATTTATTGGTGATGTATCTATTATTGAATGAATGGAATGAGTGCTACCCTCCTTGGTAATGATTTTCCCATATATATACATATATTTATAAATACATATATACATATATACATATATATGTATATATATATATACATTTATATATGTATATATATACATATATATATATATATGTATATATATACATATATATATATATATACATATATATATATATATGTATATATATACATACATATATATACATGTATACATATATATACATGTATACATATATACATATATGTATATATACATGTGTATATATATAATATAATATAATATAATATTACATATACTAATATAGTATATAGTATATATTAATATACTATATATATTATGTATTATTAATAATACAAAAATATTATAAATACTAAAGGTAATGGATATCAATTCTAAGCAAGTACCCGTTCGAAATAGATATTCATTTTTCTGACAAAATCAATAGCTTCAGGGTTGCCTTGGGATTTGGCTTGGGGGTGTCATATTTGGAAAGTCAACTAAAAAAACATGTTTAGAAAAATTTTCTTAGTTTTCCAAAGTTCGCCCTTATGGCTGATGACTTCTTATTTGAATTTAATGAAACGAAAAAGGGTTTATTGAATAAATTATCAACTTTCCACCAATATAAGATATGCCTTATTTTGAATTTAATAGATAATTACTATTGATTTTCTACACACATTACAACTAAAGTCCTGATTGATAGGATAATTGAAAAACTTCTATAATTCTCAAACTATTTCACTTTTTTTAATCTAAAAGATGCATCACATTCTATGCTTTGCATACTATAGGAAAAAAAATCATAAATTTTTGACCAAGTTATGGTGGTCAGAAAAACATGTTTTAATATTTAAAAAAATTATAATAAATATTTGATAACTAATTAATTACTTGAAAAAAATTTACAAAGAAAATGCAGCACATCCAAGCATGTGTCCTCTACTTATATTAAAAGTTTCAAAAAATATTTTTTTTCTTGTACTTAGGTTGGTCAGACATACACCCACTTTTTAGTTATTTCCTGAAAATTTAGTACGACTGCATTGAAATTTAAAATTTTCACAAAATAGATTTTCTTTTCCAAAAAGGACTAATATCTTAGAAACTACATTCAATTTTCTACAAATTGTGTTCTTACATATTTTTCAAATTATGTTAATAACCTATTCAAATTTTTATGTCAAGTTGCATAACTTTGTTTTTCTAAATTTTCATTGCCACTTAAGGGCCTAGTTTAGACCCCCATGATCCCGCATTGACCCATTAATTATGTTCCCGTGAGTCCCTAAAATGATGAAAATGTCTCAATGTTATGCAAAAGAAAGAAAGCTTTCTCTTCGTGGAAATGATTTCAAATCCCCACAATCACTGTTAGTATTCGACAAATTGATGGCCCATATTCAAAAATGGAGAACAACTACTACTGGTCACACATTCAAGCATGTAGAGGTCTATTGATGGCGGATTTGATCTCTATCTATCGAATTCTCGAGGGTATTGGCTTAATTACATCTATTTTCATCATCCAAGACACAAATTGAAGAGATCATAATGAAATTGCTATAAATTTTTAGGCGAACAAGGGTTTTCACAATGTTTCTAAGGTTTTTAGCAAGTGAAAAACCAGTAAGTGAATTCAAAATATATTTGCATATTTTGACATAAAGGGGCATTTTTTTGGTTCATCAAACTCATAAAGTGAATTAGGGCTTTAGAAGGGTGGAAATTATTTAAGATTTTAAGGAAATATTCTATGAAGTTTTAAAAATTTAAAAAGCCATATTTTGTAAACATTAGAACCCTAGAAAGCTGGAACTTTGAGAAGTATAAAAAGGGGATTGGACGATGATATCATGGATTAGTTGTATGGGTCATTTAAGAAGCCTAGAATGGTGCAAGGGTCATGAATTCTAGCAAATAGGGTTTTGGATAAAAATGAGAATTGCAGTGACCTCATTATTCCAGTTCAGGGGTAATGCTCTTCTTAAACATGTCTTCAAGAAATGCATGGTTGACAAACCTATTTGTAATATTTGGTAACTAAGGTTGGGGAGATTGGTGGTGCCAAACATGTTCATCAATGTTGACCTAATTAGGGGAATTTCCCAAGCTTATAACCCCAAGAAGAGGGCATTGTGTATTGCATATGGGAAATTTTTGATGCATTTGAATAGGTCTTATATTTGAAAAAAATTCAACTTAAACCCTAATAATCAACTACCAATAGACTTAGGGGCAATGACAAGATAATTTTAGAGACACAAATACAACTATGTGGTAAAATGGTTACCAAGTTTCAGGCCCAAAGGATCAAACAAAGAATTGAGAAGATTTTCTAGTGGAGAATCAAAACCATTTAACTATGATATGTTTGAAGATTATTTTATAAAAAACATATTTCTCACTCTATCAAGTGTTGGGATTAAATTGTAAAACTTAGATTCCAGTGAATTTAATGGTGTTGGTTGTTGAAATTCAGTGTGGGGATGTGAATAAGCCATATAACTATGTTGGCTATATTGTTTAGGAGATTCACAGAGCTTTGAGCTCTATTAAGAAGGACAATACCATAGTCCACTTCAAATGGTAATCTCTATTGTGTCATATCATTTTGTTTAGTGGGATAGACATTTGTTGCCCCCATATGTAGATTAGAACCTAGGATGAACAAAAATAGTATTACCAGTACTAGAATGGACTTACATCTAGGACAAGGACTGTGAGAAGTCAAATTATCTAGTTTTTGAAGAATGTTTTGTTAAGGAGGCTCTCAAAAAATTTGGACAACCTATGGACTAAAGATTATCAGAGGAGTTGAGGAAATTTTTTAGGACAAAGAACCTTCATAAAGGCAAGGATCAAACACAATTGGGGTGATTTGTTTTTCTACTCTAATACAACTATAATACGAGTATATGGATCTCTAGTTGCACTGCATGTGCTTCCCAAGAGTATCCTAGATATAATTTCCTTTTTTGAGATCATATGACAATTGCATGAATTTAAAAAGACTAATTTTAGGAATTATAAAAAAGCATGTTATCCTCCCCTCTACAATTGTATTTTCAGACTTCCAAGTCATAGAAAGGGATAGATTGGAGTTGTTCAATAAGCTACCATATATAATGAGAGTGGATAAAGTCAGGAGGTGTGACCCAAAGAATTTCATCCATGATCACAAAACTAGTTTCAAGTTGGCAATGTTCTTGCATGAGCATGACAATGTTGAAGACTTCATAAAAAAATTCTCTACAAAAAAGGTCATATAGAGAAGAGCATTGTGGTTGAATGTCTAGGTTATTGAGGAAAAAAGAAAGAAATTTGATCCATCTTTTAGGGGCTCATACTCAGAGATTGAGAACCCCATCATAAGGATCATGACAATATTGGATCATGACAATTTTATCACTAATGTACACCTACTCCATTAGAAAATGCTCTTGACCCTTCCACTTCTAAAGGGAATATACCACAAAGTCCACAAAAAGTCACCCATTTGCAACAAATCGCTCCTACTATAGGACCTTTCGCTGATTACCCCATAGGCCTTGATGAAATTTTGGATAACACAAATAGAGTGCAGATAATACATCCCCCTATTAGGGTTATAATTGAGTCACCTTCTAATGAAAGGATGATTATAAATTTTGAGATTGGAGGGACAATAGTGGATGATCTGAGGGCTCAAGCCTATTATGATTTTATGCAAGATAACCAATTCATCACTACGAAGGATTTTAAGGACTTTATCCTTAAAAATAAAGGACAAGAACTGTAGTTGAATATGCAAAATCAAAATTTCATAAATGAAAAGAGAAAGGAAATGATTATAGAGTTCTGGACAAAGGTAAATGCAAAAATGGAGTCCATGACTCCTCGAAGAGGTAGAGAGTTGGTACTAAGTGTTGGATGTCTACTTTTTATAGGGTGGTATATGTCATCTGTAATATTATTTGACACTATCTAGAGACAAGGAGGAGATGACCCTATTTTGTAATCAAAAGAGCAAGTTGATGCTTTATATTTTGGGTCTAGATTAAACCCTAGGCATGAGACCTTGGCCATATGGTCTATTTTTGTAGAGACAAATAAGACCTAAGTGATCAATGGTCCAAGTGAACTCACTGGAAGCTTAATAGTTGGGAGACTAGGGGATACAAGTGTCACCCAAGCAACTACCCTCATAGTCAATGCGATCTTGTTTACTGAAGTAACAACAAAAAAATTGCAAGGAGACTTGGATAAGGCCAATGCCACAAATTTAAAGTTGTAGGAACAATTGAATATGGTCATAGGATTTCTACCTACTCGACAATCAACTATTGAAGATAAGGAACCACAAGAGAGAGAGATTTTGACCCTTGAGATTTAAGATTTGAGAGAGAAGCTCAATTAGAGCATAGAAGAGGAAAGATTGGATAAAGAAGTAGCAGCCAAGAAAGTATCAAACCTAGTTGACAATATTTTGGGTTATAATTTTTCAAACAAATTGACAAGGTTTGGGATATCTACAAGATTTTTAAAGATACATTCACCAACCACACTAAAATAGAATTTAGGTTGAAGTGCTTCCAAGTGATTTGGTCCCCCAAAATTGTATTATTAAGGATTATTACAAGAAGCTCCAGTTTTTATTATGATTTTGTGTTTGATATTCTTTCTAAATTAGATTCTTTAGATGACATCATCCACCATCATAATAAGTATAAGGAACTCATATGGAGGGACTTAGATATTTTTGAGGGTTTTGAATAATTTTATATGCCTCCTATATTGGATAATGAGAGAGATAAAACCCTGCAAAGAGTGGAGAGAAAGTTTATGTAAAGAAATAAGGATGGTGAGATGGACACAGAGTAATTAAACCATAGTATGGATATGTTTTCTAAACTTGAGTACAATATGGTAGTATTCTCTAACATGGTCCATGTATTAATAAATGATGATTACAAGACCAACATGGTTAGGGTGAACCAATTTCTCCCACTTAGAAGTGACATGTCATCAATAAAAAAAGGGTGAAGATAAAGAGAAGAATGATGCATAGATTTGAGTTGCTTTTCAAACACTCACCACCATCAACATAAATACAAAATCAACATTTTAGAGTAAGAATATTTGTGTCTTGTTGACATCAAGAAGCAATTTGTTTAAATCAAATTCATCCATGAGTATAAATGCTCAAAAATATCTTCAACAACTTTTGTAACAGTTCCTTCCTCATGTATAAATGTATTTTGTGTTTTGTAAAGGTGTCATCACTTAATTTTTGTATTTAGTGTGATAATTGGTGGGATAAGGATTTTTTCTTGTTGCTCCCTTACTTTTATAAAAGGGAATTTCAAGCATTATTATAGGATTGAGTCCTTAGGTTTTGAACAAGTCTTTGTATAGAATTAGTCTTGTACAGTTAGGTCTTAGAAGTTTAGAAAGATAATATTTTAAATTTCCTCTGTAATAGAAATAAATAATTCAATTTTGTTGTTTATATGAGTTCAAGTCACATTGTTGATGTCTCCATATTTTAAAAAAAAGTTTTGAATCTTAATAATCAAATATCATCAAGGTTCTCATTGCACATATGTTGTAACTAATATTTGATTGTTGGATTCTATTTAAGTAATACATTTAAAGTTTATTTTAGTTGCATACTTGAAGGTCTTGTGTTTATAATAAGGATCTTAAATAATATTAACAGTGTTGTCCATTTGTTGGTTTTCTTGTTGTAAGGCAATAAGATTTTTAAAACCATTGAATTAGTCTTTTAGTTTGTTATGAATGAAATTTGCTTCATTCTTGACTCTATAATGGATAAGACGTCAATCAAATTAATTCACAGAAATTAAATGAAGGCATAATCAACATAAATTTGAAAAACTATTTTTTACTTTTGTTTGTTTTATGTTTTTCTCACACAATTGAAGTATAGGGTTATAGAGGGTTTTGAAGATGATTTAGCGAATCAGGTTCATCTAAAAAATGTATATGTGAAAATTGTAACCTATTTTGACATTATTAAACATATTGTTGTAATTTGAAAGTGATGTTATGTAAAGGGAAACCCACTTTGGTTTGAAGAGCCTAAAGTGCAGAGGAGAATAAGTATAAAATTTGTCTCCTATTCATTGGCCACTAATCTAGGGTTCTTAAGTATAGAATTTGATTAATCCTTAGAGAAACTTGGGCAATTAGTTGGAAACACCAACAGAGCAATCAAGTGTGAACAAGGTTGTCACAACCTTTTCATAATCTCAAATGGTTATGACAACCACTTTGAATATCGATATCAGAATTGAGACCTAAGAGATTCGTCAAAAGCATAACAACAAGACAAATTAAAACTTAAAAGTGAACAATGAACCATTTTATTAAGCAAACTACAATGGTGTAAAGACTAAACACAACAATTGACTAATGATAAAAAAAAATTGTACCATCCAAATAGATCCGAAGGAACCTTAATCTCCAATGAACAATTTTATATCAAGAAATTACTCATGAAATTAAAAATTACACACAAAAATTTCCCCAGAAACTCATAAAAGCATAAAAGAATGTGTACCTTTACTCTTTCTATTTTATATGGGATTTGGGATTTCTCCTACAATTTCCTTTGAATACCTTATATAATTTTGTGTGTTTTCTCTCATCAATTATTTGAATATCCTCGCTCTTTGAGAATGCATTCATAGTACGTTTAATGTTGTCCTATGTAACATCATGCCTTAATGTTAATACTTGGCTTTATTTGAAATAAGGACTATTTCAAATTTGTTAGTTGAAAATATGCATAGTTTCAAGAACTTCATTGGCTACTAACAATAGTTTCAAAACCACTTGTATTTTTTGGTATTATCAAATTTAGTCTAACAAAATGACTTTCATATTACAAATCAAACACCTTTGAAATGTTCATCGCTATTACTAAGGTTATGAATCACTTGTCACCTACCGACAAGGTTGTGACTACCTTGTCTATTACCGACATTAGATTTGAACAAAATAATTTCTAAACCATGATTAGGGTTCTCCCATGGTTTTGAGCATCTTGTAGCCTACCCAAAGTGTTGTGACAATCTTGTCGCAAGACAAAATGAGTATCAAAACTTTTTATAACTTGCTTGAAAAGTAATCATTTCAAAAACCAATTCATAAACATTGGACATGACTCTAAGATTATAAACATAAACCATTGAAAAATTACTAATTTATTAGATACTTTGTAAAATTATCATTCTCCAAATAAACACCAATTCCCTTGGCTTGCAATTTGATAAAGAAGGCTCCTCTTGATAACAAATTCAAAAACATCTCTTGCCATGTAAACTTGAATTTTTTTTTTTTAAACAAAACCAAATTCTTTATGTTTCTTTTTTACCATAAGGCTTCGAAACATACATTTATACATGTTTTTGTTTTTATTTGTGTTTGTTATACAAAAATATATTAATATCTGCATATATAATAAATTCATTTTTGAGAAAATAATTCACAATTTGGATAGAGGAAATGGGAGTTTACAAAAATATAATAATCAATTGCTCTTTGGTTATTTTAAAATATTATAAATATTACTAATTTTAAATATTTTAAATTTCATGATTTCAAGTTCTTTATGATATGTTAAAACTCTTTAGAACAAAAGCTTGATTATTTTGTGACCACATTTATTATTAATTGAGAATGAATTATAAATATCATTTTATACATATATTATTTATGCTTATAAAAGTATCAATTTTTAATAATTTAATTTATTACATGCATTTAAACATATTAATAAATACAAAATTGATTTAAAAATTTAAAATATCAATTTTAATATAGTTTTTCTCATGTAAGTGCAGTTTCATTCAGTGGTGATTCTGCCTTTTTTGTTATAATTATAAAATAAAATATCCATGTCTATTCTATTTACTCAAAATTTAGCATTAATATCAAAATATATTAATTGACAAAATTAAATGTAACTTTAAATTATTAATTTATATTAATTATAAATATATCATTTTATTTTAAAAAAATAAAAAATCTTTTATACATATTTATTTATTATAAAAATATCATTTTTTAATAATTTAATTTATTACATGTATTTAGATATATTAATAAATATAAAATTCATTTAAAAACTTATTTATTTTTTTAAAATGTTAAAAAGTTATTTTATAAAAAAAACATAATAATTATTTATTTTATTTAATAATGTATAAATTAAAAAAAAACATAAACTGTATTTTTAATGTCACTTAGAGTTTTCTAGTGAAAGAGGTTAAATAAATACTCGTTCTTTTTTCCAGCATAGATTAAAATGTTACGGGGAGAATTTAAATTTAATAAATTTTCTTACAAAACATGGTACCACCCGGGCCCACTGCCACATGTCATAATACCGCTATCTCGCAGAAATTAAACTGCTTGCATCTTGAGATCGCGATTTTGCGGAGGACGGTGAGGATGAGGCTGTATTTTGCTCCTCTTTCTTGAGACGTTGATTTCTTTTCAACCTTCAATGTTGGCCTAACTTTCTCCACGCTCGACCTATGTTTTGGTTCTTTCAGCTGTTTCTTCATGGCGATGGCGACAGCCTCCCTGTACAGAAAACATTAATTTGCCGTATGTGTTGACTTATGCAACATATGAACTGGCAACAAAAGCATGGAAGTTCCCTTTCTGCCTTTGATGGATGTCTATACCCTGCTTTTAGCGCTCCTTCTCATGGCAGCCTCGGGCCCTTTGGATTTGCATTTGTTAAAGAGTTTCTAAAGATCTTTCAACAAGTCTATTGTGCACAGCAATCATGACTTCAGTAGCGCCACCACTTAATGTATTTGCTTGGAGTTTCAAAGAACCTTCACCGCATCCATATTGTGAAGTGTGCATTTGCACCAAAGCTTCTAAGAGCTTTTTAAATGAACTCGTTTTTATATAGTGCTGGCGCCATTCTCCTCTTTTGCTGCGTTGAATGCCCCTTTCCTGCAATGGTGCTGGCTTAGAAACTTCTTGAACTTTCCAACAGACATAGTTTGTGTGTATATTCAGCAATTTTAGCGTTCCATTAGCTGGCACGGGTTTCCCTTTCAATTGTATTTTCTCGACAGTTTCAAAAGTCTATTCAACAAACCATTTTGTTTACACTCTGTGTTCGGCATTCCGTGAGGTTTCATCAATTCCTAAATGTTCTGAGGGACGCCATACTTGCAGCGCCAACATTATGCCTGGAAATTTCTAAGGCATTTTCAACAAATACATTTTATCTCACCCTGGTGCCACATCTCATTTTCCTACACTTGCTTAAAAGCCTTTATTGGAAATTTATAATCCATCTGCGCATATGCTGCGATGGCATTTGCTAGGGAGTCTTTGAAGTTTTTATAAATTCCATTTTATGTGTTGAATATCTAGCTCTCTCTGTTGGCGTTGCATCCCATGGTGTCCCCTGTGTTTGATCTGTCTCCCACCTTAAAAGAATTCAAATAGAATATTTAAAATCTTTGGTGGATGTGCCATGCCCTGTTTTGTTGCTTGCCAAATGCCTTTGCTTTAAGGTTTCAGAAGCATTTTCAACACACCGATCCGATTCATATTGCAACAACAATAGCATTCCATGGGATTACATTTATCTCAGAATGTCTTTCAAAGGCTTTGTGAGAATCACTAATGCAGATGCATTCACCGTACATATTAACCAGAGCACTAAAAATAACAGATCCATAAGGAAGATAGATATATGCATCATGGTATATCAAATGACCAACCTATCTTGAATTCCCTTTCTTCAATCTCCATAAGACTCAGGCAGTCAAATAGCCAGCTACAAAACTAATTATGCATTCACATAATCAGAAAACTTGGACCAATATTAGCCTTAGAACAACTTTTCCCCTTTCAATATTGGGTAGCTTGTTTAAACAATAGCTGCAGAGCAGCGTAGTTCCTACCTAGTGCTGGCAGGGCAGTTTTGCAACAGCTACTTTCAAGTATTGTGCTATAAAAATGAAATTTGCATTTTCCAGCTGAGGGGTCAAACCATAGTTGAGGGTATAGGGATCTTTCAAAACATGAAGCATAGAGGATGGTCTAAACCATTACAATAGTGAGCGGCTACCAATGAGAAAAGATTAAAAGCACGAACAAGGCACAGATTGGTTTGGGAAGTAATTTCCAAAGTGAATGTGGATCACAGGGGACGCCATAAACTGCCTGGCAAGTGCACAATATAGATTTATTGAAGAGTCCTTAGTTACTTTTATGCGTGACTGGAAAGTATGGTACAACAGTTGGAAAATGGGACTGCAAACAAGGCGTACGAAGTTTTTTTTTTTTTTAAAAGACAAAGAAACTCCCAAGCATGTATTCTCTTACACAGCGAATGGTGTAGCATGAAATTGATGAGTAAGGGAAACACATTGTAAGAAGAGGACTTCCTTTCTCAAATTTGGTCTCATTGGATGCCTTGACTAGTAGCACATAAAATGAAATTGTTGAAAAGGCTTTAGAAACATTAAAGTCTCCGCACTAGTTGAGAGGGCGCGTGCAGCAAGAGAAAGAAGGGCAGTCTCCAAACAAGCAATGAAATGAAACGCCAACATTGCAGGATATGTTCAAAATGGATTCGTTGAAAATCCTACCAGCATGGGCACGCACTACACACAAGGAATATTGAAAATGTTTTGGAAACTTTTGAGTAAACGCAATGGGCAAAGAGAGGTAGCCAGTGCGCAATGAATAGAATGTCATACAGAGCAGTAATAAACAGAATGGACTGTTGAAAACGCTTTAGGAACTCTCAAGCAAATCCAAAGAAGCCCATGTCAGAGCAGATGAAGGGTAATGTGCCAGAGCCATGCACAAAATGGAGCTGCTAAAGGCTGTATAAACTTTTAAGCAATTGCAACCTGCAGGGTACACACCATGGGTTGTTTAAAAACTCCAAAAACTTTCAAAACAAATGCAAAATGCCATAGCCCGCACATTTGAGGATATGGGAATCCATAAAGGATGGAATACCATGTTTCCGGTATGCACCAATAGATGCATTGAAAAAGCCCTAAAAATTTCAAAGCAAATGCAACTGGCAGGGGTGCAGCTGTCAGTTAAAGAGAGGGCAACGCATATTTGAGAAGGGGTTGTCTGATTCTTGCCATTGTATAAAGAACAAGGGGTAGCAGCTACACCAGTGAAGAGGTAAGACGAGCGGCATAAGACAAAGCATATAATCAGATTTAAATAAAACTCCAAATGCTATGAGCGCCCATGTAGACAGTAAATGTAGTGGCCTGCACATAAAATGGAATGCCAGTAATGCAAGGTACGCGCATGATGAATCTAAGTTGAAAGTCCTCTGAAATTTCCAAACAAATGCAATGCTCCATCAATGGAGGTTGCGCTGAGAGATGAGGGTGCGCACAAGTGGGCATATTGAAATGATTTTAGTGAATTTCAAGCAAATGCTTTTGGCAGGTATAAAGATGGAAATAAAATTAAGGACAACGCAACCATCTGGTGGTAGGAGGGACGCTACTAGCAGAATATGCACAAAATGAAACCTTTGAACGCCTCCATCGAGCTTGGAGAGGGTCGGCTTGGGGCAGGTCAAAAAACAGTGAGGATCTAAATGGTGCGCCACTCAGTAAGCCAACAGATGGTTCGAACCATGAAAGAGTTGCAGAACAGAGGAGAAAGCTGAGAAAATGGCCGCCATTGCAAGCTCGAGCTGTTTTCAGAGTCCGTGAAATGCACGATAAAGAAAATTAGGGAAAACATTGCAAGCAGAAATGAAATCAACGGTCAGCAAATGGAGGTGAAAATGCACTCAAATCCCAGTCGTTCCCCGCCATTTCGATGCAAGGATAACCATCGCGAGATTGCGGTTTGTTGCCACGTGGCAGTGGCGGGTCCGGGTGAAGCCTCCGTTGAGTAAATGCCTGTTCATGTGCACGGTAAAAAATTTATGAAGAGGCCGATAGAATTGGCACTGGCTATGGAGGCCACAATTTGCAACCCATGCCTGTCAGTGCTGTCAAGGTCCGTCCATTCTGTACACCGTAGAATACCGTAAACTGACAATTACCCCTCACTGACATGCTACGGACCCACTAATAAAACATTTAACGGTAGCATTAGGATGCCTTGGGATTTGCTGCACCGCCTTCGTTTTTAATTAAAAAATAAGTTTTATTGTTTTATTTGTCAAAATAAGCATTAAAGTGTATGTTAAAAACATTTTACTTAAATATTATTTTGTTTCATGTTTAGATAATTTTACATTATATTTATTAAAAAATACGATTTATTGTTTTATTGGTTAAAATTAATTTTTAATTGTTAAATTAGATTATATTTAAAAATAGTTAATAAAAAGTTGTTTCTTATGATTATAATTATAATTATTTAATATATTATAAGAAGTCAAAATATAAACATGTCAATGATAATTATTATTTTTAAAATTGTTTTAATAATTGAACGTATATTATTCTAAAAGATATAGTGAAATAGATTGTAATAACAAAACAAGTTTGTTTTAATTTTTAATTTGTGTATTAATAATAATATTATTACAAATATAAATTATATTGATTTTAGAATTTTTATATTTTAATATTTTTAAAATGATATTATAAAAAGTTATCATAAAACATTTAATAAATGATTTTTAAACTAAATTCATAAATTATCATTAATATAATTTTATTATTAAAATTATAACTTTTTTGATATTTTTCAATTTTTATATTAATGTATTAGTAAAAATATAAAGACTTTCAAAAATATATATTTTATATTGAAAAATAATATTAGTAATATATTAATGAATATCAAAAATATAAAATAAAAATTAAATATATTAGATTTTTTATATGATATATTAATTATTAAAAATATGTAAATCTTAATAATTACATATTTTATAGTATTTATATAAGATTGTATAAATATATCATTAAATAATTATTTTTAAAAATAAATATATTAATTATCATAAAAATAATAAATAATTAAAAAATAAATACTTATATAATTTAGGTGTATTTTATAAATATTATTATAATAATATAAATTTGGTATTAAGAAAAATTAATATTAATAATTATTAATTTTAGTTGAATGGAAAAAAAAGTGAGCAATAAGTAGGTTCATAATAATGACACAATCTAAATTTAAATTTTAAATTTCTAAATTTGAATATTATCTATAATTTACTTATTTGTAAATTAATTTATATAAGAGAATGCATATGTAAGCAAGGTACAATCCATTTTTAAAAAAGGTTAAATAATAATTCACCTTGATTTTTCTTAAAATTCCATCTATAACACACAAATTTTTTTAAATTATTTAAATTTTAAATTTTAATTACAATTAAGTTGTATAAGTGGTAATGGCCATTCAATATATTGGTTGTCTATTTGATTGTAAATAATAAATGAAATTTAGCAAAAAAGAAATTGTTTAAAGCAACTATAAGGTTAGATCAATTAATTTGTTTATCTCAAAATATATAAAATGATTTATAGTGCATTCAAACATTATTTGATGGAGTGATTTTTTATTTTATTTTTTTATGTCTAATATCATGCTTCTATATTTTATTGTTGAATTTTATTTATTATTTTGAGTTGAGTCAACATCTAATATGCTAAATAGATAGGGTACAAATGTCATAAGTCATCATATATATTAATTTAATATTGTATAGTAAATAAAGTTATGATATAATAATTGTTTTGTAATTTGAAATGCGCAGCCATCTCTGAATAGTGTTGTTTCGCGATGGTTTCGCGGCACGCCGATAAGCGTTTCTCCAGCGTCCCGCACATAATCTGGAATTTCTGGTCTCGGTTGTTTAAAACTAAATGTTTGAACGTCCTGCATCAATTTATGAATATTGATGGATAATGACGCGACCAAATCCCTTTGATTCAATTCAACTATTATAAATATGACTCAATATTATATCATTAATTTATTGATTTTTAATTATAATATTATTTGAGTTCAATATTTTTTAATTAACCAATAGCCCTTTATTATAAACTGTAGAACTCATAAATATGTTGTCTAAAACTTTTTGATCCCTAAATATTGTCTCAAACTATAAAATATATGTTATTTGGCTTCAATATTTTTTAATTAACCAAGGCATCCTGATGCTGCCCTTAACTGTTTTATTAGTGGGTCCATAGCACGTCGGTGTGGTGTAATTGTCAGACCTGCAATTTAGTAAATATTAAACTTACTGTAATTGTCAGTTTACAGTATTCTACAGTGTACAAAATGGACGGACCGTGACAGCACTGACAGGCATCTGGGGTGCAAATTGTGGCCTCCATAGCCAAAGGCCGATAGAATTTATGAAGTTGAAAGAATGAAAAGGTATGCCTCTCTATGATAATTCTACATATTTCAAACAAATGAAGGAAAAGATTCTATAACAAGTAGTACGGAGAAATTCAAACCAATTTTAAAAATGAAATGAAATGAAAATGAAATGAAATATTTTAATGACGTCCACGAGGCCAAAGAAGCCTATGGGACCCAAGAGCAGCACCGGAACAACCCACAGCACAGCCCTAGACAAAATGGAGGCGCCATTTGAGATCAACCCTTCGAGAGTGAATTTTGATGATGAAGTTTGCAATTTTGTCGAATCTTGAATCTTCAAACAAGGTATTTAAATTGTCGAAGTCTTGAATCTTCAAACCACGAGTACCAAGAGAAACACACCCTAATCCCTTGAGGAAGAATCACGTGAACGTTAAAAAAAAATCATTCAAAATATGTCATTTTATTCATGACCAAATCAAGTGTGATATTGTACCCATCAAAACAGAGTAAATATGTTATTTAAAAAATATGTTTAAGAGCAAATACAAAGGGGCCCCACACAATATTTGAGTGCTCTCATATATTTTAAAGACATAGTGGGGCCTTTAAAAAGATAAAGCACTCCGTGGATAAAACAGTAAAATATTTTAAAAAGATGAAGTATATGCATGGGTAGGGGAGAGGACCTAGTCCCTCAGCATGTTTCAATAGTTGTGATAGTAGTTATTTATATAATGCTCAATATTTTTATCAATATTAGATCAATAGTTGTGACTTTAAAGTTGTTAGTGTTGATGATAACTACTCATAATTAAACAAAATATATTCCTTCCGTGGTGATCCTAGCAATAGTGGTTTACAATTTTGGCCAAACCGACATCAAATTATTATTTTTGTGAATCTAAATCTTCACATTCGCACCTATATAGCGGCTAAACTCGTGAGGAATTTGAAGATGGTGCAAACTAGAGTCTCATCAAATTTTGTCTCCAGATTCTAAAAATATTTTTTCAAAATTTTGGGAATCATATCAAATTGCACTTCTTTTCCATCTCCTAATTTAAAATAGATTTTTTAGAAAAACACATTTTAAAAGTGATGCACATCGATAACGATAACTTTTTCCCTAAAGGATAAAATTCTAATTCTTTCAAAATTTAGGGATTTGTAACTCTGATATCTAGTGGCTTCCACTTCTTATTAGATAGTTTTTATTGAATATTTTCCTTTAACTAAGTTTCAAAGTCAAACAAATTATAATCTGCATAATAGCCAAGGATCAGATAATCGCCAGAATTTTTTGTATGTCAAAATTTAAATTAATTTTTTGTTGACTGGCACTCTCAATATCTGGTGCACTCATATTTTTCAAATTTTTTTTTTGATAATCTTCTATTTTTCCACATGTGAAGAATAAAGAAATTCATTTTCAATGAAAAACCTATGTTTAATAAAACTTAAAAAACAAATACATAACAAAACCAAAACATATTAAAATTATATTCATTGATAGCTTGTTCTGAGGAATACCATAATCATTTGAAATAAATTTAAAATGAATTCATTTGATCCCCCAAAATCTAAATCAAAAAGGATTTTTATCAAAGATTTTGGATAGGTGTAAAGGAGACGATTATAGGTATGGTTTAAAACTAACAGGTTCTATCCAAGGGCCTGACCTAAGGTGATTTGATCGTCCTCTTCAATTGGAATCCCAAAATGGAACTTTTAAAGGCTTTAAATCATTATATTTTCTAAAATATGTGATTTCAAATAAAATTGCCCTCAGAATTGTAAACCACTATTATGACAGCATCTCTCCAATCATGTGATTCCACATCAGCGCTCAATAAAACATGTTTTGAATTCACAAGTATTGGTCTCACTGTTTTTTGGGCCTTTTTGGACACCTTGACAAAAAGCATGCTGATGTGGCATCATATTTGATGATGGGGCCCTAAAACTTTAGTTATAAGCAGGGGACTTGCCATGTAAGCTGCTGTAAAAAAAATTGGGAGTGATTTGAAATTTCCACATAGGATAATTAAAAGCGCGAAATTAGGGTGCACAACTACTGAGTCCTTTCCCCTAAAGGCTTTTACTCTTAAAGTGAAGTAAAAAGGATATTGTGGGTAAATACTTTGATGGTGAATATTGTGGGATGGATTAAATTTTTAATCCCTAGGTAAAGTTTAATTGTTTCCACATTGAAGGGGCAACATGTTTTAAAATGTATAAAATAAAAGCATTGGCCATGCTTTTAATTATAAGGTGTCAAGTAAAAGATATACTATTGTATTCCCTGATGGGCAATGTTTTACGTGCTAGGAACAAAATGAAGTCAAGTTTTAAAATATTAAAGTTAAGAAACTTTAATATATGGTGAAATTAAAATATGCAGCAAGAAAAGTGCAAATACAAAAGAGCAGAAATAAAAGGCACGGGGAGAAAGTGAATAAAAAATAAAATATTCACTTTAGTTTTATTTGTTGGGGGAATTATAGCAAGTGAATTAGATATTCACTATGATAAAGTGAATATGCAAATTTATGTCAACATGGGTATCGATACCTATGTCCCCATTTGGTTTTCAAGGGACGTATTGTTGCGAATTTATGTGCAACTAGCTGACATCATATTGTTTGTATCCTCTATGTGAGTTATACTACGTAGAACTTCCACGCCTTGTGAATCATTAACAATCTCCTAAGATTCTCTATGAGAGGGACAACCTCCCCAGCCAAATGTTATGTACCCAAGAATTTCTTGAAACTAGCCAATTCCTTGTCTATCTTCTGAATTAGAGCCTTGGGAACATAAGACACAAAGTTATTAAACCCAAGAAAATCACGAGGGTTGTGACTCAAAGATCATTGGCAATGTAGGAGTGGAATCCAAAGATGATTGTGTTCTAGAAGTTCCATGAGCTAAAAAAACCTGGGCTCAACACCAAAGTTACTCAAAGAACGAGAAGCCATAATTTGATAACTTCTTATAGGAACTTCATAATGAGAACACCAAGTTGTGAAACTCATAAATCAAGTATAAGTTTTAGGACATACAGATGTTCCTAAGAAATAATAGATAGAAGAAAGTGATGACAAGACATATATGTTGATGTTATTTTAGAAGAATAGAAGGTGTTTTAGTTTTGTATTTTGTAATAAAAGAAGAGAATAATAATTTAAGTGCAATGATTTCTAACTAAACATACAATGTTTGTGAATGGTAAATAAGATACCAATAATCTAATGAATTAAGAAAACAATCAGATTAAAGAATATATGCAATTAAATCATAAGATCTACAATTGTAAGTTAAGTTGGCTTCACCAAAATGTTTGGTGGTCAAAAGAGGAGGATCTAGACTAAATGACTAAATCACAACCAATCTTCCCACCTAAAAATTGGAACACAAAATCAACCAAGGAGTTTTACTTGGATGTTGCCCTTAAGGGAGAGCCAAGCAAGTTTTGGTTGAGGGTTTTGATTCTTTTGTTGTAAGTGCAAAGATTGATGGGATAATGCAATGGATTAGGATAGCTATTATAGACCATGTCACTAGCACCCAGATTTGTGTCATTGATAGTATCTTCAGATAATGAGGAAAACAGATTTCAAAGGCCGAGACCCTTGGCCTCCTTGAAAATAGGTTGAATAGTAGTAGCTCGGTCGCTTAACACATTGCTTTTTTGACTCACCTCAGCATCTGATGGGGGCAAAGACACAACTGCATCCTTATTAGAGGCATCCTCCAAAGTCCTCACCTTAGGGTTGCTCTTAAGTGGGTCACTTTGCTTCTTATGGGTAGATTTACTTAGAATCAATGGGAAATTCTTTCTCATATGTCCCTCTTGGTGAAATAAGTAACATGCATGAAGCCCGCCCAAGATCTCAAGAGGATAGACCAAATTGTTTTCTTCATCAATTAATTCAATTCCTTTGGGGATTTCCACCCCTGGGTTTAAAGATACTAGAGCTCTGGCATCAAGATGGGGCAACGTTGCTTTCGTTTCACCAATGTCGATAACTGTCCCAATTGGAGCCAGTAACTAAGGGATGAGCCCCCAGAATTCAGGATAAAGATTTTTTAATACTACCCATCTAGGGCATGAGAGCATGAGGATTTCCTCCACTATGGTATTCAAAGACCACGAAAGGGCTTGAAAAACACACCCCCCATACTCCAATAGGTTCTAGACTGAGCTTTTTCCTGCATGGAATGATTCTTGAAGAAAATCACAAACAATCCTTTTTGAAGCATCCTACAAAAACTTATTTGAATTCTAAACTTGTTCATCCAAACATTAGAGAACTAATTATCAAAAAAATTTATAGCCGGTATTTTGTTAGGATCGACAACCACTAAGAAAATTGCAATGTCTTTAATCCTAGCCTTTTCACTGCTAATGATACTTTTCATTTCATTGTTTGGGGAAATTTTCAAGAAACCAAGGTAGTTAGGATATTGGTTACCTTTGGCTCCCCCATCATGATCGATCTCATCAGAGTCCTACACATCTGCAACCACAAACTTATTGCTAACCAACATAGATACTCTTGTGTTCACCACCACCTCGTTGAAATATTTGGAAGCAAATGATGGGGATGAAACCCCAACTAGATTTGCATCCCCATTAGCTAGAGGGTTGGGGATAACTATGACCCTGTCCATGACCACTTGGGCAGGTCGAGAACCTGCCGGAGGGAAAAACACACAATCTTCGGATGGTAGGGAGAGATAGAGGAAACATGTAAAACTACGACAAGAGGCAGAGAAAAATAAGAGAAAAAACACATAGAGAATAGTAAAGGAGTGAGCCCCAAGGCGTACACAAGGGAACACGTGCCAAAACTTCATGGCAGAGGGATCTACCTCCCCCACCCACCAGACGTTGGAGGCTATGCACAACACCAAAAGCCATGCCTCAAGATCAGTTGTAGAGCGATTGTAGGTAAGATATTCTTCTCAAATAATGGTCTATATTGTTAAAATTAAACAAAAAAATCAAAATAAACATTTCAATTCAACAAACATGAAAATATTACCTTATATAATCAAATTTGATGTAAAAACTTCAAATTGTCTTCTTCTACGTTGTCCAACAAACAAATTGGTGCTCAAAAGGTAATGGAGCAAGCAAAATATGGTAGTACAAGAATTCAACTGCATGAAAAGGCTTTTCCTTGTTTGATAAAGTATAGTAATAAACAAAAACAGTGAATTGTGGGCCTATATCATAGGTCAACTGGCTTTTTTATCATTTTTGGCAATGGAAATTTGGCGCTCACTAAATGAGTTGTATAGAGAAATTCCAATTTGGCAAGAACCAAATGACCTCTATAGAGATTTTGCAAGTGTGAATGCCTCAACCCTACATTGAGACCTACATAGGTGGGGGAGAAGAGTGGGAGAGATCTAGAGGAGTAACAAGGGATGGAGGGATAGGTTTAATAAGATTTACTAATAATGAAGAGGATTTTTTGACCCATTCAATCAACTTCACACACATCCAAGCAAGGATAACTTTAAGACACCCCCTAGAAAAGATGTAAAAATTTGGTGAATTTTGTATACTTCCCGAAAAAAATATTAATTTTATTGGCATTTTTTTTTTTTGAGAAAAAATAATAAATTCAATTGGCAAATCTTTTGTAATCCCTAGAAGTTTGTAGAAAATATTGGCAAATTGTATGTTTTTTGAAACCAACAAAATATTTTTATTAGCAATTAAAACCTATTTTCAAACCAATAAGTTTTTTCATTGGTGAATTAAACCTCTTTTCAAACCAAAAAAAATGTTTTTGTTGGTGAATTAAATCTATTTTCAAACCAAAAAATATTTCTATTAGCGAATTAAACCCATTTTCAAACCAATTTTTGTATGTTGGAAAATAAAACCTGCTTTCAAACTAATAAAATATTTTCATTGGCAAATTAAACCTATTTTCTAACCAATAAAAAAAATTCATCAGCTAATTAAACCTATTTTCAAACCAATAAAAAAAATACTAGTGAATTAAACTAGTATGCCAATAAAAATCATAGCATGGGTGGCGAAAATATCAAATGTTATATATTGTTCTATTTCAGGACAAATTTTCCACACACCCAAATTCCTACATAAAGTCTCCAAAATGGAGACAAGTGTCAACATATTATAAGTTCTTATCAAAAGTGAGCCACTAAGCGAAGTACTATGTCTGAAGCTAGATATTAGTGCAACTCAACGACTAGTAACTACAAGTTATATTGTTTAATAAGTTAATATAACATTAATATACTCAAAAAATTAAAATTGTACTAATAGTGAGTACAAGTTATATTATTATGCAACTTAACTGTTCGATGACTATTTGATGGACGATTGTAGTTACATTCTGGAAGCAAATGTTTGAAGTGCTAGACTTACAAATTCAAACCTCTGAAATAACCCTAGAATCATTAGATTTGTAAATATCAATGGTTGACCTTTTATTACTTATTAAATCACTTAAATTCATGACTCAATTTTTACGAAATCATATTGTCACATCAACACGTGTGTCTTGTAGTGAATTAAATGCTCAATTGTTGAGTATTGATGTCTTTGTTCTATATATACTTCACCAACTTGATGTTCTTCGTGTATCATTTATAACATATTTGATTTATCTATTCTCTATTCACAATTTCACTATAATATTATGGAGTCTTCATGGCATTTCATGCTACCCAATTTTTTTTGGGAGAAAAGAAGAAACAATGCATACGATAGATGAAAGTTGGGTATGTCTTTCACTATTCCTTGTGTGCCTATTGAGGAGGCTATAAGAACAATTTTAGGTAGGGAATGGCTTCAAAACAACCCCCATGCTCTATTTTCTAAGGTAGCTTCTACTTTCTTGTCCAATTGCATGGACATTTTTTTGGATAAAGAGTTGATGGAGATGCTAGCAATATGCTATTTTTAGCCTTTTATTTACTCTCTTTCTTCATTGGAGTTGGCACTTGAGCATTATAATTTTGAATTTGGGTTAGTCCCTATTGGTGGAATCTTTCCCAAAGTTAAATTGGCTTCTTCTATAGTGCAAGCTCTTACCTTGGTTGTTATGAGCTATAGTCTGGTCTATGGTAAGACAAATGAATCACTACCGAGTTTGGAGTTTTGGAGGAAGGATTTCAGCGATGCCCTTTTCTTCTCTACTCTTACTTTGTTCAAAATTTCAATTCACCTCTTGCTCAAACACTCGGTTTAGGGCCTCCATGGACCATCATGATATGCTACTGCCAGTCTCCTTTGTAGTCTACTAAGGATAATGAATTGTGTTTGTATTTTTTGTCACAATTAGTGCCTTTTTGGTCAGGCTAGCTATGTACTTCAGCTACTTAAATACTTTTTGTAGCTCCATTGTTTAAATAATTTTTGTTTTCTTCAATATAAAAAAGTGGCTTTTAAGATTGAAAAGACATTTATAATTTTTGTATGATTCATTTATTTACTTCTTTGACATATATATTTAATATTATTCTTAATTGTCAAGAAACTAGTATGCAAATAAATATCATAGTATACTCCACAAAGATATTATTATTTAATAAGTTAATATAATTTTAATATTCTAAGAAAATTAAGGTTAATGTACAAAAATATTTCATCGTTCGATGGACGGATTTTCAACATATTTCTAGTTCTAATCAGAAGTGAGAGAAATTTATGGTGACTTATTAGTGGATACTGATAATGATTAAGCTACAACAAGCCATTTAATTCTCTATCTTTTCAATGCTTTGGAGTACTCTACATAAATCCAAGCTACCAAATATCAATCCAAAAAATATTTGCAATGGCTCTCCCATGTCTTGACGAAGTGCAAATGCAACAATTGGAAATTTGGCTCACCTTTCCAATTAAATTTAATTATTTCTTACAAAATTAAATTGAAAACATGTAAATCAAGGTAAGATAACAAGATAAAGATCCTTGATTAGATTATTTTGACTATCGGCTCGTGCTTCAACATAGTGGGATGTAGAACCAAAGTCCAAAATTTTCTATAAATTTAGCTCATCATAATCTTGATTAAATCTTTGGTTGGAAAATCATTATGGCATTTGATATACCAATTTGTCTAACCATTCCTAGATGACAATTAGCCTTCCTAGGAGCATTTTTTTTTTTATTCAAGGGGTAAACGCTTTTGACTAGAGCTATGAACCGAAATACATCCATTCAACAATACCACCCCAATGGGGTTTGAACCTTGGTGGAAAGAACTACAATGCCACCTTTAAACCATCACACCATGCCAATATCGGCCTTCCTAGGAGTAATTACTAGCCAAAGACTTACACATATTTTTAGAATACACAAGAGATGGACTGCAGTTTTCATCAAGATGGAATTGTGCTTCAAATTTGTAGAAGCTGCAAATAGATATTGGGTGAAAACTGATATTTCTTTATGGTTCATGGATTCTTTACTAGGCATTGGAGTTCTACAGGTTGATGTGTTTCCCCTAGTGAGTCTAATGGTTCGACATGATTATCAACGCGGCCTAGGGGATGTTTTAGTTGTTGTACACATTGGAGTGAGAATCCTTGCACCAAGGGTTATTCCACGATTTTTAAATGAAGGATTTGTTGTAACCTGGCATCCTGTTGTATCAAATTTTTGCAATGTCACTTTAGTGGGATATTGTTAACTAGTCATTATGGGATATGATTTTATGAGGAATGAAGTTTTGTCATAATTTTTATAAATATATTTGAAGAAATTTATCATAATTTTGATAAATGTGTGTGAATATTGCATTTTCTTACTAGCAAGATTTTGTTACTCAGTTAACTTCCTTATGTACATTTTGCAAGCACCTTTATACATGCTACATTATCAAAGATATAAATGTTGACATGTATATATTTATATTATTCCTATTAAAATTAGTTATATATATATATAAGTAAAAGTGACCTAAGCCACTAAAATTTTATTAATAATAATAATAATTTACATATCCAAAATTGCAGTAAAAAACCCTAACCTGGCTCCTTAAGAGCGATTTAAAAATGATTTTACATAAGTAGAATTCAAGACTCCCAAAGGCTAGACATATCCGATTACAGTAAGCAAAAGAAGAAAGACTTCACAAAAGTAGATATGGGACCAAGCCACATAATTAAAGCCAAAAATGAAACCCTACATGAAGAAAGGTGGTCGACATTAAAAACCCTAGCCCCACTTCAAACCCCACTTTATGAAGAGGAAGCGATATTTGTAGGACGGGGGAAATATGGAGCAAAATGCGGCTCCACCAGTGCATGTCTAATAAAAAATTGAACTGCATTGTATGATTTCTATACCATATCAAAAACTAAGTTACCCAAGCGAGCCCACAATCTATGTAGATGATGAGAAAACTCATATGAGAAATCATCTAACAGTCCATATGCCATCAAGCTAAGAAGGGAAATCAAAGAAGGATCTAAAAGCAAGTGTTGACGACACAAAACATTGCCAACCATTTTGGTGTCATATAGAAGATCATAGCCATCAAGTGTAAGCTATAAGGTTGAGAGCATACAAACATGTGGGAGAAGATAACTCCCTACAAGAAATTTAACCATCTATTTACACCACAAAACATCCATTAAGTTAGATAAAAATGAGAAGCATTTTCGTTTGGTAATGCCATTGTGTGAAAATCCAGCTAGTCCCAACCCAACACTATGGAGATGGCCTCTGCCACTTGGTTGCATTCAACTATAGTACATGACCTCCTCAATTTCTCAATTGAGAAGGGCATGGTATCTCAAACCTCGTGATATCTTGCAAGGATGAAAAGTTTGAAAGAAGCCTCCATTAACATAGAAATAGAGAAGAGCATACATTGTTAAAAACTCCCCCATAATATAATATTGATAGAGCAAAATTTGGCCACAAAATGTGGGGGAAGCAAATGCACAAATTAATAGTATTTTCATTGTACCAAGAAGAGGTAGTGAGCCTGTATAAAGAAAGCCTGGAGAAGTACCAATTTTCTAGAAAAATATACCAACTATCACATGTGAAGAGAGCTACGTGTATAGATTTAAACTTAAGTCTTTTCATTTAATTTTAAGAATTTGTGCCCTTAAGTAGAGGAGCCACTAAAAATATATCATCACCAACATTCAACAGTAAGAGAATATCTCCCATAGGTGGACAAAGTGAATAAAGCTAAAACCATTCAATGAAAAGCAATTCCCCAATTTAGCAACATGAAATACATTCTAGCCTTCCAAATTATCTACAACATGTGCTAAGAAATGCAAACCATCCAAAAAAGAATGTTAAAAATGCTTTAAGCAATATTTCTTTTAATGCCCACCACCATCCCATTCAACATCAACCGTCTATGAGAGGCAGTCTCCCATGGGTGATTAATGCTGAAGAGGAACAAATAAACTCCAATTTTAATTTCACCATTTTAAATAAAAGATCCTTAAAAATTGCACCTCTTTAAATGAAGCATTTCCCTTTTTTTAAAATAGCAACCAAGCAAGACAATCAATAGTAATCTTGTTATTTATAATGTGACCTTTGTACCAGCTAAGAAAAAACCAAAACTATTAGCAAGAAAATTGTAAAGCACATTTGTACCTTGTTAGCTAATGAGTCATTAAAAGTATTAGCTTCTCTATAATATTTCCTAATCTAAAAAGTGGATTTTTTAAAAATTGAAGCTGGATATGTGATAAAAAATAGTTCAAATGTCAAGATTCAAAATTTCTAGTTTTTAGAGCTGATATAACCACCATTGAATCTCCTTCAATAACAATTTGTTGGATGGACAGTTTCGTAGCCAAATCAAGACCTAACCTTAATGCATTGAATTATGCCACATTATTTGTACCTTCTTCTAGTAATTTACAAACTACACCTAATAAATGACCTTACCAATCTCTTAGGACAACAATTGCGCTTGATTTTCCAAGATTTCCCCTATAAGCTCCATCGAAATTCAATTTAATGAAATCACAAGGAGTTGGAGACCAATTAACCAGTTTCCTATTTACATGAGGACCAATATTATGTACAAAACCACTGTTAGGAAGTTTGAGGAGGGACCAATTTTTTAGAATGAAAGAGTCCCAGGAAGAAAAAACTTTCTTTGAATTTTCATTCTTGTAAATTCTTTTCATAGTTACTTTTGATCTAGCTATTTCAATTTCTTGAATTACTTGAATCACGTTCAAAGACTTCTTTTTGAAGATTCAATTATTT
>VDFB02047397.1:31043245-31121687 GCA_007258455.2 Sequoia sempervirens
CAAACAAAGTGTACACATAACCACTTGTTGACCTCCAATTATCTAGATCTCCTGCCCAATCTGAATCAACAAACCCTTGTATGTCCAATGATCTATTCATAATATCAATATTATTAGAACCATGATAAACTAAACAATACTCTGAAGTCCCTTGTAAATATCTAAACACCCTCTTAACATAAGTCCAATGTTCTTTACCCGAGTTAGACATAAACCTACTAAGAACTCCCACTGCTTGTGCTATATCCGGTCTCGTACAGACCATTGCATACATTAAACTACCAATTGTACTAGCATACAAAATTTTAGACATTTCCTCAAAATCAAAATCAGATTTAGGACTCATATCTAAACTTAACTTCGTGCCAACTGGTAAAGGAATATTAACCGGTTTACTGTCCTGCATGTTAAATCTTTTCAAAATAGTATCAACATAATTACTCTTACTTAACCAAATCTTTTTGTTACCTCTATCTCTACTAATCTCCATACCAAGGATATATTTTGCAGCCCATAGATCTTTCATCTCAAATGTGTTCAAGAGTTGTGCTTTCAATTCTCTAATCATTACCTTGCTGTTACCAATAAACAACATGTCATCAACATACAAGATAATAATTAAAAGTTGATCAATCAATAAATTTTATATAAACACAATGATCTTCCTCACTCCTAACATAACCAATTTTCAATGCAAAAGCATCAAACTTTTGGTACCACATTCTAGGTGACTGTTTAAATCCATATAAAGATATCTTAACACATAAAACCAATTCTTCTTTCATTTTATAAACAAAACCTTGAGTTTACAGCTACATATAAATTTCCTCACCAAAATTCCCATGCAAAAAGCAGTTTCACATCCATTTGCTCAATTTCAAAATCATAAGCGGTGGCAATAGATAAAGAAGAATCTAATAGAAGTTGATTTAGCACGAGAGGATATTTCATTAGATTCAACTCCTCTCTCTGGGAGTAGCCCTTGGCTACTAATCTAGCCTTGTACCTTTCGAGATTACCATCTGCACCAATCTTCTTTTTAAAGATCCATTTACAACCAATGGCCTTTCTATCTTTGGGAAAACTCTCAAGATCCCATGTGTCACAAGTATCCAAAGATTCCATTTTCTCATGCATAGCTTGTGACCAAAGCTTGTTTTCATCTGAGGAAAAAGCTTCCCTGTAAGAACTGGGTTTATCATTAGTACTCATTAAAGCAAAAATACAACGAAAATTAGGTGGGCTATACCTATCAATGGGATTCTATTGTCTTGTGGACCTCCTTAAAGGAGTTTCTTATGGTTCCTCAATATGCTCATCTTGAGCTTCTATTTCAGAAGAACTCTTTGAAATCTCTTCTTGTGATTCATCCACTTGTTCTTCAACATGTGCATCTTGTTGCTTCTCAATATTTGTCTCAAAATGCATTGCTCGAGAAGTATCATTTTCCTTTGGTTGTTCTTCTCATGAATAAGCTCTAAATTCCCTGAAAATAACATCTCTAGATAAAGAAATTTTCGTGTTAGTGGATTCCAAAGCTTGTATCCTTTTACATTTTCACCATAACCTATAAATATGCATTTTTGTGCTTTGGGATCCAATTTAGATCGCTTTTCTTGAGGCACATGAAAAAAAGCCTCACAACCAAAGATCCTTAAATGTGCAACACTAGGTTTCTTACGTAACCACATCTCATAAGGAGTTTTATCTTCAATAGATGAACTAGGGGATCTATTGATTAAATAACAAGAAGTACATACCACTTCATCCCATAAGGACCATTCAAGCTTAGCACTACTTAACATACTCCTAGCTCTTTCCATTAAGGTTTGGTTCATCCTTTCTGCTACTCCATTTTGTTGAGGTGTATATGGAGTAGTTTTCTGTCTCACTATTCCTGCATGCTTACAATAATCATCAAATTCCTTAGAACAATACTCACCACCATTATCTGATATCGACACTTTTATCTTATGATCTGATTGTTTCTCAACCAAAGCCTTAATTCCATGGCTTATTAACACATCAGTTGTTGCTCTTTCAAAGCCCATAATAGTTTATCTTGAGACATCATCAATAAATGTGACATAGTATCTAGATTTTTCAATAGAGTCAATATCCATAGGACCCATTACATTTGAGTGAATAATCTCTAATAATATTTTAGCTCTATTTGTACCACTAGGAAATTTAGATCTAGATTGCTTTCCAAACACACAGTGCTCACAAAAGTCATTTTTTCCAATATTATAATTAGGAATACCGTCAACCAAATTTTTATTAAGAATGGTCCTAAGACCTTTTTCACCTATATGGCCCAATCTATCGTGCCATAGCATACATGTATTTTCAGCTTTAGTTACATTTGATAAAATATTTACATTGGAGGTATTCAGCTTAAACAAAGTCACAATCTGAGATCCTTTAGCAATCACCATATTCCCTTTCACCAATCTGCAACCACCTTCGTCAAATGTCACATGCATTCCAAAATCATTAAACTTAGAGGCAAAAAGTAGATTCCTTACAAATCCTGGAATATGTAAAACATCATTAAGGGTATTAATACTACCATCACTGAAACACAATTTTACCTCTCCTTTGCTAATAAATTTTGTTGTGGTGCTGTCTCCAAAGAAGACATCTCCTCCATCATATGTAGTATACTTAGAGAACCAGTCCTTTCTAGGAGACATATGATAGGAGCAACTTGAATCAAGAAGCCAAGAGTTATCAACAATAGTATTAGAAGAAATAACTAATGTGTCATCACTATCATCGAATTTTTCTGTAGAAACATCAGTACTCTTCTTCTTGCTCTTACAATCCTTTTTAATATGTCTAGGTTTTTCACAATTCCAGCACTTCACCTTACTCTTACCAGGGGTTTTTGACCCTCCTTTAGACTTACCCTTTCCTTTCTTGTTTGCTTTAGATTCCTTCTCTTTAGGCCTACCTCTTACAAACAAGGCATCTTGGGAGCCAGTTTTGGATTTCCTCCTCATCTCCTATGATAGGAGAGTAGGAATGATGTTGTCCATCTTTGGATCTGCACCATTGCCACTAATTGCAACTATTAGATTTTCCCAAGAATTTGGTAAAGAGAAAATCAATAAAATGCACTTATCCTCATCCTCAAGCTTTACATCTACGGATGCTAACTGACTGAGAATTAAATTGAAAGCATTTAAATGTTGTGCTACTGAATCACCATCTTTCATTTTCAATGAATATAATTGCCTTTTTAGATACAACTTATTTGTTAGACTCTTTGTTTGATAAATGTGTCCTATTCTTTTCCATAATTTATAGGCACTGGTTTCCACTGAAACCTTTAAGATAACATCAGCAAGACATAATCTAAGTGTTCCTCTTGCCTTTTTATCTAACTTAGCCCAATCTTCATCTAACATAGTTGTAGGTGTCTTTGTCTCATTATTAACCGCTAACCATTGATCTCTTTCTTCAAGATCTTCCATTTTTAATTTCCACATTTCATAGTTAGAACCATTGAAATTTTCAATATCTAACCTTGAATTCATTGTAACAAAAACTTAATTCCAAAATCAACAAATTACTAAAATAATAAGAGCTCCGACTAAGCCAATAAATCCTTCAAACTTTTAAAAGAATGGTGTCCCAATACTCTACCCAACCTCAGCTCTGATACCAAATGTTAAAAAATGAGGTGTTTTCTTAGCTTAATACTTTGTAAAACTTTAATATTGTTGATCTAAGTAAGCTCTTTCTTTGTTACATATATTCTTTGTGGGTGATTATCTTGATCAATTCATTTAACTGTTGTAGAATGAAGAGAGAAGTTGATAGAAGAACTAGATAGGATATTAGAAGGATCACACAAGATATAATGTGGAGAAACCCTTTCAGGAAAAAACTCCACCAAAAATTATTCTATTATTCAATCTTTGAATTACAATAGCTCAAATTCTAGCTTGAGAATGCTTCTTCTGTCTTTGTCAATCTTCTTCACACCTACAATAAAAATTATGAAAACTCTCTTCAACTTGAATGAGATATAGAGACAATATGCAACCTTGTAATCTCCAAATGGTGATAATTACAATGCACAAGCTCAAGCCCTTGAAAAAGTATGCCATATTCCTTCAAGTTGAGTTATTCTATGAAGACTAAAGCTTACATGTGCTTCATGCATTTGGGTGTCCCAAAATGAAGCTGCAACTTCTCCTTCACTTCGGTGATAATTCCAAAGCTCTTCCTCAAAGTTGGCACCCTTAAGCAATCCTACTTAACTGAGACTTCAAAAATATCTTATCATGCATTGGAGTTAATTCCAAGAAAGCATCTTGGGCGCCCAAGTTGGCTCCAAGTGATTTCTTGTTAACTGAAACATTTACTCAACACCATTCCCAAAGAATGGTCATCCCCTGTTAACTAGAGGTAGTCCCTGCTATCTATCATGCAACTCAATGTTATTAGCCATGCATTCCAAGTTAATTGAAGTTAACTAACATACAACTCAAACTAACTGAAGACAACTGAACCATAACTGAACTGAACTGAACTAAACTAAACTAAACTGATTATGAACTGAACTAAACTGAACTGAACTGAACTGAACTGATCTGAACTGAACTGAACTGAACTTCAAGCATGCAAACATCAAATCCTAACTCCTAGGATCTTTACATACATTCAGAAGTGTTAACTATTACTCTGTAGAGTTAACTGAACACAAGGTGAGTGTCACCTTACCATGTGGGTGTCCCATGTGCCCCTATTATTTAGGAACTCACTATGGACGCCCTCACATGCTTCTTACATTTAGAATTAATTACAAATGTCGATAATCATGATTATTTCATCAAATATTAATCTCATCCTAATCTTAGTGTTACTGAACACATTCCAAGAATCTAGGAGATACATGAAGTAATTAATGTTTAGGATTTGTAATTGAATGGCAACCTATTTCCAACAAATAACTATATCCCCCTCTCTTTCTCTCAAGTAGATCTCCCTCCCACCCTTCCTAGATAATTATCTCTCTCTCTCACTCTATCTATTATAATGTAGTATATAATATAATATAATATAATATATATTTTCCTCATGTGAAATAGCCTGAATTTTAGAAAATTAAAATATCTATTAAATATGAGGATGGCAGAAGATGAAGAGGTTGCAGACAAGGATGATGGAATCAAACAATCTAGGGAACAAGATTGTGAGATTAGGCATTCATACACACAAGAGAAAATGAAGGTTGAGAAGACTGAAATCAATCTTTCTAAAATTGTGATGAATGATGTAAAGGTGTTTTTGAAGACAAAATTTATCAATTGATTTTTAGGGAAGAGATTCACTCAAAAAGAGATAGGGGCCTAGGTTGTAGAAAACTAGAAAATAGGCCCAATAATCAAATTCATGCAAAGAGGTTTCTTTGTTGGTGTAGGAGCACCTGGTAAAGTTCATGCATCAATGAGGAAACTTTAGATTTTTAGGCTGAGGTTGATGTCCTAATAATGTAATAAGGTCCAAGAGGCCACATTTATGATGTTATTGGTCTTAGGGAGTCATTTTAGGTTCATTTTTCAAATATTGTAAAGTTGTCAACTTGTATTTACAAAGAAGCAAAAAGTGGAAAAAATGCACAAGGATGGAATACCAAAGGTCATAAGGTAGTTTGAGTTAGTTTCATTCATTGTAGGAAGTTTTAAAGCCTTTAAAAGGAATTGTAACTAGTTTCCAAGATAGGGGGAGATTGTATTGAAGATGTATGGAGTTGGAGGAATTGATTTGTATGGAAATCATAAATAAATTATGTCTTTTACTAAAAAAGTAGTTGTTTTAGGTTCTTGTACGACCCTATATGGGCAGAAGATCACTTCAAATTGTTTTTAGGTAAAATTATTCTCAATATCCCTCCCTCCAAAGTTTGTTTTATATGAATTGGCCAAAATTTAAGCAAGTTATTGTAAATTTTCAAAAAACTGTGAAAACCCTGATTTAGAGTAAACAGTGGCAAATAATTTTATGGCTCTCCCATTCTGTTCGATGAATAACTCTAGTATTTGGTGAAAAGACTCTTCTTTGCATCTACTTTCATATTCTAATGTTGTAGACTCAAGGGATCAAGGGTATTATGTGAATGGTTGATGCTTCTTGAACTATAAACTGGGTAGCAGACAGGAAACAACAAAGATTAGTGAAAATTTGCAACTAAACCTTTTGGGACTAACCAAATAATGATGTAATAAGTTTTTGTAGACATATTTACCAGGTTTTGAAGCATTTGAAAAGGTAAACAAGTTTTGGAGAACATATATATTCAATATACCCCTGTATATGCATGCTTGAGATAGTTTAAGAGAGGGTTTTGTATTTGAATGAAGAAATGATTTTTTCTCATGATAATACTTGTGGAATTGGTCTAGTTAGAATATGTGTTGAACACTAAAGTTGGTTTTAGTAATCTGGAAAGAAGATTTCCTAGGGTCTCTTTGGAAAATTGACCTAATTGGGTCTATTGTAGCAACGTTGCAACACTATTTTTGAGGTATTGGTCCAAGATGACCTAAGCCCATTTTGAGTCATTTTTTGAAGAATAATAGAGGTACTTGAATGTTCTTTCAATCTTGGGATATTTCTTTTGGTTTTGGATAATTAGTGTGACAGTCCTATTTGGGGACCTACTAATGTTGAAGGGCAGTTTATGAGAAATTGATATTTGTTGGTTGGGCTACTGATGGAATTTGTTGTTTTTTATATTTTGTTTCTTATTGTGAGTAGTTTGAGGGCCTGAGAGAAGAATACATTGGAGTTGATTTTCATAGTGGACAATTAGGCCTAGGTATTGAAGGGCGGTCTATTAAGGAAGGTTCCATGAATGAAGAGTATACGTTATATTATGTGACTGCATATGCAAATGTCACCTTGTGAAAGAATCTTCAAATATCAGATAAAGTGTTATGTGGTTGGTTTCTTATGTTTGGGTTGTTGCCATAAGTGTTCCAAAGATGTGAATGAAATTGAATTGTGAGAATTGTTGTCTTGTGTTTTTTGGAGTTGTGATAATTGTTTTTTGAGTTCCTTTGCATTGCATCAGTTTGGTATCAGAGCTAGAAGGATCTGGAAAAAGAGAGTTGGTTTGTTGTTCTGTGGTTTTGTGTTGTGGTTGTTTGCAGGTTGAGAAGATAACCTGGTTGCTTCCAAGAGAAGGCAAAGAAAGTTAAGAGAAAGTGGAGCAAGGAGAGACTTGCTTAGAGACCATCTAAAATATGGTGATATTGAGAAGACATTTGCAGGCAAAAGAAAGAAGAAAAGAGAGAAAGAGGTAAGAGAAATTTGACAGAGAGATAGTAGCACTAAAGCAAGACATAAGAAGGTTGGATACAGAGTTCCAAGAGTTACAGGTGAAGATGGAACAGTGGATCAGACAAGCAAAAAGTTGGCACTTGACAGTGAAAAAGAGAGTTACATGGCCCATTACGAGAATTGTTCAAAAGAGAAAGAGACAAGCAAGGGAGGTAGCTAAAAGGAAAAAATAAGAAGAGATGCAGAAGAACTTGAAAGAAGATGAGGTGTTGATAAAAAAGTTTGAGACAAAGAAAATTGAGGGAGCGAAAAATTTGATTAAGAGGGAACAAGCCATTGTTGCATGGCAGAGACAATAAGTTAAGGAGATTATTTATCATTTCCTAGTTATGAAAACAATCTTGACGGGAAACAAGACAAAGTTCAGAATTAAGGGAGAAGAACAAGGTATTGAGGTAAGGATTGGATTGGACCAAAGCATGGAGGATCTCATTTCAGTTGATAAGATAGGGAGAAGGCTAATTTGCATGGGGAAAATGAAACCAAAAGTAGAGTTTTTTTTAGTAGAGCATGCAAGGAGCATTTAAGGGTGAAGATCAGTTATTATCCTCACTCTAAGAGGTCTTGAAAATTTACTTGTCTGGGAGTATGGTGCAGGAGCACTTGGTAAAGTTCATGCAGGAAACTTTAGATTTTTAGGTTGAGGTTGATGTCCTAATAATGTAATAAGGCCCAAGAGGCCACATTTATGATGTTATGGGTCTCAGGGAGTCATTTTAGGTTCATTTTTCAAATATTGTAAAGTTATCAATTTGTTGTATTTACAAAGATGCAAAAAGTGGAAAAAATGCATAAGCATGGAATACCAAAGGTCATAAGGTAGTTTGAGTTAGTTTCATTCATTGGAGGAAGTTGTAAAGAATTTAAAAAGGCATTGTAACTGGTTGCCAAGACAGGGGGAGATTGTATTGAAGATGTATGGAGTTGGAGGAATTGATTTGTATGGAAAATCATAAATAAATTATGTCTTTACAAAAAAAGAAATTGTTTCAGGTTCTTGTACGGCCCTGTATGGGAAAAAGATCACTTCAAATTGTTTGTAGGTAAAATAATTCTCAATCTCCTTCCCTCCAAATTTTGTTTCATGTGAACTGTCAAAACCCTAATTTAGGGTAAACAGTGGAAAACAATTTTATGGCTCTCTCATTCTATCCAATGAATAACTCTAGTATCTAGTGAAAATACTCTTCTTTGCATCTACTTTCATATTCTAACGTTGTAGACCCAAGGGATCAAGGGTATTATGTGAATGTTCGATGCTTCTTGGATTGTAAACTAGGTAGCAGACTGGAAATAAGGGAGATTAGTGAAAATTTGCAACTAAACCTTTTGGGACTAACCAAATAACGATGTAATAAGTTTGTGCAAACATATTTACGGGGTTTTGAAGCATTGGAAAATGGAAACAAGTTTTGGAGAACATATATTCAATATACCCTTGTATATGAATGCTTGAGATAGTTTAAGAGAGAGTTTTGTATTTAAATGAACAAATGATGTTTTCTCTTGATAATACTTGTGGAATTGGTCTAGTTAGAATCCGTGGTAAACACTGAAGTTGGTTTTAGTAATCTGGAAAGAGGATTTCCCAGGGTCTCTTTGGAAAACTGGCCTAATTGGGTCTCTTGTAGCAGCGTTGTAACACTGTTTTGGAGGTATTGGTCCAAGATGACCTAAGCCCATTTTGAGTCATATTTTTGAAGAATAAAAGAGATACTTGAATGTGCTTTCAATCTTGGGATATTTCTTTTGGTTTTGGAGAATTAATGTGACAGTACTATTTGGGGACCTACTAATGTTGAAGGGCAGTTTATGAGAAATTGATATTTGTTGGTTGGGCTACTGATGGAATTTGTTGTTTTTTATATTTTGTCTCTTGTTGTGAGTATTTTTAGGGCCTGAGAGAAGAATACATTGGATTTGATTTCTATTGTGGCCAATTAGGCCTAGGTATTGAAGGATAGTCTATTAAGGAAGGTCCCATGAACGAAGGGTCTAAGTTATATTATGTGAATGCATATGCAAATGTCATCTTGTGAAAGGATCTTCAAAGATCAGATAAAGTCTTATGTGGTTGGTTTCTTATGTTTGGGTTGTTGCCATGAGTGTTTGATGTGAATGAAATTGAATTGTGAGAATTGTTTCCTTGTGTTTTGTAGAGTTGTGACAATTGTTTGTTGAGTTCCTTTGCATTGCATCATTTGTTGCAGTCCTAGAGAACAAAGAAATGAGGGAAGTGATTATTGACAAGTTGGATTGGAAATATGGAAACTCTTATCTATATCCGCAACATTGGGAGAGGAATTTCAATCCATTAAAATGCAATCCACAGGAAGAACCAAAGTGGTTAACGATGTATAACTTTCCCTATGAATACTAGTAAGAAAATTGTTTAACAAAGATCAAAGATGCATTGGGTATAATGCTAGAAGTGGATTTAAGAAACAACGAAACCTTGATCTATGCAAGAGTAAAAATTATTGCAATCAATGAAATACCAAATGAAATAAACTTGGTTTATGGCGATCATGTATGGAATCAATCCCTAGAAATTGAAAAACCAACATTCTTCTATTTAAGTTGTAGAAGGAGAAATCACAATGTGAAGGACTGTATATGTCTGTGAAGGACTGTATATGTCTACCAAGAAAGTCTAAGGAGGTGTAGAGACAAAAGCAAGAAAGGAAGAAGTCAAACCGAAAATGGTAGAGAAAGAGAATGAGATTGAGAAAAAAAAGAAAAATATTGGGTGATGGTAGTTGCCAAACTAGAGGAAATGGTTGTACCAGAACCAAAGTCCTAATTAGAAGAAGGCAAAGTAGTGATCCAAGAGGTCCCAAACCCCGTCTTTGATCTTCGTATGATAGAATATGTTGAAAGTTGGGACAAGGAGATCCCTAAAACTACTTCATCATAAGAAGAGGAGGACGAAATCGATATCACTAAAGAAAGGAACATAGTGCAATCAACGAAGGTGATTTCCATAGGGAAAGTTGTCAGAAAGACTAATAAGCATAAACAAGAGGAGGTTTTGAAAGGTAACCGGTCATTGATTAAAAAATACATGACTAGATCCAAGGGAGGCAATTCCTCCCTTGGAAAAAGATGAAGATCCTCATATGGAACATTGGGGGCTTGAACACCCCTAACAAAAGGCGATTGGTGAAGTGCTAATTAGAAACTCAAAAGGTAGATCTTGTGTTATTTCGAGAGACAAAATTAGAAGGTGGTGAGACAAAAAGTTTCATCAAATCATGCAAAAAGTGGAAGGGTAATTTTTTTGATATAGTAGGGGCTTCAGGTGGATTAGTAGCCTTGTGGAATCCTTCAAATATTGAAATGACCTTGGTAAGTTCAAAACAACATTGGATGAAATTTGAGGTAAAAATTATCCCCTCAACTTTTGTTTTCACAACTTTTAATGTATATGGCCCTATAAAAACAAAAAAAAATCAAAAGTTTGGGATTAAATAAGTGCATATTTAAGGAAAGATAAGGTGATTTTGGGCGGGGATTTTAATGCAATCATAGACTTGAGTGAAAAGAATGGGGGTTGTAAGAAGGTCTCACAGGCACAAAAATATTTTGCAAACTTTGTGGTTGCTAACAACCTGGTAGACATCAAAATAGTAAATGGAATTTTTAGTTGGACTAATCGAAGGAAGGGCTTCACTAATATAATGGAAAGTCTAGATAGATATCTAATGTTAGAGGATTGGTTGTAGGAAAATGTGCCTCCAAGGGCCATGATTAGGTCAATTTAAATCTCTAATCACTTCCCTGTTGAATTATCTTTATGTCTAAATGCAAAACCAGCAAGGGGGGAATTTAGATTCAAGAAGATTTTGTTAAGAAATGAAGGTTTGCTAGACATAATGAAAGATTAGTGGAGGGAACCATTGCAAGTTCATGGTACAAAGATGTTTCTTTTCCAAAATAAAGTGGCAAAAATGAAAGAAAGATGCAAAGAATGGAATATTAAAGTTTTTAATAATATTTTTGATGAAAAGTCCAAGCTAGAGGTAGAGCTAGATTCTTTACGTGATTTTTTTTTTGAAAGAAGGCATGAAGTGGGAGGAATTTGAGGTAGAGTAGATCCTGATGATTGAATATAATGAGGTTTTGGCTCGAGAAGAAACCTATTGGAAGACCAAGTCGAGGGAGACATAGTTAGATGAAGGAGATTTGAATACAATTTTTTTGGACATAATTTTTAAAAAATTAGGCATAGTTGGAACATGATAACACAAAAGAAATATGAAGTGGTAAACATTGTGGTGGAAGGGAAGGAGATTCAATAGGTAAGGGTTGAATATTTTGAAAGGATGCTAGGCAGTCTAGGCATGCCAAATCCTTTTAACTACAACATTTTGGATAACATGAGCAACGTGGTTTCAGAGGAAGATAATGATCTCTTAATAGGTCGCATATCAAATGAGGAAGTCAAGATGGCACTTTTTGAGATGAAGCCAGAAAAGGCCTCTAGGCCTGATGGCTTCAATGCACTTTTTTAACCACTCTTGCTGGTATTTAATGGGTGAAGAAATAATAGTGGTAGTGGATGAATCACAAAGGAAGGAGGCAATCCTGAAAGATTTTATTTAATAATACCAATATTGCCTTAATCCCCAAAAAAGATAACTGCAAGGAATTTTTGGATTATAGACCAATCTTCTTGTGTAATTTTATTTATAAGTTAATCACCAAGGTGATGGAAAATAGATTGAAGAAGATCTTGCCTCAGATAATATCAAAGGAGGAATGTAGTTTTGTGCCAGGTAGGAGCATTATAGATGGGATAACATGATTTCTCATGAAGTAATGCACTCACTGAAAACTTCAAGGAGGGTGTGCATGATTGTTAAAATGGACCTAAGCAACACGTATGACAGAGTTTAATGGCATTTTCTGATAATTTTTATGGAAAAACTAGGTTTCAAGGAGAAATGGTCAAGAAGTGGATGTTCAGTTGCATCTCCTCATTGAGATACTTGATGCTAGTTAACAAGAATCCTTGTGGTTTCTTTCAAGGCACTAGGGGTTCAAACCAGGGTGATCCAATATCACAATTCCTTTTTTTCATACTACTTGGCACACTTAGCTATCATATTTCAAAACTGTGTAGTCTTCATATTTGGAAAGGTATAAAAATTTCTGACTCCTTCCCAGTAGTATCCCACCATCTCTTCATAGATGATACTCTCTTATACGGTGAAGATTTAGTAATAGAAGTAGTGGTAATGTGAAATGTTATTGATCTATTCAGTAAGGAGTAAGGTTAGGAAGTGAACGAGGCCAAATCAAATGTATTTTTTTTAATGTAGGGAAATATTGGCTATCCCGGGCTTCAATAAAGGAACATTACCATCGAAATACCTGACGGTTCCTTTATACACAGACCAATCTAAAATGGAGCTATGGGAGGAGATGATTCAAAAATGCATAGGTAAAATTGGTAATTGGTGTGGATGTTGGTTGACATTAGTAGCCAGGCTAACACTGGTGAAGTCGATGTTAGTGGCTATACCAATATTCATGATGGCTTGTGTGGGTTTAACTAAAAAGGTAGAACAATGAATAGTAGGAATCCAAAGGAAACTATTGTGGGAAGGGGTTCAAGAACATCATCGGTTCTTGCTGGTTGGTTGGGATTTAGTGCAACAACTGAAGGCATGTGGTGGTGCAAGTGTAAAAGACTTGAAATTGCAGAACAAAGTGCTAGGGGAAAAGTTGGTTTGGAACTCGTATGCCAACCCAGAAGCCCAATCGGGTAAATTATTGATAGCAAAATATGTTGACTCCTAGGAAGAGGATCATATTTTACCAATTGTAAATCTATGAAGGAGGTCAACACTGTGGAACTTTATTTTGGAAAGCAGACCTCTAATAACTAATTACTTGACGCAATTGATATATGATGGTGGCAAAGCGACCTTATAGCATGACTTGTGGAATGTTTACATGCCTCTAATCAACCTTCCTCTAATGGAGGAATCCTCTCGATTGGAAAATGCAGTCCTTGGAGATCAGTTGTGTGACTATGTGGAAATTCATGAAAAGAGTGGAAGAAAAGAGTTTGAATGGAAAAACCTTAATATGTTAATAGAAAAACAACAGTTACCACTTGAAGAAGAATTAGAAAATAGACGTATATTCTTCTCAAATTATCTAGACAAGATAAGGTGGTGTGGAACAAGATTTGATACTTAATTAAAATTGGATATGAAATGCTTAGAAGGGACTGGGTTTTAGGTGGTTGGATGAGTAAGCTGTGTTGGGGAAAGTTTGTTCTGCCGAAGGCCAGAGCCTTTTCCGGACAACGCTTCATGGTTGTATCTTGACAGGTGAATGTTTATGTAGACTCAGTTTAAGGGCCTGTAAGATGTGTTTTTTGTATGAACAAAGAAGAAACAACTAATCATATCCTAGTCAAATGCATGTATGCACAAGAATGCTAGATTTTCTTTTACAAGAAATTGAAATGGTAAGGACCTTTACAAAACAACATAAAAGATGTCTTTGAGACCTGGTCACAATTCAGGAAGGGATCAACATTGGTGGGTCTATGGTTGGAAGTGCCCGCAATGTTCCTTTAGCACCTACAGTGCAAGTGGAATGCAAGAATATTTAGAGAAAAGGTGCTACCAATCAACTCAGTAATTAATAAAACTAATGGAGGGGTGTGTGAAAATTTCAACATGAAGGCATCCAATAAGAAATATAGTTTCTTCTTAGCATGGGATGAATCAATGTTGAAGAACTAGCCACTGATTAAACCTCCAAAAGGATCCCAAATGAAGAGAAAATCCTAAAGAGTAAATTCCAAGTGGAAGTTTCCCCCAAGGGGGGGCTCAAACTAAATTTTGATGGAGCCTCAAAGGGAAATCTAGGCTCCTCGAGGGTTGGTTTCGTAATAAGATATGCAATAGGGTGCTTGGTATGGGCAACATTAATAAAACTGCCAATTGGTACTAAGAACGAGGTAGAGGTGGCAGGCCTGTTAGAAGGAATAAAATGTTGTGTTGATAAAAAAAATGCATGATATCAACATTGAAGGTGACTCTGAAGTCATTGTGTGGGCAACAATTTCCCATAATGTGTTGAGTTGGAATCTCCAAGCTTGGTTATTTTTGATAGAACCACTATTTTCTCAATTGGAAAATTTATGTATCTGCCACGTCTTCAGGGAAGCCAATAAGTTGGTGGATCATTTGGCCAATACAGGAGTTGATCAAGATATACAATCAAGGGCCTCAAACAACCCAAGGGACTGGTCGAATGGTAGAAATAAATAACAAGGAGATCAAAAAAGATGACTAAAGTGTCCCTCATGGCCGAGTGGCAAGGACATGTATAGAGCATCCGGTCATAGGTGTGGGAGTCAGCAAGTTTCTAGTGGTTTCATAGTGTAGAAAGTGTAAGGGTTATTTTATTCATGGTAGGCGTGCTATAAAGGTAATCATGACAAAGCTTCGTGGGAGCAAGAAAAATTTTGTTAGGAAAATATTATGGTGCATTGTGGATGGAAAATCAACATGCAACTAGAAGTGGTTCTCAGTGGTTTTGGCTTACAGTCTACAGAAAAGGTGTTGGCTATGAAGCATGCATAACTGGGTGGTTTTGAATATAATCTAATGAAGGATTTAGAAGGACAAGAATCATCCCTTTTTTTGGAAATTTTCTACTTCCTGTAGGTCTATTCTTGCATCCACGAAATTCTTTCATGGGGGTGTTTGTACCCAGGGGTTGTTTGGTGAACTCCTAGGTAGATTCTCCTTTAAAGCCTCCACAAGAGTTGGTTGGGCTTAAAATAATGCTACTTGTAGGACAATGCAAGGTGAAGGGCATTGTGCAATGGAGGTTCTTATAGTCTACAAATGCTATCGCATCTCGGTGGGAAGGGGTGAGTTTTTCAGGATGTTTTGGAGATTGAGGCATAGTTTATGTGACTGTTCAAAGGCGTTTTGGGTGATTTGTTGGTGGTGATAAGGTAGGAGCGATTGTCAAGCACTTTAGAGTGGTAGTAATGGTTGGCAATCTATAGGGGTTTCTTGACTATGTAATTAATAATAAAAGTGTATTGTCAGAGTCCCAAATTAACAGGATGACTAATGTTGGGTTAGGTCTCATAACCATCATCTCAAACACTTAATGAGAGGTGTATGTAATTTATTGGTGATGTATCTATTATTGAATGAATGGAATGAGTGCTACCCTCCTTGGTAATGATTTTCCCATATATATATACATATATATATACATATATACATATATATGTATATATATATATACATTTATATATGTATATATATACATATATATATATATATGTATGTATATATATACATATATATATATGTATATACATATACATGTATACATATATATACATGTATATATATATATAAATATATGTATATATACATGTATATATATATACATATATGTATATATACATGTGTATATATATAATATAATATAATATAATATTACATATACTAATATAGTATATAGTATATATTAATATACTATATATATTATGTATTATTAATAATACAAAAATATTATAAATACTAAAGGTAATGGATATCAATTCTAAGCGGGTACCCGTTCGAAATAGATATTCATTTTTCTGACAAAATCAATAGCTTCAGGGTTGCCTTGGGATTTGGCTTGGGGGTGTCATATTTGGAAAGTCAACTAAAAAAACATGTTTAGAAAAATTTTCTTAGTTTTCCAAAGTTCGCCCTTGTGGCTGATGACTTCTTATTTGAATTTAATGAAACGAAAAAGGGTTTATTGAATAAATTATCAACTTTCCACCAATATAAGATATGCCTTATTTTGAATTTAATAGATAATTACTATTGATTTTCTACACACATTACAACTAAAGTCCTGATTGATAGGATAATTGAAAAACTTCTATAATTCTCAAACTATTTCACTTTTTTTAATCTAAAAGATGCATCACATTCTATGCTTTGCATACTATAGGAAAAAAAATCATAAATTTTTGACCAAGTTATGGTGGTCAGAAAAACATGTTTTAATATTTAAAAAAATTATAATAAATATTTGATAACTAATTAATTACTTGAAAAAAATTTACAAAGAAAATGCAGCACATCCAAGCATGTGTCCTCTACTTATATTAAAAGTTTCAAAAAATATTTTTTTTCTTGTACTTAGGTTGGTCAGACATACACCCACTTTTTAGTTATTTCCTGAAAATTTAGTACGACTGCATTGAAATTTAAAATTTTCACAAAATAGATTTTCTTTTCCAAAAAGGACTAATATCTTAGAAACTACATTCAATTTTCTACAAATTGTGTTCTTACATATTTTTCAAATTATGTTAATAACCTATTCAAATTTTTATGTCAAGTTGCGTAACTTTGTTTTTCTAAATTTTCATTGCCACTTAAGGGCCTAGTTTAGACCCCCATGATCCCGCATTGACCCATTAATTATGTTCCCGTGAGTCCCTAAAATGATGAAAATGTCTCAATGTTATGCAAAAGAAAGAAAGCTTTCTCTTCGTGGAAATGATTTCAAATCCCCACAATCACTGTTAGTATTCGACAAATTGATGGCCCATATTCAAAAATGGAGAACAACTACTACTGGTCACACATTCAAGCATGTAGAGGTCTATTGATGGCGGATTTGATCTCTATCTATCGAATTCTCGAGGGTATTGGCTTAATTACATCTATTTTCATCATCCAAGACACAAATTGAAGAGATCATAATGAAATTGCTATAAATTTTTAGGCGAACAAGGGTTTTCACAATGTTTCTAAGGTTTTTAGCAAGTGAAAAACCAGTAAGTGAATTCAAAATATCTTTGCATATTTTGACATAAAGGGGCATTTTTTTGGTTCATCAAACTCATAAAGTGAATTAGGGCTTTAGAAGGGTGGAAATTATTTAAGATTTTAAGGAAATATTCTATGAAGTTTTAAAAATTTAAAAAGCCATATTTTGTAAACATTAGAACCCTAGAAAGCTGGAACTTTGAGAAGTATAAAAAGGGGATTGGACGATGATATCATGGATTAGTTGTATGGGTCATTTAAGAAGCCTAGAATGGTGCAAGGGTCATGAATTCTAGCAAATAGGGTTTTGGATAAAAATGAGAATTGCAGTGACCTCATTATTCCAGTTCAGGGGTAATGCTCTTCTTAAACATGTCTTCAAGAAATGCATGGTTGACAAACCTATTTGTAATATTTGGTAACTAAGGTTGGGGAGATTGGTGGTGCCAAACATGTTCATCAATGTTGACCTAATTAGGGGAATTTCCCAAGCTTATAACCCCAAGAAGAGGGCATTGTGTATTGCATATGGGAAATTTTTGATGCATTTGAATAGGTCTTATATTTGAAAAAAATTCAACTTAAACCCTAATAATCAACTACCAATAGACTTAGGGGCAATGACAAGATAATTTTAGAGACACAAATACAACTATGTGGTAAAATGGTTACCAAGTTTCAGGCCCAAAGGATCAAACAAAGAATTGAGAAGATTTTCTAGTGGAGAATCAAAACCATTTAACTATGATATGTTTGAAGATTATTTTATAAAAAACATATTTCTCACTCTATCAAGTGTTGGGATTAAATTGTAAAACTTAGATTCCAGTGAATTTAATGGTGTTGGTTGTTGAAATTCAGTGTGGGGATGTGAATAAGCCATATAACTATGTTGGCTATATTGTTTAGGAGATTCACAGAGCTTTGAGCTCTATTAAGAAGGACAATACCATAGTCCACTTCAAATGGTAATCTCTATTGTGTCATATCATTTTGTTTAGTGGGATAGACATTTGTTGCCCCCATATGTAGATTAGAACCTAGGATGAACAAAAATAGTATTACCAGTACTAGAATGGACTTACATCTAGGACAAGGACTGTGAGAAGTCAAATTATCTAGTTTTTGAAGAATGTTTTGTTAAGGAGGCTCTCAAAAAATTTGGACAACCTATGGACTAAAGATTATCAGAGGAGGTGAGGAAATTTTTTAGGACAAAGAACCTTCATAAAGGCAAGGATCAAACACAATTGGGGTGATTTGTTTTTCTACTCTAATACAACTATAATATGAGTATATGGATCTCAGTTGCACTGCATGTGCTTCCCAAGAGTATCCTAGATATAATTTCCTTTTTTGAGATCATATGACAATTGCATGAATTTAAAAAGACTAATTTTAGGAATTATAAAAAAGCATGTTATCCTCCCCTCTACAATTGTATTTTCAGACTTCCAAGTCATAGAAAGGGATAGATTGGAGTTGTTCAATAAGCTACCATATATAATGAGAGTGGATAAAGTCAGGAGGTGTGACCCAAAGAATTTCATCCATGATCACAAAACTAGTTTCAAGTTGGCAAGTGTTCTTGCATGAGCATGACAATGTTGAAGACTTCATAAAAAAATTCTCTACAAAAAAGGTCATATAGAGAAGAGCATTGTGGTTGAATGTCTAGGTTATTGAGGAAAAAAGAAAGAAATTTGATCCATCTTTTAAGGGCTCATACTCAGAGATTGAGAACCCCATCATAAGGATCATGACAATATTGGATAATGTCAACAATTTTATCACTAATGTACACCTACTCCATTAGAAAATGCTCTTGACCCTTCCACTTCTAAAGGGAATATACCACAAAGTCCACAAAAAGTCACCCATTTGCAACAAATCGCTCCTACTATAGGACCTTTCGCTGATTACCCCATAGGCCTTGATGAAATTTTGGATAACACAAATAGAGTGCAGATAATACATCCCCCTATTAGGGTTATAATTGAGTCACCTTCTAATGAAAGGATGATTATAAATTTTGAGATTGGAGGGACAATAGTGGATGATCTGAGGGCTCAAGCCTGTTATGATTTTATGCAAGATAACCAATTCATCACTACGAAGGATTTTAAGGACTTTATCCTTAAAAATAAAGGACAAGAACTGTAGTTGAATATGCAAAATCAAAATCTCATAGATGAAAAGAGAAAGGAAATGATTATAGAGTTCTGGACAAAGGTAAATGCAAAAATGGAGTCCATGACTCCTCGAAGAGGTAGAGAGTTGGTACTAAGTGTTGGATGTCTACTTTTTATAGGGTGGTATATGTCATCTGTAATAGTATTTGACACTATCTAGAGACAAGGAGGAGATGACCCTATTTTGTAATCAAAAGAGCAAGTTGATGCTTTATATTTTGGGTCTAGATTAAACCCTAGGCATGAGACCTTGGCCATATGGTCTATTTTTGTAGAGACAAATAAGACCTAAGTGATCAATGGTCCAAGTGAACTCACTGGAAGCTTAATAGTTGGGAGACTAGGGGATACAAGTGTCACCCAAGCAACTACCCTCATAGTCAATGCGATCTTGTTTACTGAAGTAACAACAAAAAAATTGCAAGGAGACTTGGATAAGGCCAATGCCACAAATTTAAAGTTGTAGGAACAATTGAATATGGTCATAGGATTTCTACCTACTCGACAATCAACTATTGAAGATAAGGAACCACAAGAGAGAGAGATTTTGACCCTTGAGATTTAAGATTTGAGAGAGAAGCTCAATTAGAGCATAGAAGAGGAAAGATTGGATAAAGAAGTAGCAGCCAAGAAAGTATCAAACCTAGTTGACAATATTTTGGGTTATAATTTTTCAAACAAATTGACAAGGTTTGGGATATCTACAAGATTTTTAAAGATACATTCACCAACCACACTAAAATAGAATTTAGGTTGAAGTGCTTCCAAGTGATTTGGTCCCCCAAAATTGTATTATTAAGGATTATTACAAGAAGCTCCAGTTTTTATTATGATTTTGTGTTTGATATTCTTTCTAAATTAGATTCTTTAGATGACATCATCCACCATCATAATAAGTATAAGGAACTCATATGGAGGGACTTAGATATTTTTGAGGGTTTTGAATAATTTTATATGCCTCCTATATTGGATAATGAGAGAGATAAAACCCTGCAAAGAGTGGAGAGCAAGTTTATGTAAAGAAATAAGGATGGTGAGATGGACACAGAGTAATTAAACCATAGTATGGATATGTTTGTCTAAACTTGAGTACAATATGGTAGTATTCTCTAACATGGTCCATGTATTAATAAATGATGATTACAAGACCAACATGGTTAGGGTGAACCAATTTCTCCCACTTAGAAGTGACATGTCATCAATAAAAAAAGGGTGAAGATAAAGAGAAGAATGATGCATAGATTTGAGTTGCTTTTCAAACACTCACCACCATCAACATAAATACAAAATCAACATGTTAGAGTAAGAATATTTGTGTCTTGTTGACATCAAGAAGCAATTTGTTTAAATCAAATTCATCCATGAGTATAAATGCTCAAAAATATCTTCAACAACTTTTGTAACAGTTCCTTCCTCATGTATAAATGTATTTTGTGTTTTGTAAAGGTGTCATCACTTAATTTTTGTATTTAGTGTGATAATTGGTGGGATAAGGATTTTTTCTTGTTGCTCCCTTACTTTTATAAAAGGGAATTTCAAGCATTATTATAGGATTGAGTCCTTAGGTTTTGAACAAGTCTTTGTATAGAATTAGTCTTGTACAGTTAGGTCTTAGAAGTTTAGAAAGATAATATTTTAAATTTCCTCTGTAATAGAAATAAATAATTCAATTTTGTTGTTTATATGAGTTCAAGTCACATTGTTGATGTCTCCATATTTTAAAAAAAGTTTTGAATCTTAATAATCAAATATCATCAAGGTTCTCATTGCACATATGTTGTAACTAATATTTGATTGTTGGATTCTATTTAAGTAATACATTTAAAGTTTATTTTAGTTGCATACTTGAAGGTCTTGTGTTTATAATAAGGATCTTAAATAATATTAACAGTGTTGTCCATTTGTTGGTTTTCTTGTTGTAAGGCAATAAGATTTTTAAAACCATTGAATTAGTCTTTTAGTTTGTTATGAATGAAATTTGCTTCATTCTTGACTCTATAATGGATAAGACGTCAATCAAATTAATTCACAGAAATTAAATGAAGGCATAATCAACATAAATTTGAAAAACTATTTTTTACTTTTGTTTGTTTTATGTTTTTCTCACACAATTGAAGTATAGGGTTATAGAGGGTTTTGAAGATGATTTAGCGAATCAGGTTCATCTAAAAAATGTATATGTGAAAATTGTAACCTATTTTGACATTATTAAACATATTGTTGTAATTTGAAAGTGATGTTATGTAAAGGGAAACCCACTTTGGTTTGAAGAGCCTAAAGTGCAGAGGAGAATAAGTATAAAATTTGTCTCCTATTCATTGGCCACTAATCTAGGGTTCTTAAGTATAGAATTTGATTAATCCTTAGAGAAACTTGGGCAATTAGTTGGAAACACCAACAGAGCAATCAAGTGTGAACAAGGTTGTCACAACCTTTTCATAATCTCAAATGGTTATGACAACCACTTTGAATATCGATATCAGAATTGAGACCTAAGAGATTCGTCAAAAGCATAACAACAAGACAAATTAAAACTTAAAAGTGAACAATGAACCATTTTATTAAGCAAACTACAATGGTGTAAAGACTAAACACAACAATTGACTAATGATAAAAAAAAATTGTACCATCCAAATAGATCCGAAGGAACCTTAATCTCCAATGAACAATTTTATATCAAGAAATTACTCATGAAATTAAAAATTACACACAAAAATTTCCCCAGAAACTCATAAAAGCATAAAAGAATGTGTACCTTTACTCTTTCTATTTTATATGGGATTTGGGATTTCTCCTACAATTTCCTTTGAATACCTTATATAATTTCGTGTGTTTTCTCTCATCAATTATTTGAATATCCTCGCTCTTTGAGAATGCATTCATAGTACGTTTAATGTTGTCCTATGTAACATCCTGCCTTAATGTTAATACTTGGCTTTATTTGAAATAAGGACTATTTCAAATTTGTTAGTTGAAAATATGCATAGTTTCGAGAACTTCATCGGCTACTAACAATAGTTTCAAAACCACTTGTATTTTTTGGTATTATCAAATTTAGTCTAACAAAATGACTTTCATATTACAAATCAAACACCTTTGAAATGTTCATCGCTATTACTAAGGTTATGAATCACTTGTCACCTACCGACAAGGTTGTGACTACCTTGTCTATTACCGACATTAGATTTGAACAAAATAATTTCTAAACCATGATTAGGGTTCTCCCATGGTTTTGAGCATCTTGTAGCCTACCCAAAGTGTTGTGACAATCTCGTCGCAAGACAAAATGAGTATCAAAACTTTTTATAACTTGCTTGAAAAGTAATCATTTCAAAAACCAATTCATAAACATTGGACATGACTCTAAGATTATAAACATAAACCATTGAAAAAGTACTAATTTATTAGATACTTTGTAAAATTATCATTCTCCAAATAAACACCAATTCCCTTGGCTTGCAATTTGATAAAGAAGGCTCCTCTTGATAACAAATTCAAAAACATCTCTTGCCATGTAAACTTGAAATATTTTTTTTTTAAACAAAACCAAATTCTTTATGTTTCTTTTTTACCATAAGGCTTCGAAACATACATTTATACATGTTTTTGTTTTTATCTGTGTTTGTTATACAAAAATATATTAATATCTGCATATATAATAAATTCATTTTTGAGAAAATAATTCACAATTTGCATAGAGGAAATGGGAGTTTACAAAAATATAATAATCAATTGCTCTTTGGTTATTTTAAAATATTATAAATATTACTAATTTGAAATATTTTAAATTTCATGATTTCAAGTTCTTTATGATATGTTAAAACTCTTTAGAACAAAAGCTCGATTATTTTGTGACCACATTTATTATTAATTGAGAATGAATTATAAATATCATTTTATACATATATTATTTATGCTTATAAAAGTATCAATTTTTAATAATTTAATTTATTACATGCATTTAAACATATTAATAAATACAAAATTGATTTAAAAATTTAAAAAATATCATTTATTTTATTTAATAATGTATAAATTAAAAGAAACTATTTATTTTTTGTAACAATGGACTATTATAGGTTTTATTTGAAATGTACATAGACAAGTTTTCTATTGCAAGTGTAATTTAGTGGTATTTTAGGCTTTTGAATTCAACCTTTTTATTATAATTATAAAATAAAATATCCATATCTATTCTATTTACTCAAAATTTAACATTAATATCAAAATATATTAATTGACAAAATTAAATGTAACTTTAAATTATTAATTTATACAAATTATAAATATATCATTTTATTAATGTAGACTAAATTTTTTTAAAAATAAAAATCTTTTATACATATATTATTTATGCTTATAAAAATATCATTTTTTAATAATTTAATTTATTACATGTATTTAGATATATTAATAAATATAAAATTCATTTAAAAACTTATTTATTTTTTTAAAATGTTAAAAAGTTATTTAAAAAAAAAAACATAATGATTATTTATTTTATTTAATAATGTATAAATTAAAAAAAAACATAAACTGTATTTTTAATGTCACTTAGAGTTTTCTAGTGAAAGAGGTTAAATAAATACTCGTTCTTTTTTCCAGCATAGATTAAAATGTTACGGGGAGAATTTAAATTTAATAAATTTTCTTACAAAACATGGTACCACCCGGGCCCACTGCCACATGTCATAATACCGCTATCTCGCAGAAATTAAACTGCTTGCATCTTGAGATCGCGATTTTGCGGAGGACGGTGAGGATGAGGCTGTATTTTGCTCCTCTTTCTTGAGACGTTGATTTCTTTTCAACCTTCAATGTTGGCCTAACTTTCTCCACGCTCGACCTATGTTTTGGTTCTTTCAGCTGTTTCTTCATGGCGATGGCGACAGCCTCCCTGTACAGAAAACATTAATTTGCCGTATGTGTTGACTTATGCAACATATGAACTGGCAACAAAAGCATGGAAGTTCCCTTTCTGCCTTTGATGGATGTCTATACCCTGCTTTTAGCGCTCCTTCTCATGGCAGCCTCGGGCCCTTTGGATTTGCATTTGTTAAAGAGTTTCTAAAGATCTTTCAACAAGTCTATTGTGCACAGCAATCATGACTTCAGTAGCGCCACCACTTAATGTATTTGCTTGGAGTTTCAAAGAACCTTCACCGCATCCATATTGTGAAGTGTGCATTTGCACCAAAGCTTCTAAGAGCTTTTTAAATGAACTCGTTTTTATATAGTGCTGGCGCCATTCTCCTCTTTTGCTGCGTTGAATGCCCCTTTCCTGCAATGGTGCTGGCTTAGAAACTTCTTGAACTTTCCAACAGACATAGTTTGTGTGTATATTCAGCAATTTTAGCGTTCCATTAGCTGGCACGGGTTTCCCTTTCAATTGTATTTTCTCGACAGTTTCAAAAGTCTATTCAACAAACCATTTTGTTTACACTCTGTGTTCGGCATTCCGTGAGGTTTCATCAATTCCTAAATGTTCTGAGGGACGCCATACTTGCAGCGCCAACATTATGCCTGGAAATTTCTAAGGCATTTTCAACAAATACATTTTATCTCACCCTGGTGCCACATCTCATTTTCCTACACTTGCTTAAAAGCCTTTATTGGAAATTTATAATCCATCTGCGCATATGCTGCGATGGCATTTGCTAGGGAGTCTTTGAAGTTTTTATAAATTCCATTTTATGTGTTGAATATCTAGCTCTCTCTGTTGGCGTTGCATCCCATGGTGTCCCCTGTGTTTGATCTGTCTCCCACCTTAAAAGAATTCAAATAGAATATTTAAAATCTTTGGTGGATGTGCCATGCCCTGTTTTGTTGCTTGCCAAATGCCTTTGCTTTAAGGTTTCAGAAGCATTTTCAACACACCGATCCGATTCATATTGCAACAACAATAGCATTCCATGGGATTACATTTATCTCAGAATGTCTTTCAAAGGCTTTGTGAGAATCACTAATGCAGATGCATTCACCGTACATATTAACCAGAGCACTAAAAATAACAGATCCATAAGGAAGATAGATATATGCATCATGGTATATCAAATGACCAACCTATCTTGAATTCCCTTTCTTCAATCTCCATAAGACTCAGGCAGTCAAATAGCCAGCTACAAAACTAATTATGCATTCACATAATCAGAAAACTTGGACCAATATTAGCCTTAGAACAACTTTTCCCCTTTCAATATTGGGTAGCTTGTTTAAACAATAGCTGCAGAGCAGCGTAGTTCCTACCTAGTGCTGGCAGGGCAGTTTTGCAACAGCTACTTTCAAGTATTGTGCTATAAAAATGAAATTTGCATTTTCCAGCTGAGGGGTCAAACCATAGTTGAGGGTATAGGGATCTTTCAAAACATGAAGCATAGAGGATGGTCTAAACCATTACAATAGTGAGCGGCTACCAATGAGAAAAGATTAAAAGCACGAACAAGGCACAGATTGGTTTGGGAAGTAATTTCCAAAGTGAATGTGGATCACAGGCGACGCCATAAACTGCCTGGCAAATGCACAATATAGATTTATTGAAGAGTCCTTAGTTACTTTTATGCGTGACTGGAAAGTATGGTACAACAGTTGGAAAATGGGACTGCAAACAAGGCGTACGAAGTTTTTTTTTTTTTAAAAAAGACAAAGAAACTCCCAAGCATGTATTCTCTTACACAGCGAATGGTGTAGCATGAAATTGATGAGTAAGGGAAACACATTGTAAGAAGAGGACTTCCTTTCTCAAATTTGGTCTCATTGGATGCCTTGACTAGTAGCACATAAAATGAAATTGTTGAAAAGGCTTTAGAAACATTAAAGTCTCCGCACTAGTTGAGAGGGCGCGTGCAGCAAGAGAAAGAAGGGCAGTCTCCAAACAAGCAATGAAATGAAACGCCAACATTGCAGGATATGTTCAAAATGGATTCGTTGAAAATCCTACCAGCATGGGCACGCACTACACACAAGGAATATTGAAAATGTTTTGGAAACTTTTGAGTAAACGCAATGGGCAAAGAGAGGTAGCCAGTGCGCAATGAATAGAATGTCATACAGAGCAGTAATAAACAGAATGGACTGTTGAAAACGCTTTAGGAACTCTCAAGCAAATCCAAAGAAGCCCATGTCAGAGCAGATGAAGGGTAATGTGCCAGAGCCATGCACAAAATGGAGCTGCTAAAGGCTGTATAAACTTTTAAGCAATTGCAACCTGCAGGGTACACACCATGGGTTGTTTAAAAACTCCAAAAACTTTCAAAACAAATGCAAAATGCCATAGCCCGCACATTTGAGGATATGGGAATCCATAAAGGATGGAATACCATGTTTCCGGTATGCACCAATAGATGCATTGAAAAAGCCCTAAAAATTTCAAAGCAAATGCAACTGGCAGGGGTGCAGCTGTCAGTTAAAGAGAGGGCAACGCATATTTGAGAAGGGGTTGTCTGATTCTTGCCATTGTATAAAGAACAAGGGGTAGCAGCTACACCAGTGAAGAGGTAAGACGAGCGGCATAAGACAAAGCATATAATAAGATTTAAATAAAACTCCAAATGCTATGAGCGCCCATGTAGACAGTAAATGTAGTGGCCTGCACATAAAATGGAATGCCAGTAATGCAAGGTACGCGCATGATGAATCTAAGTTGAAAGTCCTCTGAAATTTCCAAACAAATGCAATGCTCCATCAATGGAGGTTGCGCTGAGAGATGAGGGTGCGCACAAGTGGGCATATTGAAAAGATTTTAGTGAATTTCAAGCAAATGCTTTTGGCAGGTATAAAGATGGAAATAAAATTAAGGACAACGCAACCATCTGGTGGTAGGAGGGACGCTACTAGCAGAATATGCACAAAATGAAACCTTTGAACGCCTCCATCGAGCTTGGAGAGGGTCGGCTTGGGGCAGGTCAAAAAACAGTGAGGATCTAAATGGTGCGCCACTCAGTAAGCCAACAGATGGTTCGAACCATGAAAGAGTTGCAGAACAGAGGAGAAAGCTGAGAAAATGGCCGCCATTGCAAGGTCGAGCTGTTTTCAGAGTCCGTGAAATGCACCATAAAGAAAATTAGGGAAAACATTGCAAGCAGAAATGAAATCAACGGTCAGCAAATGGAGGTGAAAATGCACTCAAATCCCAGTCGTTCCCCGCCATTTCGATGCAAGCAGGATAACCATCGCGAGATTGCGGGTTGTTGCCACGTGGCAGTGGCGGGTCCGGGTGAAGCCTCCGTTGAGTAAATGCCTGTTCATGTGCACGGTAAAAAAATTATGAAGAGGCCGATAGGCTAGAATTGGCACTGGCTATGGAGGCCACAATTTGCAACCCATGCCTGTCAGTGCTGTCAAGGTCCGTCCATTCTGTACACCGTAGAATACCGTAAACTGACAATTACCCCTCACTGACATGCTACGGACCCACTAATAAAACATTTAACGGTAGCATTAGGATGCCTTGGGATTTGCTGCACCGCCTTCGTTTTTAATTAAAAAATAAGTTTTATTGTTTTATTTGTCAAAATAAGCATTAAAGTGTATGTTAAAAACATTTTACTTAAATATTATTTTGTTTCATGTTTAGATAATTTTACATTATATTTATTAAAAAATACGATTTATTGTTTTATTGGTTAAAATTAATTTTTAATTGTTAAATTAGATTATATTTAAAAATAGTTAATAAAAAGTTGTTTGTTATGATTATAATTATAATTATTTAATATATTATAAGAAGTCAAAATATAAACATGTCAATGATAATTATTATTTTTAAAATTGTTTTAATAATTGAACGTATATCATTCTAAAAGATATAGTGAAATAGATTGTAACAACAAAACAAGTTTGTTTTAATTTTTAATTTGTGTATTAATAATAATATTATTACAAATATAAATTATATTGATTTTAGAATTTTTATATTTTAATATTTTTAAAATGATATTATAAAAAGTTATCATAAAACATTTAATAAATGATTTTTAAACTAAATTCATAAATTATCATTAATATAATTTTATTATTAAAATTATAACTTTTTTGATATTTTTCAATTTTTATATTAATGTATTAGTAAAAATATAAAGACTTTCAAAAATATATATTTTATATTGAAAAATAATATTAGTAATATATTAATGAATATCAAAAATATAAAATAAAAATTAAATATATTAGATTTTTTATATGATATATTAATTATTAAAAATATGTAAATCTTAATAATTACATATTTTATAGTATTTATATAAGATTGTATAAATATATCAATAAATAATTATTTTTAAAAATAAATATATTAATTATCATAAAAATAATAAATAATTAAAAAATAAATACTTATATAATTTAGGTGTATTTTATAAATATTATTATAATAATATAAATTTGGTATTAAGGCAAATTAATATTAATAATTATTAATGTTAGTTGAATGGAAAAAAAAGTGAGCAATAAGTAGGTTCATAATAATGACACTATCTAAATTTAAATTTTAAATTTCTAAATTTGAATATTATCTATAATTTACTTATTTGTAAATTAATTTATATAAGAGAATGCATATGTAAGCAAGGTACAATCCATTTTAAAAAAAGGTTAAATAATAATTCACCTTGATTTTTCTTAAAATTCCATCTATAACACACAATTTTTTTTAAATTATTTAAATTTTAAATTTTAATTACAATTAAGTTGTATAAGTGGCAATGGCCATTCAATATATTGGTTGTCTATTTGATTGTAAATAATAAATGAAATTTAGCAAAAAAGAAATTGTTTAAAGCAACTATAAGGTTAGATCAATTAATTTGTTTATCTCAAAATATATAAAATGATTTATAGTGCATTCAAACATTATTTGATGGAGTGATTTTTTATTTTATTTTTTTATGTCTAATATCATGCTTCTATATTTTATTGTTGAATTTTATTTATTATTTTGAGTTGAGTCAACATCTAATATGCTAAATAGATAGGGTACAAATGTCATAAGTCATCATATATATTAATTTAATATTGTATAGTAAATAAAGTTATGATATAATAATTGTTTTGTATAAATTATGTATTAATAGTTTTCTATATATTATTTTTATTTAGAAAAGGTTCTTTTGGGCCATCTTAAATTGTTATTAATGTTTTTTATTTTTCTTTTATATTTTTTGATGTAAGGAAATTAAAACTTTGATGTCTAAAATATAATCCATATAACTTCTTAATTTCTGGTTAATTAGAAAACTAGATAAATTTTACCTATCATATTAATAAGATCATAAACTCTTATGAATCTAAATTAAGTATTAACAAGAACAATATTTATTTAAATTAATTTTTTATTAGATTAAAAACAATAGAATAAATCTTTTGATTCAATTCAACTATTATAAATATGACTCAATATTATATCATTAATTTATTGATTTTTAATTATAATATTATTTAAGTTCAATATTTTTTAATTAACCAATACCCCTTTATTATAAACTTTAGAACTCATAAATATGTTGTCTAAAACTTTTTGATCCCTAAATATTGTCTCAAACTATAAAATATATCTTATTTGGCTTCAATATTTTTTAATTAACCAAGGCATCCTGATGCTGCCCTTAACTGTTTTATTAGTGGGTCCATAGCATGTCGGTGTGGTGTAATTGTCAGACCTGCAATTTAGTAAATATTAAACTTGCTGTAATTGTCAGTTTGCGGTATTCTACAGTGTACAAAATGGACGGACCGTGACAGCACTGACAGGCATCTGGGGTGCAAATTGTGGCCTCCATAACCAGTGCCGATAGAATTTATGAAGTTGTAAAGAATGAAAAAGGTATGCCTTCTCATGATACCCCTACATATTTCAATGAAGGCAAAGATTCTATAACAAGTAGTACGGAGAAATTCAAACCACGAGTACCAAGAGAAACACACCCTAATCCCTTGAGGAAGAATCACGTGAACGTTAAAAAAAAATCATTCAAAATATGTCATTTTATTCATGACCAAATCAAGTGTGATATTGTACCCATCAAAACAGAGTAAATATGTTATTTAAAAAATATGTTTAAGAGCAAATACAAAGGGGCCCCACACAATATTTGAGTGCTCTCATATATTTTAAAGATATAGTGGGGCCTTTAAAAAGATTAAGCACTCCGTGGATAAAACAGTAAAATATTTTAAAAAGATGAAGTATATGCATGGGTAGGGGAGAGGACCTAGTCCCTCAGCATGTTTCAATAGTTGCGATAGTAGTTATTTATATAATGCTCAATATTTTTATCAATATTAAATCAATAGTTGTGACTTTAAAGTTGTTAGTGTTGATGATAACTACTCATAATTAAACAAAATATATTCCTTCCAATCATGTGATTCCACATCAGCGCTCAATAAAACATGTTTTGAATTCACAAGTATTGGTCTCACTGTTTTTTGGGCCTTTTTGGACACCTTGACAAAAAGCATGCTGATGTGGCATCATATTTGATGATGGGGCCCTAAAACTTTAGTTATAAGCAGGGGACTTGCCATGTAAGCTGCTGTAAAAAAAACTGGGAGTGATTTGAAATTTCCACATAGGATAATTAAAAGCGCGAAATTAGGGTGCACAACTATTGAGTCCTTTCCCCTAAAGGCTTTTACTCTTAAAGTGAAGTAAAAAGGATATTGTGGGTAAATACTTTGATGGTGAATATTGTGGGATGGATTAAATTTTTAATCCCTAGGTAAAGTTTAATTGTTTCCACATTGAAGGGGCAACATGTTTTAAAATGTATAAAATAAAAGCATTGGCCATGCTTTTAATTATAAGGTGTCAAGTAAAAGATATACTATTGTATTCCCTGATGGGCAATGTTTTACGTGCTAGGAACAAAATGAAGTCAAGTTTTAAAATATTAAAGTTAAGAAACTTTAATATATGGTGAAATTAAAATATGCAGCAAGAAAAGTGCAAATACAAAAGAGCAGAAATAAAAGGCACGGGGAGAAAGTGAATAAAAAATAAAATATTCACTTCAGTTTTATTTGTTGGGGGAATTATAGCAAGTGAATTAGATATTCACTATGATAAAGTGAATATGCAAATTTATGCCAACATGGGTATCGATACCTATGTCCCCATTTGGTTTTCAAGGGACGTATTGTTGCAAATTTATGTGCAACTAGCTGACATCATATTGTTTGTATCCTCTATGTGAGTTATACTACGTAGAACTTCCACGCCTTGTGAATCATTAACAATCTCCTAAGATTCTCTATGAGAGGGACAACCTCCCCAGCCAAATGTTATGTACCCAAGAATTTCTTGAAACTAGCCAATTCCTTGTCTATCTTCTGAATTAGAGCCTTGGGAACATAAGACACAAAGTTATTAAACCCAAGAAAATCACGAGGGTTGTGACTCAAAGATCATTGGCAATGTAGGAGTGGAATCCAAAGATGATTGTGTTCTAGAAGTTCCATGAGCTAAAAAAACCTGGGCTCAACACCAAAGTTACTCAAAGAACGAGAAGCCATAATTTGATAACTTCTTATAGGAACTTCATAATGAGAACACCAAGTTGTGAAACTCATAAATCAAGTATAAGTTTTAGGACATACAGATGTTCCTAAGAAATAATAGATAGAAGAAAGTGATGACAAGACATATATGTTGATGTTATTTTAGAAGAATAGAAGGTGTTTTAGTTTTGTATTTTGTAATAAAAGAAGAGAATAATAATTTAAGTGCATGATTTCTAACTAAACATACAATGTTTGTGAATGGTAAATAAGATACCAATAATCTAATGAATTAAGAAAACAATCAGATTAAAGAAAATATGCAATTAAATCATAAGATCTACAATTGTAAGTTAAGTTGGCTTCACCAAAATGTTTGGTGGTCAAAAGAGGAGGATCTAGACTAAATGACTAAATCACAACCAATCTTCCCACCTAAAAATTGGAACACAAAATCAACCAAGGAGTTTTACTTGGATGTTGCCCTTAAGGGAGAGCCAAGCAAGTTTTGGTTGAGGGTTTTGGTTCTTTTGTTGTAAGTGCAAAGATTGATGGGATAATGCAATGGATTAGGATAGCTATTATACACCATGTCACTAGCACCCAGATTTGTGTCATTGACAGTATCTTCAGATAATGAGGAAAACATATTTCAAAGGCCGAGACCCTTGGCCTCCTTGAAAATAGGTTGAATAGTAGTAGCTCGGTCGCTTAACACATTGCTTTTCTGACTCACCTCAGCATCTGATGGGGGCAAAGACACAATTGCATCCTTATTAGAGGCATCCTCCAAAGTCCTCACCTTAGGGTTGCTCTTAAGTGGGTCACTTTGCTTCTTATGGGTAGATTTACTTAGAATCAATGGGAAATTCTTTCTCATATGTCCCTCTTGGTGACATAAGTAACATGCATGAAGCCCGCCCAGGATCTCAAGAGGATAGACCAAATTGTTTTCTTCATCAATTAATTCAATTCCTTTGGGGATTTCCACCCCTAGGTTTAAAGATACTAGAGCTCTGGCATCAAGATGGGGCAACGTTGCTTTCGTTTCACCAATGTCGATAACTGTCCCAATTGGAGCCAGTAACTAAGGGATGAGCCCCCAGAATTCAGGATAAAGATTTTTTAATACTACCCATCTAGGGCATGAGAGCATGAGGATTTCCTCCACTATGGTATTCAAAGACCACGAAAGGGCTTGAAAAACACACCCCCCATACTCCAATAGGTTCTAGACTGAGCTTTTTCCTGCATGGAATGATTCTTGAAGAAAATCACAAACAATCCTTTTTGAAGCATCCTACAAAAACTTATTTGAATTCTAAACTTGTTCATCCAAACATTAGAGAACTAATTATCAAAAAAATTTATAGCCGGTATTTTGTTAGGATCGACAACCACTAAGAAAATTGCAATGTCTTTAATCCTAGCCTTTTCACTGCTAATGATACTTTTCATTTCATTGTTTGGGGAAATTTTCAAGAAACCAAGGTAGTTAGGATATTGGTTACCTTTGGCTCCCCCATCATGATCGATCTCATCAGAGTCCTACACATCTGCAACCACAAACTTAGCGCTAACCAACATAGATACTCTTGTGTTCACCACCACCTCGTTGAAATATTTGGAAGCAAATGATGGTGATGAAACCCCAACTAGATTTGCATCCCCATTAGCTAGAGGGTTGGGGATAACTATGACCCTGTCCATGACCACTTGGGCAGGTCGAGAACCTGCCGGAGGGAAAAACACACAATCTTCGGATGGTAGGGAGAGATAGAGGAAACATGTAAAACTACGACAAGAGGCAGAGAAAAACAAGAGAAAAAACACATAGAGAATAGTAAAGGAGTGAGCCCCAAGGCGTACACAAGGGAACACGTGCCAAACCTTCATGGCAGAGGGATCTACCTCCCCCACCCACCAGATGTTGGAGGCTATGCACAACGCCAAAAGCCATGCCTCAAGATCAGTTGCAGAGCGATCGTAGGTAAGATATTCTTCTCAAATAATGGTCTATATTGTTAAAATTAAACAAATAAATTAAAATAAACATTTCAATTCAACAAACATGAAAATATTACCTTATATAATCAAATTTGATGTAAAAACTTCAAATTGTCTTCTTCTACGTTGTCCAACAAACAAATTGGTGCTCAAAAGGTAATGGAGCAAGCAAAATATGGTAGTACAAGAATTCAACTGCATGAAAAGGCTTTTCCTTGTTTGATAAAGTATAGTAATAAACAAAAACAGTGAATTGTGGGCCTATATCATAGGTCAACTGGCTTTTTTATCATTTTTGGCAATGGAAATTTGGCGCTCACTAAATGAGTTGTATAGAGAAATTCCAATTTGGCAAGAACCAAATGACCTGTATAGAGATTTTGCAAGTGTGAATGCCTCAACCCTGCATTGAGACCTACATAGGTGGGGGAGAAGAGTGGGAGAGATCTAGAGGAGTAGCAAGGGATGGAGGGATAGGTTTAATAAGATTTACTAATAATGAAGATGATTTTTTGACCCATTCAATCAACTTCGCACACATCCAAGCAAGGATAACTTTAAGACACCCCCTAGAAAAGATGTAAAAATTTGGTGAATTTTGTATACTTCCCGAAAAAAATATTAATTTTATTGGCATTTTTTTTGTTTTGAGAAAAAATAATAAATTCAATTGGCAAATCTTTTGTAATCCCTAGAAGTTTGTAGAAAATACTGGCAAATTGTATGTTTTTTGAAACCAACAAAATATTTTTATTAGCAATTAAAACCTATTTTCAAACCAATAAGTTTTTTCATTGGTGAATTAAACCTCTTTTCAAACCAAAAAAATGTTTTTGTTGGTGAATTAAATCTATTTTCAAACCTGTGGACATCAAATCTGCAAATGGTTAGTAACTAACATAGACAAACATGATTAGTTTCCAAGCAAAGCAATTCTTCAACATCCATATGAGATATCTAACATGTTTTAAAATGCTATCTAATAACAAGATACATAAAAGCCTACAAAGAAAAATATGAAATCTATCTATCTCATATTGGATTGGTGTCACATGTGCTAGTGACCCTTTCCCAATCCTTGATTAATAGCTAAAATGATGAAATTGCTATAGATGATGGAGATGATGGAGTGAAATGGACAAGATCAAATCTCAAATGAAGAGAGTGACCTTGCAAGATTGTGGAGAGATTGTGGATGGTTTCATAAGAGATGAAGCCTCTATTTTATAGATTTTCAAATGCTAAGAGTGTTGAAAATGGACCAATGTGGGACAAAAATCAAGCCAATAAGATAAGGCCACTTGTCAAGTGGTGAGTGGTCAATGGTTGTGCAAGATTTGGGAAGAGTGCCCATGAGAGGGAAATTTTGAATTCAAATTTGCAATGAATGTTGAGTTCGACTTTTGGAAGGGGACATGTAAGAGACATGTAAGGCCTCATAAATGCTCTGTTGGGTGTACATGTCCACTTGGGGGGAGATTCAAACTTGGAGAATATTCTTCCTTTATGCCAAGTTGAAAATAAAGATTTTGATAAAGCAATTAAATGCAATTTCATGTGCAAGTGGCCAAATCTAGAGAATGCAAGTGGGATGGGATTAGCATTTAATCAGGATTAATTAGCTAGGATGATGATTAGGATGAGTTTGACCTTTTTTGAGATAAATATTTGATTTATTTAAATCAGAAAAAGATGGAAATGATCAAATGTTATATATTGTTCTATTTCAGGACAAATTTTCCACACACCCAAATTCCTACATAAAGTCTCCAAAATGGAGACAAGTGTCAACATATTATAAGTTCTTATCAAAAGTGAGCCACTAAGCGAAGTACTATTTCTGAAGCTAGATATTAGTGCAACTCAACGACTAGTAACTACAAGTTATATTGTTTAATAAGTTAATATAACATTAATATACTCAAAAAATTAAAATTGTACTAATAGTGAGTACAAGTTATATTATTATGCAACTTAACTGTTCGATGACTATTTGATGGACGATTGTAGTTACATTCTGGAAGCAAATGTTTGAAGTGCTAGACTTACAAATTCAAACCTCTGAAATAACCCTAGAATCATTAGATTTGTAAATATCAATGGTTGACCTTTTATTACTTATTAAATCACTTAAATTCATGACTCAATTTTTATGAAATCATATTGTCACATCAACACGTTTGTCTTGTAGTGAATTAAATGCTCAATTGTTGAGTATTGATGTCTTTGTTCTATATATACTTCACCAACTTGATGTTCTTCGTGTATCATTTATAACATATTTGATTTATCTATTCTCTATTCACAATTTCACTATAATATTATGGAGCCTTCATGGCATTTCATGCTACCCAATTTTTTTTGGGAGAAAAGAAGAAACAATGCATACGATAGATGAAAGTTGGGTATGTCTTTCACTATTCCTTGTGTGCCTATTGAGGAGGCTATAAGAACAATTTTAGGTAGGGAATGGCTTCAAAACAACCCCCATGCTCTATTTTCTAAGGTACCTTCTACTTTCTTGTCCAATTGCATGGACATTTTTTTGGATAAAGAGTTGATGGAGATGCTAGCAATATGCTATTTTTAGCCTTTTATTTACTCTCTTTCTTCATTGGAGTTGGCACTTGAGCATTATAATTTTGAATTTGGGTCAGTCCCTATTGGTGGAATCTTTCCCGAAGTTAAATTGGCTTCTTCTATAGTGCAAGCTCTTACCTTGGTTGTTATGAGCTATAGTCTGGTCTATGGTAAGACAAATGAATCACTACCGAGTTTGGAGTTTTGGAGGAAGGATTTCAGTGATGCCCTTTTCTTCTCTACTCTTACTTTGTTCAAAATTTCAATTCAGCTCTTGCTCAAACACTCGGTTTAGGGCCTCCATGGACCATCATGATCTGCTACTGCCAGTCTCCTTTGTAGTCTACTAAGGATAATGAATTGTGTTTGTATTTTTTGTCACAATTAGTGCCTTTTTGGTCAGGCTAGCTATGTACTTCAGCTACTTAAATACTTTTTGTTGCTCCATTGTTTAAATAATTTTTGTTTTCTTCAATATAAAAAAGTGGCTTTTAAGATTGAAAAGACATTTATAATTTTTGTATGATTCATTTATTTACTTCTTTCACATATATATTTAATATTATTCTTAATTGTCAAGAAACTAGTATGCAAATAAATATCATAGTATACTCCACAAAGATATTATTATTTAATAAGTTAATATAATTTTCATATTCTAAGAAAATTAAGGTTAATGTACAAAAATATTTCATTGTTCGATGGACGGATTTTCAACATATTTCTAGTTCTAATCAGAAGTGAGCGAAATTTATTGTGACTTATTAGTGGATACTGATAATGATTAAGCTACAACAAGCCATTTAATTCTCTATCTTTTCAATGCTTTGGAGTACTCTACATAAATCCAAGCTACCAAATATCAATCCAAAAAATATTTGCAATGGCTCTCCCATGTCTTGACGAAGTGCAAATGCAACAATTGGAAATTTGGCTCACCTTTCCAATTAAATTTAATTATTTCTTACAAAATTAAATTGAAAACATGTAAATCAAGGTAAGATAACAAGATAAAGATCCTTGATTAGATTATTTTGACTATCGGCTCGTGCTTCAACATAGTGGGATGTAGAACCAAAGTCCAAAATTTTCTATAAATTTAGCTCATCATAATCTTGATTAAATCTTTGGTTGGAAAATCGTTATGGCATTTGATATACCAATTTGTCTAACCATTCCTAGATGACAATTAGCCTTCCTAGGAGCATTTTTTTTTTATTCAAGGGGTAAACGCTTTTGACTAGAGCTATGAACCGAAATACATCCATTCAACAATACCACCCCAATGGGGTTTGAACCTTGGTGGAAAGAACTACAATGCCACCTTTAAACCATCACACCATGCCAATATCGGCCTTCCTAGGAGTAATTACTAGCCAAAGACTTACACATATTTTTAGAATACACAAGAGATGGACTGCAGTTTTCATCAAGATGGAATTGTGCTTCAAATTTGTAGAAGCTGCAAATAGATATTGGGTGAAAACTGATATTTCTTTATGGTTCATGGATTCTTTACTAGGCATTGGAGTTCTACAGGTTGATGTGTTTCCCCTAGTGAGTCTAATGGTTCGACATGATTATCAACGCGGCCTAGGGGATGTTTTAGTTGTTGTACACATTGGAGTGAGAATCCTTGCACCAAGGGTTATTCCACGATTTTTAAATGAAGGATTTGTTGTAACCTGGCATCCTGTTGTATCAAATTTTTGCAATGTCACTTTAGTGGGATATTGTTAACTAGTCATTATGGGATATGATTTTATGAGGAATGAAGTTTTGTCATAATTTTTATAAATATATTTGAAGAAATTTATCATAATTTTGATAAATGTGTGTGAATATTGCATTTTCTTACTAGCAAGATTTTGTTACTCAGTTAACTTCCTTATGTACATTTTGCAAGCACCTTTATACATGCTACATTATCAAAGATATAAATGTTGACATGTATATATTTATATTATTCCTATTAAAATTAGTTATATATATATATAAGTAAAAGTGACCTAAGCCACTAAAATTTTATTAATAATAATAATAATTTACATATCCAAAATTGCAGTAAAAAACCCTAACCTGGCTCCTTAAGAGCGATTTAAAAATGATTTTACATAAGTAGAATTCAAGACTCCCAAAGGCTAGACATATCCGATTACAGTAAGCAAAAGAAGAAAGACTTCACAAAAGTAGATATGGGACCAAGCCACATAATTAAAGCCAAAAATGAAACCCTACATGAAGAAAGGTGGTCGACATTAAAAACCCTAGCCCCACTTCAAACCCCACTTTATGAAGAGGAAGCGATATTTGTAGGACGGGGGAAATATGGAGCAAAATGCGGCTCCACCAGTGCATGTCTAATAAAAAATTGAACTGCATTGTATGATTTCTATACCATATCAAAAACTAAGTTACCCAAGCGAGCCCACAATCTATGTAGATGATGAGAAAACTCATATGAGAAATCATCTAACAGTCCATATGCCATCAAGCTAAGAAGGGAAATCAAAGAAGGATCTAAAAGCAAGTGTTGACGACACAAAACATTGCCAACCATTTTGGTGTCATATAGAAGATCATAGCCATCAAGTGTAAGCTATAAGGTTGAGAGCATACAAACATGTGGGAGAAGATAACTCCCTACAAGAAATTTAACCATCTATTTACACCACAAAACATCCATTAAGTTAGATAAAAATGAGAAGCATTTTCGTTTGGTAATGCCATTATGTGAAAATCTAGCTAGTCCCAACCCAACACTATGGAGATGGCCTCTGCCACTTGGTTGCATTCAACTATAGTACATGACCTCCTCAATTTCTCAATTGAGAAGGGCATGGTATCTCGAACCTCGTGATATCTTGCAAGGATGAAAAGTTTGAAAGAAGCCTCCATTAACATAGAAATAGAGAAGAGCATACATTGTTAAAAACTCCCCCATAATATAATATTGATAGAGCAAAATTTGGCCACAAAATGTGGGGTAAGCAAATGCACAAATTAATAGTATTTTCATTGTACCAAGAAGAGGTAGTGAGCCTGTATAAAGAAAGCCTGGAGAAGTACCAATTTTCTAGGAAAATATACCAACTATCACATGTGAAGAGAGCTACGTGTATAGATTTAAACTTAAGTCTTTTCATTTAATTTTAAGAATTTGTGCCCTTAAGTAGAGGAGCCACTAAAAATATATCATCACCAACATTCGACAGTAAGAGAATATCTCCCATAGGTGGACAAAGTGAATAAAGCTAAAACCATTCAATGAAAAGCAATTCCCCAATTTAGCAACACGAAATGCATTCTAGCCTCCCAAATTATCTACAACATGTGCTAAGAAATGCAAACCATCCAAAAAAGAATGTTAAAAATGCTTTAAGCAATATTGCTTTTAATGCCCACCACCATCCCATTCAACATCAACCGTCTATGAGAGGCAGTCTCCCATGGGTGATTAATGCTGAAGAGGAACAAATACACTCCAATTTTAATTTCACCATTTTAAATAAAAGATCCTTAAAAATTGCACCTCTTTAAATGAAGCATTTCCCTTTTTTTAAAATAGCAACCAAGCAAGACAATCAACAGTAATCTTGTTATTTATAATGTGACCTTTGTACCAACTAAGAAAAAACCAAAACTATTAGCAAGAAAATTGTAAAGCACATTTGTACCTTGTTAGCTAATGAGTCATTAAAAGTATTAGCTTCTCTATAATATTTCCTAATCTAAAAAGTGGATTTTTTAAAAATTGAAGCTGGATATGTGATAAAAAATAGTTCAAATGTCAAGATTCAAAATTTCTAGTTTTTAGAGCTGATATAACCACCATTGAATCTCCTTCAATAACAATTTGTTGGATGGACAGTTTCGTAGCCAAATCAAGACCTAACCTTAATGCATTGAATTATGCCACATTATTTGTACCTTCTTCTAGTAATTTACAAACTACACCTAATAAATGACCTTACCAATCTCTTAGGACAACAATTGCGCTTGATTTTCCAAGATTTCCCCTATAAGCTCCATCGAAATTCAATTTAATGAAATCACAAGGAGTTGGAGACCAATTAACCAGTTTCCTATTTACATGAGGACCAATATTATGTACAAAACCACTGTTAGGAAGTTTGAGGAGGGACCAATTTTTTAGAATGAAAGAGTCCCAGGAAGAAAAAACTTTCTTTGAATTTTCATTCTTGTAAATTCTTTTCATAGTTACTTTTGATCTAGCTATTTCAATTTCTTGAATTACTTGAATCACGTTCAAAGACTTCTTTTTGAAGATTCAATTATTTCTTTCCAAATATTCCAAATGACAATGGAGGGACTAATCTCCTAGATACAAGAGATCTTGGATTTTGTACATAGAGTATACCAACTAAGAAAGTGATTTAAGATGGAATTGTGAAGAGGACTAACCCAACCCATTTTTTTCAACAACCAAGACCAGCATTGATAAGGAAAATTGCAACCAATGAGTAAATGATCTATAGATTCATAAGCTTTTCCACACATTACATAGGGGAATAGAGGGGTTATACCCAATCTATCAAGTCTCATACTTGTGAGAATTCTATCTTTTATTGCATGCCAAGCAAACAGACCTACCTTGGGGAGTACATTAGACCCCCAAAAAAATTTGAAGGGTCGGGTAGTTGAGTGATTTGGAGCAATCAGGGAGTTATAGCCATCTTTCACATCATAGTTTCTTGATTTATCTTTGAGCCAAATTATTTCATCTTGTTTATTTGATAGGAAAACTTGTCTTTTCTTGAGTTCGCCATTGAGAGAATCCTTCATCTGTACCAAGACTGGTAGGAAACCAAAGTCTTTCTAACTTACCACTTGACAAGGGTCACTGGGGTCAACTATCAAGTAATATTTAACTTTATTACCCTAAAGGACTTTAAGAGCAAACTCAATTTGACCCCAATTCCCAAGGGATTTGAGAGGCTTGTGACCATTCCATGCATCCTCCCAAAAAAGAGCTTTTTCCCATTATAATTTATTATCCAAGAAAGACGAGGAGGAAGAATAGATCTGTAGGAATAAATAAAATTCCATATTTTAGAACCTGAGGGAAGGTTCCCCTATGTAAAGATTCTTTCTCTATCAAGAGATTCAAGATATTTATGTCTCGTGATTTGACACCATTTGGAGTCAGGTTTGGTATAAATCTCCCCAACTAATTTAGCACCTATGGATTTGTTTTGTAAGAAAAGATCTCTCAAACTTGCAACACCCTTCATTTTAGAACTGTACACTGAATCCCAAGCCACCAAAGGCAATTTCTTTTTTGATGTGATATTTTCATACCATAGAAAATCTATCAATACCTTTTGTAAAGCAGTTCCCTTACCTCGAGGTAGTTTTAATACAAACAACATATAAATTGGAAGGGCGTGCAAGACTACTTTGAGAATTACCAATTTTCTCACAAAGGAGAGCCATTTAGATCTCCAGAGCATAATTTTGTTAGAGGTAGAGGTGATTAAATTATCTCAAAAATCATGTTTTCCTTTCCCAGAGAAGAAGGAGATTCCAGATATTTGCAAGGTAGGGAGTCACATCAAAATCCCCAAAACTTTAAAATCTAATTTAAATAACTAGTGGATAGACATTAAGGAAGTAAATTTTGGACTTATCTATGTTGAAGGATTGACCTAATAATGAGCAGTAATCATTGAGCACCTTTTTTATCGCTTTTTCTTTAGCCATGGTTGCTTGAACAAACAAAAGAGTTTCATATACAAACAAAGAGTGTGAAATTGTTATAGGAAAAGTTCTAACAAAAATACCTTTCCACAACCCAGTAGTACGTGTTGAGATAACAAATCTGGTCAACCCCTCAACCATTAAAATGAAAAGAAATGGGGAGAGAGGGTCACCTTGTCTTACTCCTTGTGTAGGGGTGAAATAACCATAAGGGGACTATTAGCAATTATTGAAAATCTTGCACCCGAGAGGTAGGAAAGGATCCACTTACACCAACTATAACAAAATCCAAACTTCTTTAAGACATCCATTAAAAAATCCCAGTCCATCCTATCATATGCCTTCATCATGTCAAGTTTCAAAACAACAATTGGAGATTTATCTAACATGATTGAGTGAAAAAATTCATGAGCCAAGATGGCTCCATCCGAGTTATCCTTCCCTGGCACAAAGCCTCCTTGTTCATCTAAAATGATAGAAGGAATTAAATTTGCTAATCTTGTAGCAATTGCTTTGGTGAATATTTTTTAAACTATGTTACATAAAGCAATAGGTCTCAAATCCTTGAAAGAAGAGGGAGCTATGTTTTTGGAACGAGAGTAACAAGAGTTGCATTTAATTCTTTTAGAAAAAAAAATTTCTTCTTGACTCCTCCAAGGCAATAAGAATATCCTTACCAAAAAATTCCCAACATTTCTAGAAGAACAAGGCTGTAAAACCATTTAGACCAAGTGCTTTTTCAACATCCATAGAAAATACAACATTTTTAACCTCTTCCATGGTGAATTTAGATATCAATAATTTGTTATGTTCTTCTATGATTAGCAAAGGAATGTTGTTTATAACCTCATTACCATCTAATGAATTGCTTTGTTTTACCAGAGACATGAGATTTTTGAAAAAAATTGCCACATCTTCCCCAATCTCATTTTTTGTTTGGAGACTAACCCCAGAAGAGGATTGAATGGATATGATTCTATTTGTCTGCCTCATAATTTTTGTGGAAGCATGAAATAATTTTGAGTTCTTGTCCCCTTCCTTTAACTAGATTTCCCTTGTTTTTTGCAAGAATCTCTTCTAGTTCAGATTTTTTAATTTTTTTCCCTATCATACATAAGGGCATTCATACCATTTTTAATTACTACATAATTTTTTTCCAAATCTTGCTCAACCCTTTCCTTTTTAGTGAAAATATTCTTGAAATGATTAAGATTCCAATCTTTAATTTTTTCCTTAATATATTTCAGTTTTTAACAGAGCTGAAACATCCTTGAACCTTCTATAAAGGGGAAATTTGTCCACCAAGATTTTAGAAGAGAAAAAAATTAGCATCCCTAAACTACATCGCTTGAAATTTGAAGATGCTTTTATTTTCCTTTTTGTCTTCAAAAATAGTTAAACAAATAGGAAAATGATCTGACCCCACTAGAGTGTGAATGACAAAAGAAAAGTCACATGAGGCATTCAACTAATTTTTAGATAACAAGAAGTGGTCTATTTTCTTCTGCAATCTATAAGAAATCCTTATACTTGTTTGTGCATGTAAAAAATCCATTATTTGGGGGACAATCATATAATTTGTTGTTCAAAATGAAATCATTGAACTCTTTCGATGCTTTAGTTGGAGGGATCATTCCTTTTGATTTTTTAGAGGTATGATGAATAGAATTAAAGTCCCCTGCAAAGATCTTGTATTCATTTTTAAGGGAAGATGATATAGAGGAAAGTTGTCTTCAAACTTACCTTTTCCTATATGTTGGGAAAGGCCCATAAATATTAAAGAGCTGGAAGGACTTACTTATTTTGAAGCATCTAACTGAGACCCTATCCAATTTTCTTTGGATTTAAGCAGTTTCACCTTCACATTATAGTTATTCCATAAGATAACTAGGCCTCCAAAGGCCCCTTGGGCTAGAGAGAAAATCAAGCCCCAATTCACCCATGAACCAAAAATATCAAACGCCAGTTGTGTTGATAATTTAGTTTCTTGAAGAAGCACAATATTTGAGAAAGTACCAAGTAGATGATGCTTTATTACACATTTTTTTGTTAGGGGCATTTAAGCCCCTACTATTCCATGATAGGATCCTCATTTTTCTCAAGGAGAGAAACTGTCTCTCCTTGGTCTCAAATTCATTTATGAGGTTTTGCACCCCACAACCGAATCAAGCTATATAGTTTGATGAGTTGACCCTACACCAATCATCCCAATAGATTTTTTGGAGGAAAATCTAAGTTTTTTTCAATAGTTGTTTGAATTCCATCTGCAATTTCAAAATTATTTTTCTCATTGTTTGATTTCCTACCATGCTTGTCTTTAAGAGAAACAAGAGCCTTAGCTTTTGATTCAATTTGTGAAATTGGGGGAGAAGAAAATTGAGATAAAGGAGGAGAAGGCACTAGATTTTCTAGCACCAGAGGCACTTCCTGTATGGAAGAAAAATCCATTTACAATAATATTATGAGATGGGGAGATGAGATGAAAGAGGTTTTGTATCATCCTCACCTAAATTCGCATCAACTATTTCCTCAATAAAATCTATCCCAACTTTAATGATTATCTCATTGACAAAATTAATTAATTTTTTTTTCCTCTGAGGTACCATTTAGCAAATCTTTAAACTATGAGAAATTATTATTTGGTTGCATCTCACATTTAAAGGATTCCATTGGTTTATCAAGGTTTTTTTCTTGTAATGAATCCTCACCCACCTTGGAAAAAATGTGATGAGTGTCGTGCAAACACAACGAGGTAGGAGTGGGACAATGAGGAGATGCAATATTGGCTGCAATGAAACTACTCCCCGGATCTATAGAGGGAGTGTTTTGTTTCAACGAATCAACCCACAAAATTGTGGTCTCTTCCACTAATATATTTGTTTCTTTTTAGGGAGAAGAATAAAGCTTTATTATTTGTCTCCAATCTCCCTTGTAGGAGACAAGTTTTATCATCCTCAGAATAGCATTAAATTTTTTTACTAGTGCTCAAACCCTGAGAGTGGGCAACCCTTCAACAATTTGAAGGTCACTTTTCAAAAATTCCCCAAAATGGGAAATAATTTGTTTCAAAATAGAATTATCTAGGTATTCTACTAGAAGACACGACAGCAACAAAAAAACCAACAAACGAGACATTTGAATTTTGTCAGTTCTCTTTTACCCAATAAATTAGTTTTATATTATTACATCTTTATTCTATGTTATTTAATGTAACAATTCAAATATATCTTGTCTTTTTCTTTTTATTGATTTTTGCAATTCCATGAGATTATTGTTCATTGAAGAAAATTTAGTTGTGGAACTATGGATTTATGCCATATGTAACTGGGAAATCTTTAATAGATTCAAAATTAAGTTCATATTCTAATCCAAAGTGAGAAAAATGATTGATTTGATAACTTGATATTGAAAATGTTAGAAAGTATGACACATATTTTCTTTTTATTGACTTATTCAATTCTGTGGGATTATTATCCATTGAAGAGAATATGGTTGCATAATCGTGGATTAACGCCATATGTACAGTTAAAGTGAGCGATTTGATAACTTGATATTGAAAACTACACAATGTACTATACATGAAGATGCCATGAATACGGTAATCAATCAAAATAATATTTGTAATAGATTTCATATCATTTGAGTGGTGTTCTTGTCAACTTGAGGTATAGTCTACATGTAGCCAAATTTCAATCAAAATAAATATTGTAAGTGGCTCTCACATGATTAAAGTTGGTTACTTGGTTAGTGTAAAAAAGCAATTATACCTCACACGACTCATGAGTAAATAGGGATGGTGAGCTCAACTAAAGTCATTCTTAAAAGACTTTACTTTTGAGTAGAAATTCTAGTAAGCATTTTCATTTTGCAAGTTTAATAAGGAATAAGATAATGTTGTGATATTATTGGGGATACTCTAAATTCTCTTTCCTCCTGCTATTTAGTTACAGAGTAAAAGAGAAACCATTTTCCTTCAAGTTTAGAATGGGTGGAATTCGAAAGAAGTTGATATGGTTCACCTAGCACTTGAGCCAAGTTTTGAACTAGGATGAGGAGCTCTAATGGAGATAATTGTTTTCATAGAGAGTTCGACCACATAAGTATTTTAATCTTGTTTGCATTAAAATTCGTCAACTTCTCATACTCTATTTTGATAGAGGCCCTCAAAGAGGAATAATGGACTTTCAGAGTCACTCTGTGCTATCCTAATTCCTTGGAGCTTCCCAAAGAGGGCGGGAGTAGATTTACTAGCCCTTATCTTCTACATAATTCCAATTGGTAACCAAGTTAGGTACATTTTCTATATTCACTACTTCCCTTTTTCCAGCATGGTAGGCAAGCCTTGTGGATTTTCAAAGTCATTTTGGGTTGTTATGGTGGCTTAGAGCTATCATGTGTAATTCAATTGTAATAAAATAAATTTTTGTGTTATTCTTCGTTATTCATTTAAAAAAAAACAATTATTTTGTGTGTTTAGTGTCTATTAAAATTACAAGTAATTGGAATCAATGTTAGTAGAACTTGCACCTAAAGGAGGTTCAAGGATTACACCGATAGAAAACTATATGTATTAATGATAATAAATTTCCACAATCCATGAAGATTTGTTGTAAGTGTTTTTGGATTAGATTGTGTTGTATTTTTTGCATCAACATTTCAGATCACACTTCGTGATCCATCATTAGGATATGAGAGAACATAAGGAGTAAAATAAAAATTTGCAGACCATTGAATTCTTGGTCTGTAGATTTTCATTTTACTCCTTATGCTCTCTCATTTCCTAATGATGGATCACGGTGTGTGATCCGAAACGTTGATGCAAGAAAATACAACACAATCTAATCCAGAAACACTTACAACAACTATATGTATGTTAATATGTTACATAGTATGTGTTTGTGCATGGATATGCTACAAGTTGAAAGTTCTAGTTGCATGTGGCTAGATTAAACAATTAATAATAACTACTAAATAATAGAATGAAATAAACTTAGACAAATCTAGATTTTTCCTTCAAGAAATTAAGGATTATCTATTTATGAAATATTTGCATGTAGATTTAAAACATAAAGCAATATGAATGAAAAAAGAAAGTTGCCATCAAATTGATAAAAAACACTAAAAATGGAAATAGAATTTTGTCAAACCAATATTGTTTTGGATTTTATGTGATAAGTGATATTTTGGAGGTTTTTACCATTAAATGGCAATAGGCTTACCATTAAACAACAATCTTTCTAGGGTTTGGTAAAATGTTTTCACTCTTGCTAGGGTTTTCTCTTTGCTAAAATGTTGCTTTTAAGTTTATATGTGGATTTAGGTTCAAAATACCTAACACCTCCTAAACTTTATTTTTAATTTTTCATTGGCCTGCTCTCCCGATCCTCAGTGTCATTAGTCATTTTATTAAGTCCTTGATAACATTAAGTTATTGACCCCTTGATCATCTCCTAGCACTCACTTAAGAATAATATTTTGTATGTTCTTACTTAAATGGCTTAAGTGAGCCAACACTTGATGTATGGTTCCCATCGCTTATTACGAATTTCCACTAATCCATGTGAAGTATTTTATTAAGAAATGGAACATTTGCAGAATTGTGGAAAGGTTGACACTTGACTCCTTTTTAGTGGTTTTCTTTCAGCATGATTCCACGAGCCCATGGATAGTTTTATAAAGGTTAAGTTAATTGTCATGGAACCACAAAAAGGGGACATGTGTCAATGTCACACTTTTTAAAGGATTCTACAACTCCATGGGATGATTCAAGAGGATCTATATGTAACTCACACAATCGTGGAATAAGGACACATAGACTCATCTCAATGTCTCCAATGGGTTTTCTATCAATGGCTAGGAATGTGAGAAAATAATGACATATGTGGTAGATTTTGTGAGTCTGCAAGATGATTCAAGAAGATCTATATTCAACTTGTGGAACCATAGAATAAGGACATGTGGACTCATCTCAATGTCTCTAATGGTTTTTCTATCAAAGGCTAAGATCATGAGCAACATAATGATGACACGTAGCACAATCTCATGTGGATTTTGTATCCTAGCACACTTAAAGTTTAAAACAACTTAAAAATGCATGTTTGTATCATAAGTTACTTGATTGTTTGATAAACGTTTCATGGATGGATATAGTTGAATTATGAAATAAAATGCATAGAGAACTAGGCTTGTGAGCTCAAACCTTCAAAATCACCCTATAATTGTTAGATTTATAAAGATCAACGATTGTGAATTTATTTGAAATGGATCATTTGAATAACACTGCCTCTCATCGAAAGTGATCAATTAATAGAAGGTGCAAAAATATAGGACAAATGTTGAATTTATTTCCAAGTGTCTATACAAAATTGTAATGTACTCGCTATGTAGTTCAAAGGTAACATGCTTCATTCACTTTAATATTAAAGAAAAAGAAAAAAAAGTGAACTTCCTACTACTGAGTGATTCTATTTTTAAGTGAGAGGGTCAGCACATAGGGAGATTTATTATTACGGTGCAACAAGGAGATTTTGGGTTCCAACATAGCTAGTCCATGCATGTCAGTTTCTTTGTATTAATCTTTTCAAGAATCAACATTTGAGTAACTGAAAGATATAAATCTTAAGTTTCATTGTTTCTTAAATTCTTAATTTTTCAAACTTTGGGTTTAGGGTTGAGAACTTGAGAGACTTAAGAAAAATTAAGGACTTAAGATGGAATTCACACTATACAAGCATTTCTACCAGGACTCCTAGACTAGTTGTTGGAAAAGGCAAAGAAAAATCAAATAAAAAAATAGATTATGTTGGAGTGCTTAAAACCCTGGGTTTTATAGATGAATACCATGATATTTATGATCTTGAAATCTATGGTAGGCTTACCATAGAACTTAGATTTTTTTGTGAGAAAAAGGTTTCAAAGAAAATGAAAATTTAAAATAGTCAAACAATGCCAATTAATAGTGTCACTGCATAGTGGGTAATTGGATTAGGGCGCATGATGTTAGATGAGGTTTTCCATTGCCAAAAAATTATCATGGTTTGCACCCACAATTATGATGATTTAACAAAAGAGTAATTGTTAATAAAGATTGAAAAGAAGAAATGTTATCCATTACTATAGAAGAAATGTTATCCATTACTATAGAAGAAATGTTATCCATTACTATAGAAGAATTTGTAAATGTGTTGGGGTTTACAATCAAAAAATTTAGAAACATCCACATTGACTTAGAAAAGATTTCTAGTGATTATGAAGCATTCGATGAAGTGGAGAAAAATAAATTTCTAATTAAAATAGTTCAAGATAGTAATAGTAACATATTAAAAAATAATAAGCATCCTTATGATTTGGGAATTTTTAAACCATGGGTTCAGGATACTATTTCCATGGAGATAGAAATTGGGAAGTGGGTACAAGCCTCCTTGAAATGGTATATAATATCCACTATGGTAAGTGGCATGTCAAATATAACTTTCTTGAGCACATTGTAGAATCAATGCATAAACAATTTTTAATGATTAAAGGAGGTTCCACTAAGACATTTAGGTTCACAACCTACTTGTGCTATTTTTTTTCTATTCAAATTTAGTGGAATGTTTCTAACCAATGTTCAAGCTTCAGATTCAGACCTATATGAATGTTGAGGAAAAAATGGCTTCAAATATATGATTGGACCACTAAGATAAGAATGCATGATTCTCAAAGGATCTAGGATAATTTTGTTGACTGGTTATTGGCTCCATTGTATCAAGAATTACAAATACTCCAATTCCTAGATTACTTATGTCTTGTAGAAATTAAATCCAACTAGGAAAAGAAATACAATTGGTTGATTGGTACTTAATGGAAGAATATACTATGATAAGATTTTATGGATTAGGAGTAGACCCATAAATACTTCCAATACATGTGACAAAAAATGTGTTTGTGTTAGAATGTGTATAACAAATGGAGAGTATTGATCAACTATACTTTGTCAGTTAGAAAAAGAAGAGCATATTTCCTTCTTTACCTTTTTCATGTGAAGGGTTCACATTCAAGAGAAAAACATTTACTATTGTATATGATCTTTTGAAAAAAATCAATTTGATGTTGTCTCTCACTAGCAGTATGATCCATGTGACACCATTGAATCAAGGATTGCGGCCAATAAGAATGTTGCAAGTAGAATTCAACATCAAAGTAAACCCTTGCTTGAAAACTTGAGAAACAAGGATTCTTAGGATGAGGTCAAAATAGCAATGGAGAAAATTGTTACTGAGAAAAGTATTTCTTTTAAACAATTGTCAGCATAAATTATGGCATTGCACCAATAGAGAGAAGTAGCAAAGCAAATCAGGAGGTATGATATTTTTTATAGAAAAGGTGATCAACCATCTAGTAAAGTAAAAATACTAGAATCTCTAAATATGGCTTGTAGAGAAAAAATTGGTCACAATAAAAAAATTGCATTTTGGTCTGTGAGGAAGGATCCAGGTGAACCAAAAACTAGTGTAGAGTTTGAAGAGATTGAAGAATATTTTGAGTTTAGCAATTTGTGGAATAAAGAGCATCCCTACGAATGTGAAGAAACTGATGATGAATATGATGACGATAGGGAAGAACAAAGTGTACAATATGCAAGCAAAGTCAAATCTAGTTTAAGTGAGACCATAAAACAAACATATACCTTAGGAGCAACCATAGCCAAAAAAACAGGTTATGAACATGGTGGTTTGAGGTCCAAAGGACAAGGAATTTGGAATATAATAGATGTATTCATGGAAAACCTAGTGATTTGCAAGGCCTTGGAGTTGATAAAATAGACCAAGGACATACAAGGGCAACTGAAACAATTAATTTTGTTACAACTTCAAGTTCAACTCCTAATCCTCATGGTTAGATACAATCACAACCAAGACATACCCATGGTGGAGAATCTAGTGCAACTAGCACTGCCACTAGTGGCGATGGTATGGGTAATAGTAATAATAGTGGTCAATTTGTGCTACAACATCAAATTACACACAAGAGGCCAACAATACAAGTTACTACATAGACACCTAGTGATCCAAGAATTCTGAAGAGGCAAAGGATTATGATAGGTCCAAGTCCAGCTACCACTACTAGTACCACTACCTTAATTTCCACCTCAAAGGAGTTACTTCCAGGAACTCCTCTAGTTAGTTTGACTACAAAAACAATGGCTAATCCTCAGCCTTGAGCTCAATCTCAGATAATTGGAGATATTCCCATCACTGCAAGTACTCCTTCATCATTCAATAATTCCATTATTTTTGCATCCCTAGGTTTTGATTACAATGATGAGTTTAAAAAGAAATAAAAAATGTATAAAAAAGAAAGGAAGCAATTGATAGAGTGTATGTCTACTATAAATTCAGAGCCTGCAAAAAATAGATTATTACCCACATTTGACCCAAATAAATAAATCATGGAGTACATGTTTGTTATTCCCATAGTTCGAAATAAACCAAAGAATCAGATGGATTGCTCTAATTTCAGGTGAATAGTTTCCAATTGTATTTTTTTGGATATAAATTTTTTGAAAAAAATAATGTATCAGAGAATAATAATGAATTGGTGTGCACATCATTGCTAAAGAGAGAGAGAGAGAGAGAGAGAGAGAGAGAGAGAGAGAGAGAGAGAGAGAGAGAGAGAGAGAGAGAGAGAGAGAGAGAGAGAGAGAGAGAGGAAGGTTACAAATTCAAATAGAAAAGTTATAGGAAAACCTAGAAAATGAAAAAGCGAAGAGGAAAGTAGCAAATAACAAGAGCAATGAATTAGAAAAAAAGAGTAAAAAAATCTACCTCTACAAATCTACAAGTAAAGAGGATAAACAAACAAAGGTGGAATTGAATGAAATGAAGCATTTGAATGTTAGATGAGAGAAAAAAATATGATGAATAAAAATCCACTTTAGAAAAAATAAAACAAAACCTAGCGAAAGCAAAACATTGGGAACAAAAATTGGAGGAATAGAGAAAAAATAGTGAAAGATTAGCGATAGAGCTAAGGGAAGCAAAAAATGAAATAAACTCTTGTCAAAATAAGTTAACTGCATTTTGTAGAGAAACAATGAGGCATATCAAACAAAAGATTTGGGAGGAAATAATGTAGATCCGTTTAGAGCCTCCTTCATTTGGGTTTGAGAAGGGGGTGGAGGCTCTCTTGGGTAACTCTGATAAAATGTGTATGTATGTAGTGAATGGAGTTGTGTGTGTTGGTTGGAATTTGGAGTGGTTGGTTATGGAGGTGTTGTGAGTGGAAGAATTTGGTTGTGGAGGTGTTGTGAATGTCAGAATTTGGTTGTGAAGTGGTTCGTGTGGAGGTGTTTTGAATGAAAGAATTATGTGTTGAATATGGAGTTGGATGCTTAAATTGAAAGATATTGTGCCCCAAGAGGGAAGGGAATCCCCCTTCTCCACCTTTACAAGAATTCGGAGAACATATTTTTTGTGTGTAAGTCAGTGTTAATGTTTATTTTGGTTTTAATATGTGTTTCAGTATTTGGATTTTGTCTTCCACTTGAGGGTGGACTTTTCGGTCCTATGGTTGGAAGAGAGCGGGATTGGGTTGCTCTATTCAATGTTGTAGGTTTTTAAAAATAACATCAACTAGATTTGTTGAAGAAGTTATGATATATATGAGGTCCTTATTGTAATAATGATGCATTTAGAATTACTGATCGAATGGAGTCTTGTGAATCTCTGAAAACTTTGGTTTTTAATGAAAACTGCACATTGTATTTTGTAAGTTTATACAAATACTGTACTTATTTATGGGATAGTGATGGTCTATGAATCAATGTATTCGGTATATAATTTTTAAGAAAACCATTGAATATAAAGTTGCTCATATTCGGTTTGTGTTGGAAAAGCTATAAATATTTTATGTAATAAAAATGGATTCTTTTGGTATGCGTTTTCCTTTGTATAGAAACTAGAATTGTTATTCTTCCATAGATATGTAAACCGACGCCAATGAATATTTATATTGTGAAAGATATCTTACCAAGCATAATGTCATTATCGCAAACATTCACATCGTTGAATCTGAATGATTGTGTTTTTTTGTTGTTCCCTTTGTGTATTTGGCTGATTGTTGTTATTAAATATGTTTGCCTTGATTCATGTGCATCAATTTATTGCTACCTTCATTATGCGTTCCTGTTAAAAACATGATTTCATGATATTCTTTTGTAACGGTTCTTTAAAATCATCATAGATTAATATTCTCTTCTTGGGCTGTGAAACTATAGAATGGGTGTTTAAATGTATTATTAATATGCTCCAAAAATTGATTTCCACCTTTTAGCATAGCAAATATTGATTAACTTTTGGGCAACAACTTTATTTCTAGTTTGGGTGACTGGTCTTGTTGAAATCTTGCTTTGCAATTGCCCCTGAATAGTAACTTATCTATCTATGCACTCAATCGACTTATCTTGTGTGTATTCCGGTTCATTTGTATATTCATCTCTAATTCTTTTGCCAAAATAGTTGTTGTATTAATTCTATCTATGAAGCTGCTATATTTATTGAATGAATCTTCAATGGTAGAAGTTCACGTTGCTATTAATAATAATTTAGAACTTTGAAATGCATTATTTATCTGCATCCATACTGTACATGCTTGTTATCATGGGTAAGGAATATCTTATTTGGGGATTTTTCCCATTGTCAAATAATTTTAGGGATGCGATATAGAATTTCTCCTTTTTCTTATTTTTCTTATGTGTTTCTGTCTGAGAAGTCTCTTCACACGCGTTTGATTTCTACTGTTGGTTTGGAATATTAAACATAAAGATTTATGTACATGTTTAAGTATATATATATAATATTTTCTCAATTATATATTTTGTCTACAATAAAATGAATGCATATAATGAAGATAATTTTGTGTCGGGTGAGGTCAAAATTTGTTCCTTGAAAAGAAGAAAATATATTGTTCAGCAAAGATAGCATTGTTCTTATTATTAATCATGTCCAAACTAATGTTGAAGTCGCATTGATGTTGACAAATTCCTTAAAGACAAAATTTAATTTGTTGTTCTTGTGATTATGAGTTTTGCTAACGTTAGGTACTCTTGTAAATTCAATTATTGGTTTAGAAATGAAGATAACCATCTTTTAAAATATTCCTTTGTTCTGATGTAGCTGTAAGACTTCCTCATTTAAAAAAAAATTCCACATCACTAAGTAAAAATTAGACTAAGCATAAGTAGTCTACTTTTAAATATTTAATTTTTACTTCCTATAAATTTTGGTTATTTGTTTTAATATATAAATATTGATATCACATTAACACTAATAAATGTAAATAAAAAAATTACAAATATAAATAAAAATAAACATGTATGTTAATATATATGTATTCTTATAAACATATAAATCCTCAAAAAATCTAATTCCTATATTAAAGAGAAGAAAATACATTTGTCTACGTGGTTTCCTAAGAGATATTAGTTTTGTTTAGTGTTATAAATTTTTCTTTTGTTTCAATTATTGAATAGAGTAGAAGAACTTCTATTTTGTTAAATTTTCCTTGTTGAGATGTTGTGGACATTTCATTATCATTATTGATATTATTTTCATAACTTTGCATAACCTTAGATTAAGTATAAGAACTTGTAAATCTAATTATTTTCATTTAAATTTTATTTTTTTTCATAATTTTGTTAAATTATTGTAGATTTATAGATTATTCTTGGGAAGGACATTACAATCAATATATAAAATGAATGAATTTAAAGTGTAGGATCCATTTCATTAAGGTCAAATGTTTCAATTTTTCTAAGTTAGTGAACATATATTAGCATATAGTTTAAATGGTAAAATGGTTACAACAAGAACATTAAAATTATATTCAACACTAAACATAGAACTTTACATCTAGCAAAATAATGTGTCATATTAGTTTGATTTTTAACAAGGCTAAGTATATATTTGAAATAATAAATATTAATAGTAATTTAATCAAAGGGCATATGTGTCATCATATTATTGGTTGAAGGGGAGCAAGTAGGAAAACAAATAGATTCGAGTATGAATCAAAATTTTCCATGCGAACTTTGAAAATCTGATCAAGGTGTTTTTTTTTTGTGAAAAAGTTCAATATTATCTAAGGAAAGTCACATATTAAGGCCACATATAATCGCCAAGTTGAAAAGGTGATTGAACCCATATGTATCCTAACACTATCACATTTAACCCTAGGTTTTAGATCTCATCTAAGATCATCACAACTTATAATTATAACTTCAACTACCCTTATTTGCCCAAAGTCGTTGATCTCTAGGCAATTGACTTCAATCATTCATATTTGCAAAACTTTAATAGACAATATGGAAATTAAATGTAAAGCACATGCACACATTGGTTGAACACACAAGATTTTTGATGGTCATGTCCTTAATAAAATATGCTTATATTGGTAAAAGATTGCCACCAACCCATTTCTACTATGGATATTGTTGTTTCATAAAATGTGAAATGTTAATTAGAAACCTATAATTGATAACATACAAACAAACACAATTTTGACTATAAAATGTGATTTTAAATAATGTATTGCTCATTGAAATATGATTCAAACAAGATTTTGCATAAGTAGGAGGCATTTTCCATAGCGTGTCAAATTATGATATTGCTATCAAGATTCAACCGTGTAGTTTTACGAGTCAAACTCATTGACCCATGTTTCATTAGTGGTGGTTCACAATAACCCATCTCTCATGCTAATGAATGGTCCACTTAGCACTCGTTGCATCTAGGTGATGTTCACAAAGGTGAAGCACTGGACCTTCTCAGGAGGTCACCCATCCCAATACTACTCCAGCACAAGCGTGCTTACCCATGGAATTTTCCCCAAGGTTACTCCAACTGAAGTGTGCTTAACCATGGAGTTTTCACCAAGGTTAACCTTGGGGAAAACTCTATAGTTAAGCATGCTTGAGCTGGAGTAGTACTGAGATGGGTGACCTCTTGGGAAGGTCCACTGCTTCACCTCTGTGAACATCACCTAGATGCAATGAGTGCTAAGTGGACCATTCATTATCATGAAAGATGGGTTCTTGTGAACCGCTACTCATGAAACATGGGTCAATGAGTTTGACTCATAAAACTACACAGTTGAATCTTGATAACAATATCATAAGATTTTACATATCAAAATATAATTTATCTAGAAATATTATCTTTTGATAAAACTTAGTATTGAAAATCTAATATATTTATCACTACACAATATTATTACAATTACACTACTATAAAATAAACACTAATACTCTTCTCAATTACAAAATAAATACTTGCACTACTGGAAATGCATTCACTAGGCAACACTTGCTCTTATCTGTAAGAAGAAAGAAACTCTACCAAGCAAAATTGATAATGATTATGATAATGTGATTATTTGTGGAAATAATTAACTTAAGAATTGCAAAACATGCTCTTGTTATTTGAAAAGAAAGCTCATAACTACGACACTACGATTTTTTTGGAATATTTGGCTTCCGATTTTTTCGGCGAAAAAAACGCTTGTCATTTTTAGAAAAAGATAATCTAAAACGCAAAGATCATAATCACTAAATGGCACGATGTAAACAATAATATGTTCCCACCACACATTTCGTTTCCCATTCAGACGGCTAAGTTCTTGTCAAAAAACAAAATTCATGTCTTTAATGGCCTAGATTTTCGGAGTTCAGAACTTGTGGACATCAATACATAAATTTCAATTTCTTGCTCTCCGCTTCTTTCGGACGATCAATCTATATAAACACACTGAAAGAGTGATTATAGTGTGGCAATAACATCAAGAACTGCAAGCAATTTCAGAGTCATTCAAGACCCAACATAAGAGTTTGCGAAAAAGAATGGCTACAAAAGAATAAGAATGAAGATCCAAGCTTCTGAGCATTTCAATACCAAACCAGATGCCATTACAAGCCTACAGTTTCGAAAGAATGGCGGAGCTGAAAGAGAGGGCGTGCTTTAAAGAGGGGTCGCGAGGGAAGGTCTACCAGTACGAGCAAGTGAAGTGGATAAGCACACGGGTCGGCGCCGGTCTAGCCAGAGTGGGCGTCGGGCGGGGTGATGTAACAATAGTGCTGCTGCCCAATAGCCCTGCGTTTGTATTTGCTTTCCTTGGAGTGTCCTTCGTAGCTGTCATCGCCACGCCTTCCGATCCTCACTACATGCCCGGAGAGATTGGCAAGCAGACCCACACCTCGGGGGCCCGGCTCGTCGTCACCCGAGCCAATTACGTGGAGGACCCGGCACCATACAGTTATGTTTTTTCATAGGTCACGAACAAAACATTGTTGCCTGGCAGTTATGAACAATACAATGGAGCTCTCTGTCTGCTACACTAATATGCTTTTCAGCTAAATTCATGGCCTTAACAACGCCTTCAACAGCCTCGGCAATCCCCTGTGTGTCAGTAAAAGGAGCTCTTACTATGTCTCCAGCTTCTTTCCCTATTCCAAGAGGGTTGCGAAGAAGGCACGTGTGGGAGTAGTTTTACACATACTTTTTTATATTTTGGTTTAAATAACATATTGTAAGTTTTGATTTGTTTAGGTGGTTCATTTGAAATCATATTTGCTAATAGATGACTCATATTAAAGAAGCCACTCTAATTTAAAATGAGCCATCTAAACAAGTCAAAGTTTAGAATGTGTTGCTTAACCTTGCCCTTCTTAAACTAGTCAAGATGTGTTTGAGAATTGATTTGTTGCCCAAAAGAGAAATGGCTTGCTTAGAAGTGTTGTTAGTCCCACATGTTATAATTGATCCCATGTATGGATGAGACAAAATAAGTGAGAAGGGGCAAAAAGATATGAAGAATACGAATAAGCTCGGTGGAAAATGCAAGGGATTGCCAAAGTTGTTGAAGGTGTTATTAAGGCTCATGTTTTTGTTGAAAAACATATAAGTGTAGAAGACATAGTGCACCATTTGTATTGTTCGTAATCACTAGTCAACAATGTTTTGTTCGTGACCACTAGTGAAACAACAATGAAGTTTCATGCTAGCTAAATGGGCAAGCTTAAACAACACACTATAAGCAATGACTTGTTTAGGTGGCTCTTCTGAAAGCACACCAGCTTCTCTCTAGTAGGGTTCACCTATTAGTATGATTTCAAATGAGCCACCTAAGCAAGTTGAAGTTTAGAGTGTGATGTTTAAGCCAACAAATTAACTAAATGCCACATGAAAAAATAACCATGCAATCTTGGAAACAAACAAATGGAAAATGACTTATCAACAATAATTAAGTGGGGACCACCTTAGACTGAGTTGGTTAAGAGCAACTATCATGTTGGCCATGACAAATAATCCAATGGTGGACAAAAATTATGTTTCCTTTGTTAGAATGCTCATGTTGGTTGGTGTACCTCTCTCAAAGGATTTGGAGGCAAACCTTCAAGCAAAAATTTCCAAGTAATCCTAATGTAAGTTATCAAACTTTGTAAAATAATATTTGTGTGAAATGTTTTGCCAAAACATGATTTGGAGTTGAATTATGTATAAAAGCTTCATCAAAGACGAATGATATTTTAATAAATATAACATTTGTATAATTTTGTAATAAATAATTGTGTAAGCTTTTATATTAATATTTCAATATATTTTGTGATTTTTTATTATGATGCTAAAGAATTTTAAAAACACATTAAATTAAAATGTTGATGATTTATGATAAAGTGTGATTTGAAATATTGATTATTGAGATATAATTGTTTATAATTTTTTATTAGTACTTCAAATTATAGTGTGTAATCCACTATTATAATGAGAAAGAAGTTTATATACAGTGATTATTGATGATGGAAATAATTGTGCATAATTTTAACAATATTTTGGTTTGCAATCCATGATTCATCATTATAAAAAGATAAAACCTTATACATAGTGATTGGTGGTAGAGTGTTATTTGAAATATTATTTATAGAACAAATCACAACTTTAGTATAAAGTGATAAGTGAATATCAACATAATGGACAACAAGGATTTACAACACCCAATTGAGTTAACCTAGTTTCAATATGAAGATTTTGCTAGAGAATACAATAGGAAAATAGGCAAGTTTTAGCTCCAAGATAGCCTACCAAATAGTTTAAAATTTGTGATGTCAAGAGCATATAGAAAATTACAATAACCATTTGTGACTCAAATTTGAAACCATATGAACATGAGGAGAAAGACAAGTATATCCCCTACATGGTATGTAATTGTAAAATTCTATATATATATGATACCATTTCCAATCTTTCCACCAAAATTTGAAGTTTCTTGCCCAAATTTTATGAAACATATTTGGAGGAATAGACTCAAGAGTAGTCTAGAATGACTCAAAATACTGATTAGAAATCATGTACTTCAATTTGGCCTTTAGCCAAGTCAAATGAATCAGGTAGTATATACTTAGAGAGAGAGAGAATTAGGCAAGGTTTTGATTCTTGTATGGTAGAATTTTAAGGCATGCACCCAAGGCATCTTAGCAAGTGGTTGATCCTAGAAAGAAATAATAGGAAACCCTCAAATAGAATGTTGATTAAAGGAAATACCTTTGCAAAATTTATTGTCATTCCTCAAAATCCATGGCTTGATGGATTTCTAACCTTTCCTTATTATTTTTATGACAAATGTGCTATGTATTTAGATATGATCCTTAATTATGAGAATATTATTAAAACTAAGTCCCTTCTAAGCCTCGCATAAAATTATATCGATCATTTTAAAATTATGTGGTATTCACTATACTTTTACTCCACCATTTTATACATTATCATGTTTCACCAAATTTAGATTTATACAAATATTGTGATTAAAATTCTAAATTAATATTTTACATAATTTGTTTCGCATTTGGATAAAATCAATTCATGAATCTTTATTTCCTTTGGATAATTTTATTTTGGACTTATTCTTTGGTTTCTTCTATGCCTAATGCCTACTTGCTACTTGGAATTATATTTGTTGTGAGTCATAAACAACTACTAGCATTAGAAATTCAATGAAAGACATGTGATAATTTGTATTACTTTATAATATGAGTTTCCTTTTTCTATTTATCTATTTGATTTCATTGTCATATATGATATTGATTAGTGGAACATCTAGGCCCTAGGGATCTATATTCTATGATTTCTTTTGATGATTTTATATTGTCCCTTTTTAAGGATTTTTAGGAATATACATTTTTATTAAATTTATTGAATATAGAAAAAGAATGAAAGAAAATACTAAAAATAAATATTGAATAGTGTAATTGAACCTTAGGTAGTTTATAGTATGAAAGGAGCTGAAAATACAAGATAACAATATGCAATTTATGATTTTTATTCGATTTATAGAAGATTGAAATAAAAAAATTATATATACAATAAATCTTAAGTAATTTATGTAATTTTATTCAATGAAAGACATGTGATATTTTTTATTACTTTATAATATAAGTTTCCTTTTTCTATTTATCTATTTGATTTCATTGCTACATATGATATTGAGTAGTGGAACATCTAGGCCCTAGGGATCTATATTCTATTATTTCTCTTGATGATTTTATATTGTTCCCTTTTAGGATTTTTAGGAATATACATTTTAATGGAATTTATTGAATATAGAAAAGAATAAAATAAAATACTAAAACTAAATATTGAATTGTGTAATTGAACCTTAGGTAGTTTATAGTATGAAAGGAGCTGAAAATACAAGATAACAATATGCAATTTATTATTTTTATTCGATTTATAGAAGTTTGAAATAAAATTTTAATATCTACACTAAATCTTTTTTTTTTTTTTAACGAGGGGAATCGGGTGCAGCACGGCCCCCCATATAACCCCCCACCGCCGGTAAACTTTTTACCGTGACCGGCAGTGCTGGTAGGACACACCAACCGGTACCACGGGAGCGCCGGAGAGTCGAACCCATGGTGGGCGCCCTGCTACAGGGAACACCTTAACCAACTGAGCTGGGACCGGCGCCCCAATATCTACACTAAATCTTAAGTAATTTATGTAATTTTATATTTTGTAGTTCTGGGATACTAAAAATTAATTGCTAAACTATGTAAATGAAACCCTACACTAACAACGACTAGAAAAAGGTACCTTTCAGACATTTTGACAAAATCCATAGAAATTATAAATAACTAAAATGATAGAAAAATAGGTAGGTTGGTTTGCATCAATGGAATATGATGGACCTATCTTCCTCTATTTCATTAGGAAATGAGATACACACAAAGAATTGTCTTACAACCCTTAGGTGAGTCAACTCAAGGTGTGAATCTTCAAATTTCCTTTTTGTGTTAGGATGCGAGTCATGGTCAAACAACACTTTGGGAAAAAAAACTAAAAATAGTAAACTAACACTAAAATAAAATTTAACACTTGTAACAACAAGATTAAGCTCAATACTAACAGGACCAAAAAATAGAATGCAGATCAGAGAAGGGAAGAAGCAGGTGTATCAATCACCAAAAGTGCTTTTCTAAAGTTGATCTGGGACTCATTCACCCAGGGGAAAATGGTTCTTGAGTTATGGTTTTTTAACAACCTTCACTTGAGCCTCTGCTACATATTTAAGTCTTCCAATTTTCCTAAGTTTCAGGTTTGAAAAGCGGGAAATAAATTTTGTAGATGAGTTTCCATGAGATGACACCTTTTATGACAACTTTTACAACTTTGACAAGTTCTCCAAATTTTATCTTCAAAAGGTCTTCAAGATTTCTTCCACCTAAATCTACAATCACAAATCAAGAGGGAAAAATATTTTGTTTTTGGTGAATGGGGGTTTGTCTTAGTCAAACCCCGTTTTGGTAATCAAACCTTGAAATGAAATGAAACTTGAAAGATGGAATGAAGAATGAACGAATCTATGTTACCACTCAACAAACCCTTGAATAAACCTTGGAATGTAGATCTAGAACTTGCATTAAATGGCTTCAATGGATGTGGATCTTGAACCTTGAATCTTGACTTGAAGTAATGCTTGAAATTCTTGAATGGATCATGAAACCTACATCATAGTAGCTCCAAAAACATGCATGATGCAAGAAGACTTTGACGTGACAATTGGATTTTGATTTTTACAATAAATATTTAATAAATACACCTTTGAATGCCTTCAATTACTCTTGAAGTTCTCTTGAATTGCTCCAATAATGCTCATAAAAATATTAGATTGCTTAGATGAAACTGAGTGAAATAAACTTATATTTATATGTATGTATCCTTAATTTCCAAAAATTCAAATATCACAAGCTCACATCTGAATATACCCTTAGAGATATTAAAATCCTGCCAAAAACATAATTTAAATTTAGGTCCTAAGGTCAAGGGAGGACCCATTCACCCATGGGAAAGGTCCCTAAACCTAGGACACACATTGCTTAATGAGAAGTGTTATGTTAAGGCATTAATGAATGTTGGGTTTCCTCTTCGGAAAATGTAATAAAATAGGCTTGGTAAATGAATTAAAGGGTCGACTAAGGAATAATTAAGCTCAATTAATTAAAGGACTCCTAAATAAGTGTGAAAGTGTAAAGGGGTACACTTTACAACACTAAATAAGGCACAATTAAGTCCAAATTAACTAGGAGGGCCCAAACAAGTGTGAAAATGTAAAAGCGATACATTTTTCTACACTACAATAACTAAATAAATGTCAACAAAAACATAAGCCTAAGTTGAACAATAATAATTAAATTTTAGAACTAAACAAATGGGTGATCGCACAATAGTGGTTTACAATTTTTTGCCAAACTGGACACAGAAATATTTTTTTTTAACTAAATCTTTACTTTCGGGCACCTATAGTGGCTAAACCATGAGGAATTTGAAGATGAGGCAAACTAGAGTTTTGTGAAATTTTGTCTATATATTATAAATATATTTTTTTCAAAAATTTTGGAATAAGATTGCACTTCTTTTTCCATCTCCCTCGAAAACTAGTTTTTTTCAGAAAACAACATTTTAAAAAAGTGATGCTCACCATATAACGCATAACTTTTTTTCCAGGAAGGATAAAATTCTAATTCTTTTGAATTTAAATTCATAACTCTAATATCTAGTGCTTCCACTTGGTTAGATAGTTTTTTATTGAATATTTTTTCTTTAATCAAGTTTTGAAGTCAAACAAATTATAATTCAGACATAGCGCGACCGTATAACGCGTAACTTTTTTTGTATGTATTGAAATTCAATTTATTTTTCTTTGTTGGATCAAGGACTTCAATATTCGGTGCACTCATATTTTTTTTTTAAAAAAAATTGATAATCTGTTATTTTTCCACATGTGCAGAACAGAGAGCTTGATTTTTGGTGAAAAACCTACATTCACAAGAAATAAAAAATAAATATAATAATAAAATTAAATTTATTTAAAATTATACTTTTTGGAAAACTTATAATAAGGACTAAATACTTACAAAAAATAAATTTTAAATGAATTCATTTGATCCCCCAAAAGTTAAATCAAAAGTGGTTTTTTATCAGCATTGTGATAGGTGTAAAGGAGACTTTGTTATAGGTATGGTTTAAAATTAGTGAGGTTCTATCCAAGGGGGTTTGATTTAAGGTAGTTTGATCAAACCCTCCTCAATTGGAATGCTTTAAATGGAACTTTTAAAGGCTTAAATCATTATATTTTCTAAAAATCTGTGATTTCAGCAAAAATTAGATCCTCCCAAAAATTGTAAACCAATTTTGTGGGATCACCGAAATCCTTAATTGAAAATACAGTACAATAGATAGATAAGAAAAACATATAAAAACCCTTAAAGGTTAGATTTGATGACAAAATTCAGAAGAAAAAATAATAATCCATCAACGTAGAAATTCATAAAGTCATATTTGATGTAATGGAAATATTCAAAAATAAGAACATTAATACTAGAATAATAGTTTCCAAGCTCTAAAATTCTAGACCAATGATGACTTTTAGGATGAAACTAACCTCTTGCAACTAAAAAGAACTATAACCGCAAAAACTAGATTTCCATCCTACAACATAAGGACCGCAAGTAAACTATAGGGGAGAGGTCACAATGGTTAACACACGATAGTTCCGGAGACGAACAAAGACGACCACTGAATGGTCAAACCGTGAGTCACCATAGGCACACCAAATAAGACGGTGGGAAGAAGGAGTCTATTCTAATTGGGTTAATCCATGATGAGACATGGGTAAAAGCACAAAGTTGAGTCCACTTAAGTTGGAATTTTTGACCTTAGCCAAAATCCCAAAATCAGGTTCAATGAATCGAGATCCTATTTTTTAATAAACAAGATCCCATTTAGGTTCGGGGTCCCGAGCAAAAAATCTAAACAAGATCTTCTTTTTTTTTAAATTAGGATCTCGTTTTGTTTTGGTGTCCCAAGCCAGCCCTCAAGAAACGGGATCCCGCTTTTTACAAAATGAGATCTCAATTTGGAAAAAACAAGATCTTGATTTGTAAAAAATGAGATCTCGATTTGTAAAAAATGGGATCCTGTTTCGTAGAGGTATTTTTTTTTTTTTTAAATGAAACACAACCTCATTTTAACTTTGTGCATATGGGATCTCGATTTGCACAGAAATAGCGACCTCCAGGTAAGTCATTCGACCCTTTTTCTTGGCATTTTTTTTTCTTTTTTTGGTTTTTAGATATGAATTTAGGCTATTGTTTATCTTATTCAAATTCGTATTGAGTTTTTTACATTTATATTTACCTGCAATAAAAGAAACCCTCATTATATAAATCAAACAAAACCCTCACATGTTGAAATGAAACAAAAAAATCAACCTTAAATTGAAATCAAACATTAAAATCAACCTTAAACCATAATCAAACAAAAAAAATTACCTTTCAAAACCAAAAAACTTACCTTTCAACCCTAAATTGAAATCAAACAAAAAAAAATGCATTTGAAAACCAAGAAATTTTCAAGGTGTAATTTACATTGCTCTACATGTTTTAAATTTGATAGCTTGAATATAATTTGAAAATGGGAAAAAAAGCATTTGCATCGCTTTATGTTTTATTTAATCTAATTGCTTGAAAATTTTAATATGGAAAAATTCATTTGCATTTTCAATATGTTTTAAATCGGTATGCTTGAATATTTCAATTTATGGAAATTATATTTCATTTACATATTAACAAATACCTAGTCTCTAACATATTAACATACATATAGTTTTCTACTAGAGTAATCCTTGAACCTCAAGTTTATGGTTTAGGTTTAAAAAACTCACAAGGTTCACCTAAAATTTGATCAAATCAATCAATTTGGAATCAAACCAATCAATATAACTTGTTGAAGATAAAAGTTGAATTTAGAAAAAAACCTCCCACCTTCTTAGCCAACAATTGAACCATTTTTTCTATTAGCATATGCAAGGAACGTTTCAAAACCAAATCCAAATGGTGGCATTAGTGATGTAGAGTCAATCAAAAATTTAATAATGGTTTCCAATGACTTAAAATTAATCCATATATACCATGAAACTAGGATCTATTATAGTTGAAGCTAAAATAAAACTAATGAGAAAGAAACCCTTTGGTAGAAGGGAGATAGTGGATTGATTTATCTTAGGCTAGATTGATTTCATCCAAGTGTTATCTTAAATAGATATAAAAGTAAAAATTAAATTAAAAAATGTAGAGAAAATAAAAAGATTTTAAAGAAAAGTTATAATTTATATGTCCATGAGTGTGTGTAATAAATATAATATATCTAAATAAAATATTTAATCTATTTGAAATTAATTGTGTTGCACCTCTTCATATGATTATGGTGAGGTTAATTCAATCACTTTCTCCCCCATAAAGAAATACCTTTCTCCTTCCATAGGTGATTGCATTACAAATACTCTTAAAATTTTAAGTGGTGCCTCGTATCACTCTTGTAAACCCTACACCTACATTTCTCACCTCTCAAGGGTTTTTTTGACCTTGTTCCCAAGAATAATGTAACTAGTTTAGGATCTTGATGAATCATTTTTCCCTACACTCATGCTTAACAACCCTCAAATTTACTATGGATGATTGTCTTGATCTATATAAAATCAATCTAACTATGGTCATAGGTTATCTTTCCACTCCTTTTATTCATAGAATTCAAAGATGATTAGGGAAGGAATAGAAATTACCAATACTAATCAAGGATTCAATAACCATTCTAAGATCTAGCTCCAACGACTTGTCAAGACACATTTTGATTTTCTCTAAATATACGTATTTCTATAAATTCAAGAGTAGACCATAGAGACTTTCCTAAATTGTCAAAAGTGGGCTAATTTATAGTTTTGTGCTTAAAATTCCCCAATCATAGAAGTTATCTAAGGAAATAGACAATCTATTCATAAATTCAAAAATATTTATAAACTAATGTTCTTGCATATGTGATGAATCAAAAACATTGACCCCCTTAAGCCATCTTATTACCCTAAACCCTAAACCGATGTCTTAAGGGGTCTTAATACAACTGTAAGAGAGGGGGACCAACCACATCAAGGCCCCAAGTCACGGAGATCCAAGAGGGGAAGGCTACCCTAACTTACCTCACTCTAAAAGGATGTTTCAAATAAGGTTCAAGAATGGTGAGGACTATAAGGCCATGCAACTACTCTTTAGACCCGATATCTAAATTGCGGCTAGGTGAGCTAGTTTTCAGGTTCAACATTGTACCTAAGGTAGCTCTCTGCCCGAGGACGAAAGTGCAGTTCAAGGGTGAAAGTGCGGTGTGCTGGCGTCTATATAAATAGAGGACCAAAAACACAATATGAACCGCCAGAAAACAAGCTGATGGCCTAGCTAGTCACTTCTAAGGGAACAAAACAGAACTATGAAGTAGGAAAGATATAAACGAATATGATAAAGTAAATAAATGAAGGCTAAGGTGACAAAGATAATCTCACAAAGATGCTCGTTCGCCAACTAGCTCCAAATGCACATCCACCTACACACAAGAAGGAAGGAAAATTGTTGGGGGCTATACAGGGGTCTGACTAATTTTGGTGTTTCCACCTCCACGGACAGCCAAATAGCAATGGTAGAGAATTGTATTATAAATAAGTAAAGAAAGAGAGTACATGAATAACACTACCAAACAGTATAAAGCTACTCAACCAAATCATAAAGGAGAGGAGCGAAATGTTACCACCTCCACCAAGACTTCACTAGCTAATGATGGAGAAAGAAGGCTTGAACAATCACCATAGCCTCAACTATGATGAAGGGAGGTGTTGCAAAACCTCAAGCCCACACTGTAATGGCTTGTTCAACACTTGCTTTATAGAGATGATGGAGTGTTTTTGCTACTACAATGGATTGCTAAATTATTGTTGAGAGTGGAGAATGCCAAGAGAATGAAGTTGAATGCTTGAAGATTGCACAAAGAGATTGAGTTGCATGAAGAATGAATCTTTTTGAAGGTGAGGTCAGGAAAATAAGGCATTTTTGGGTCAGTTGGATGAAGAGGGACATTACAAATCATTCCTAATAGGAAATGTAACGCCTCTTCCAAATTTAGATGCAGGAATCTATCAGGGATGTCTGTGTGCCGCACGGACGTCTGCACGCAGCGTGCGCGTCTCTGAAAAATATTTTTCTACTGATGATAAATACGAATGCCAACTAGAACAAAGGCAGCGTGTTGATGTGGAATTTCACCTTCGAATTTGGTTTTCTAAGGTGAGGAAGTGTAAAAGGGGAATTTGCGTAAGGGTGCAAATTCACACCTATAAAATGACATGTCTTAAGGGGATCAAAGAAGTTCTCAAATTTTGGTGAAGTTTCCCAAATAAACCAAATTTAACAATAACATACATTCAATATTTAGTGATTAAGCTATAGAGTAGAGCCTTCCCATTAAGGAAAGAAGACCAAAATAATACTCATCAAACAACCTAGTTTCCTAGAAAATAACCACATTTATAAGGGAAGATATGAGGAAGTTAAAAACCACCTTCCTCTTGTTGGAGGTGTTAAGGCCTCAAACATTTCAAGAGAGGCTTCTCATATAAGGGTAGGATGAAGGCTTCTCATGATAAGATCATGCAAGATTATAATATGAATGAGATTTCATGAGAGGTTGGTCAGTCGAAATAAGAGCTATCTCAATCAACAATTCCACAAGAAAATATTGTTCTGTGAAGAAAAAATGGTTTGCTAAATGATTCAATGACATTACACAGCACGAGTATAATTTAAAGCCTCTACGCATCTTTTCCATTCCTTCATGAACACTACCTTTTTCACTAACTTATAATTCCATTATTCCAAGGGCCACCCAAGCCTCAAAAATTTTCAGGTTCTAGCAAGTCCATTATTTAGAAGCAACTCATTTTGGAAGCCTTTTATGTTTCAAAATGCAACTAACATTGTAGTTATATCATGAGTAGCTCAACCAATAAGAATTTTATAGAACATTGCAACCTTTTGATAACCCTTTAAAATATTAACTTATAGTTAACACATAGAGTTGAGAAAGATAGTGCTTCATGATTTATCATGTATTTAGTTTGACATTGATGTAAAAAAATTAGTTAAAGCTAGAAGCACTATCTTGAACTTCACCAAATTTTATCCCCTTAAGCCATCAAATGTTTTTTCCTAGGACCTTACTTCATAGATCCCCTTAAGCCATCCTATTACCTTAAACCCTAAATCCATCATTTTGTCTTAGCACCTTAATTCATAGATCCCATTAAGCCATCCTATTACCCTAAGCCCTAAACCCTAAACTCTAAAGCTATCATTTTTTCCTAGGACCTTAACTCATAGATCCCCTTTAGCCATCCTATTACCCTGAATTCTAAACCTTAAACCCTAAAGCCATCATTTTGTCCTAGGACCTTAATGAAATTTGGTTGCCTTGGGAAACTTCACCAAATTTTATTCCCTTAAGCCATCATTTTGTCCTAGGACATTAATTCATAGATCCCCTTAAGCCATCCTACGAGGACCCCTTAATCCATCATAATTTCTCCTAATTCAATGTAATTTTAAATGAGATTTCACATCACATTAATAATTATTTATTTTTTCATTTGTATTCAATTAGGTCATTTATATTGAATGGTTTAAGGGGATTTTTAAACATGTATCTTACATTTTGAAATTACAAATTTAATGCAAGTTCACTTATATCTAGATCATGGATCAATTCAATATTGATGATATTCATAATCCACCTCCATGCCCTCCATCGCCATGCCCTCCATCTCCACCCCCTCCACCTCCACCTCCACCTACACCCACTCCACCTCATAACCCCACACCTCCACCACCTACATCTGATGGTGCTCACATGCGACCACGAATTGATGTGAATGTTAGATCCATTCAGGATCAAATCAACGCTATTCAAAATAAAGAATGTATTCCACCACATTTGAGGCATTTTGCATCTATGATGTAAAATGTTGTTGGTGTCGTTAGGTCCATTGATGTGAACTTAGACGAGCATCAATGATGGATAGAGGAGAGGAGACAATCCTATTATGAAAAGGAAAACACAAAGAAATGAAGAGATGCATCAAAGAGCCGCAACACTTTATTAAGACAATGATCTTATTAAATTTTATTGAATTTTGCAATATGATCTTATTTTTATAAAGAATTTGACCTTGGATGGATATTTTATAAATAATTTGGTTGGATGGATTTTTAGTGTTGAATTTATAAAGATAATAGTATAATTATGAGACAAAAATTTAGTAAGAAATATTAAATAATCTATTAATTAATATTGTATTGACTTTTTAATTGGTGTTTTTTTTAATTATAATTTTTAGAGGTGTATCTATGATGGAATACATTCACACATTTTGAACTTTTTTTGAATTGTTTTGATATACTTAGTTTGTGATACGTAGAATTATTTTGATATACTTAGTTTGTTTTGAATTTATTTGGTTTCAATATTGATGATAACTATTATCAACAAGAGTGCACCCATGTGTGAAAGCAAAGATGCTCTGCAATCCTATTGATAACAATTTTTGGCATGCCCGGTGGGACAGTTTGGACTTTCCTAGTCCAAATTTTTTCCACATAATTCTAATTTTTGGTGTGAAAATAAGCATTTACAGCCTTTGGAGGCAAGATCTACACACACACTTAGTGACTCCAAGCAAATCTATTGGTTTCAAAATATCAAGTGTTGGTATGTTTAAAAAAAAAAGTTTTATTTTGATCTGAAAATCATCATAGATATTGAAGGTATGAGCTTTGAAAATCATCATGAGAATAAGTTAGAGCATACATTGCAGAATGAAATTGTTCATAACGAGGACTTATCCTCAAACATTATTGATTTTTTTTGCTCTAACATTGTTGACAACTTAGCACCTTTCAAGACAAAAGATTGTGATCAACATAATCAGGTGACCAAAGAGGTTGTAGTTGGAGACAACACATGAGAAAGAAGCTGGAAAAAAGATTCATCGGTTTAGCATCTCAATAGGATGCACAATCAGGCATCTCTCCATAACAGATTCCAAGCATGAGATTGAGATTAAAGGACAACAGGGCCAACTTACTCATTCACTCCAAACCAACAGTTTGGTTGATCAAAATCAGAGGGTGAGTGAGTTTGTTTACATTCTTCATGAAGAATTGTAACAGTTTATTGAGTATTTTCTTGTTCTTCATCTAGTTTCAGCTATTCATAAACATATAAATCAATGCTTTTTGTTGAGAAGGGGAAGCTACTTTGACCAAATAGTAAATGGATTTTTTTGAGGCTTTCACGGTTGTTTGGTTAGGGTAGGGTAGGCTAGTTTTCTAGCTAATAAGTACTTTGAGCACACTTCATTTCAGTATTGTTTTGTTTTTCAATAAAGTGTAGATGTTGCACAGTTTTTTGGCTCTGTCTTAAATAGTGTTATGCTAGTTTCTTTCAGTTTTGTTTGTTGTTGATGGTTTCTACAACTAAGTTATAGAGATTTTTGAGTCAGAAAAAAACAAAAAGATGGAGTCCATGCCCAATGGATAAGCAAGGAAACTGATATTATTTGTTTAGCAGGCAAACACCCCAAAGAGGTCGCCATAAATGTTACTAATTTTTAGCTATTAACTAAATTAATAAAGTTTTATCAGGTAGTTGTTAAACTGGGGTGAGAAAAAAAATTGACATTTGAGCAAATCAGATAAGAAAAGTAGACATTCAAATATTTATCAGGTACAGGTACATGTTTCATGGCTAGTTCATCATGTTCAAAATTTTAGCATGTGGTGTAAAATGGGCTCCCACAAGGGTTGAGCCTAGCATGTTGCCTTTTCAGATTCAAAAGATGCAATGAATAGTGGTCGCATGTTTCAATCATATCTCAAAAAATACGATTTGGGTTTTCGTGATTTTTGGATATAAATTATAAAACAATGAGGCAAAAAAACCCTTTAAATTTGTACTAACCTAGTTCATATTTTTTGAGAAATCTTCACCACTTCTGAGGAAAAATACAAATCCACCTTTTAGGAGGATTGTAAGGCTCAAAGGGTAGTTCTACATTAGTTTTGAGGTCCCACATGGGTTGACCATCACTCAAGGGGAGTTTTAGACACTTAATCACTTAGTTTACTCCAGTTTTGAGGTCTTTTTTGCATGCTTTTAAAACTTGCACGACCAAAGGTGATTCATCATGCATATTGGTGAAGTTGAGAGTTAAGTCTCAATATTATCATTTAATTTTGAAGTGAAAAACACTTAACTTGTATATTTTGCATGATTTTAAATAAGAAAAAATATGTAATTAAATATTAAAGGTAATATTTTATTACCTTAATATTTACCATGCAATGTAAAAGAAAAAAAAAAGAGCTCACATGATAAATATTAAAATAATCATATTAATTATTTTTAATATTTAATCAAATAGTCCCTTTTTCCCAAAATCATGCAAAGAAAAAATGGAGCAAATGGTGAGACATTTTGACTTCAGTTATCTCCTCTTGGCTTTTTGAAGCCCTTTATTGTATATAGGAAAAAGACTTAGTCTTTTTTCCTTAGTTCTTGATGTTTTTTCCTTTGCATTTCTGCAAATAAGAGATTGATTTTGTAACTCATTTTTTTTTACAATAATTTATACAACAGCTTTTCAAGTTACTTAGTATTGTTATTTGCAGAAGTTCCTTCAGAATATTCATTTGAATTCAATGTTCACCTCTTCAATTTCTAGTGTTTTGTTTCTTCTAAATGATTTGATGCAAATTTATTGTGTTTTCAATCTGAAACCTTTAAATTTTTGTCTCATTTCTTGGATGCATGTACACAAAAAGTAATTTCTTCACAGGTCATAGATTGTGTTAAGTTTATCTCTTCTCTTAGGTTGTGAAACTCAATTTTCCTTCATATAGAAAGATTAAACAAGCTTTTTTGAGAAATATTTATGTGATTAAGGTGCTCAAATTGAACTATGTAAATAGACTTTTGGGAGTATTAGTTGTAAAACAACCTACATAGTAGTCATCATTAGGTGCATCACCAGAGTTTAAATTTTAGTTTATGCATTCAATTCAAGCCTTCTTCCCTTTTCCTTCAAAATTACAGTCATTTGTTAAAAAATCATAAAGGAAGCCCACAACTTGAAAGTTTTCCCATGTTTCACAGGATTGAAAAGTATCTTTGCTTTCACATTCGGGTGCAATCTTATTGATAACAATAACATGATTATCAACATAAAAAATTACTATCATAATTAATTTTTATATAGATATTTGAATCAAAACAACTCCTTACTTTTTATATTTAAATATGGTTTAAAAGGGGATTTTTAAGAAAATGGTTTAGAGGGATTAAACCCTAAACCCTAAAGCCATCATTTTTTCCTAGGACAGTTAAGCCATAGATCTCCTTAAAATTATACTTAGGACCCCTTAAAATCCATCATATATTATTAATTACATCCCTTAAATGTACATTTTTAAAAAATAATATACATTTAACTTAATGAAATTTGGTTGTCTTGGGAAACTTCACTAAATTTTATCCTCTTAAGCCATCATTTTGTCCGAGGATCTTCATTCATAGATCCCCTTAAGCCATCTTATTATGACTAATATCACATTAACAATTAAATTTGTTTTTTCATTTACATGCCTTAGACATAAATGAGCTTTTTGTGTATGTTTTAATTTTTTAGTATGTACATATGTTAAAATTACATAGTTAGATCTTAAATTTTGATATTTGTATGTACATGGTCAAGTTAAATGATGTATGTATGCATTGTACACATCCTATTTTTTCTTTTAAACATGTATCTTACATTTTGAAATTTATGTGTATGTGATCAAGTTGAATGATGTATGCATGCGTATGTACATGTATCCTAGATATAAACACTCATGTACATTTAAAATTTAACTATTTCTTGTAATTTTGTACTTGTTAAATATTAATTTTGTATAATTTTTGCAGGTTCACTTATATACATCATGGATCAATTTGATATTGATGATATTCTTAATCCACCTACTCAACCCCCTATACCTCCATGCCCTCAATCTCCACTCCCTCCACCTCCACCTCCACCTACCCCTCCACCCCCTCCACCTCATAACCCCCACCTCTAGTACCGAGATCCGATGAGGCTTGCTTGTGAGCTCGGATCAATGACAATGTTAGATCCATTTAGGACCAATTCAATGCTATTCAAAATGAAGCATTGATTCCTCCAAACTTGAGGCATTTTGCAGATGCAAAACATTTTTTATGTCTTTAGTCCATTGATGTGGACTTAGATAAGCATCGACGATGGTGAGAGGATATGAGACAATTTTATACAGATGATCTCTCCTACAAAGAAATTTTGGTCCATCTTGCACCTTATTTTGTCGACCCTATCACTAACCCACCCATTCTTACAAATAAACCTAGAATATCGATGAGGTGGTGCAGACATCCACAAATATCTGTACATTTTTGGGAGAAATGGTGGATGGTATTTGACCATCCACCACATGTTAATTTGGAGGTACGTTTATACTTTTTGAGGAAGTTATAAACAGAGTTTTTTTTTGGTGAAAAATCCCAATTATTTTGATTTTAAATCATTTCAAGGTGTTGGTGGCAGGATGCCACAATAGAGGTTAGGGTCACGGGTTGATCCTCGACGACTCGTGCATGCCCAAGCTCTTGTAGATCCTCATGCTCCTGCCATTCCTACACCTGTGCATCATCGTGTGGTGGTATCCACATTCAGATATTTGAGTATGCTTGTAGGAAACCTTGATGAGCACACTTCAGTGATGATGGTTGGGGCTAGAGACTGCAACCACAGAGGAGCGTTGTATGGAGTTGGTCCTAGTACCACTCCATGAGTATCGACACCCCACATATGTACCAATTGTCATCAAGTATGTTATGGACCTAATTAGTATACACCTAGTTTAGGTGGACATGGAGATTCTAGTGGAGCATCTGGTGGCATCAGTTCATACATTGATTTTCTTACTACAGAGCATCACCTTGCATAAATTTTGACACAAGTATAAATATACATGTACATGTTGAATTTATAAGAATTTTTTAAGCATGCATATTTTTAATGAATGTATATATATCAAAAAAATTGTAATGTTTAACAATCAAATTATTTGGTGTAGATGGTGACCACAAGGGCATCATCTACTCATTGAGTTTTATGTCAACACCAATGCAAGTTGGCAACCCTTATGGGGTATTTTGATTGATTTTTTAAATATATTCAAAATAATTTTTTAACTTGACTTTTTAGTTTGTAATTCATTCATGAACATGTGTTTTAAATATTTATGTTGGTTTAGGGGATTCAATCGACTTACACGTTGGTTCCACCTAAGGGGTTTTCGAGCACTCCTCTATTGTTGAGCGTCTTGCATGAGGTGTAGGTACATGTATATTGTAAATTATTTAAAACTATACTTACAATTTTGTATTTTGAATTCACTATATATCAAATGTGCATGTACAAGCAAATATTATACACATTAAATGTCTATGTATGTAGGTTGACACAACAATGAGAATGGGGATCGAACACATTTTATGTGGTGGAAATTCAGGAGACGTCTAAATTTCAGGTTGTTTAAAAAAAAATCTACACATGTGTGTGCACAATTTGTTGGTATTTTAAATAGATTTCAATTTACTCCTATCGGTACACTTGAATATATATTTTAACCTAATTCAATTACACATTTGTTTTATATTTGACCTTGTAGGACTTTGTTGGTAGTGCTTTCTACCTTGATGAGGTCACACCACCTCAACCAGGACATACAGATGAGCCTCATATGGTAATTTAAATTTTTGATTATATTTAAAATCAATTACAAATTATACATGGTGAATAATTTAAATTAAATTTAAAATTGAATATATATATATATATATATGCTCATACATGTTAAATTCATTTTATTTTATAGCATGAGGCATGTCCTATAGTTGAGCATGTAGAGACAAGTCCTACACCAAAGCATGCACAACAACCTCTTATGGTACAATTTAAATATTATAAATTATAATTAAATTGAATTAAATCCCTTTTAATCATCTTACATCTAATTTCAAATTTCTTTATCTTGTACGTAGATTGATTTATAGCATGTCGAGACAGATCCAGGTGCACTGGAGCATGCAAAGCAGCGTCACATAGTGATTAATTTTATGATAAATTATAAATTAAATTTTCATTAATCATTTTTAATCATCTTACACCTGATTTCAACTTTCTTTCTCTTGTATAGAGTGATTCAAGTCATCTAGGTAGTCTATGTGGTGTGAAGAGGTCTCTTGATTGTAGAGATGATATGAGTTAGATTATTTCATGGGTTGTATTTGATTATTTCATGGACTAGACATATATGTACAAGTTTCAGTATTTTAATATATGTTTCATTATTTTTATGGACTCAATATATTGTTTCATGGACTTTATTAATTTCAATATTTTATGGTCTATTATTGTTAAATAGTAATTTACACATGTGCATTTATGCATTTTATGTGAAATTAATATTGATTTATAAGACATTCAAATATTTATACTATACAAAAGATTCATAGTCAAGACATTAATAGGACATTAATATGAAATTAAATACAAATATGAATTAAAGTTGAAATTAATAAGACATTTAAATATTTATACTTTACAAATTTAATGATTCATAGTCAAGGAATTAACTTATCAAAGAAGTTCTAAAAAATTGCTTAAGTGGATCAAATACTTCAAAGTACATGTCTCATATTTAATCACAATTGATATAATTAAGTAGTATAATTTAGGATGACTCATCATAACTATAGACATGGAAAATATACTGATTGACATTGCGCATCTAATTCTGATTACTAATACCATTTCATCCTAAATTATCCCTCGGTCTAACCATTTAATCAAATTTCCTTATTTGATTAAATTCGTCAATTTCCTTCCCTTAATTAAATAAATCATTTTATCTAATTAAGTCTCTCTTTTGTTAATTAAATCAATCAATCTGATCTAATTATCCCCATTTAATTAAATAGTCAATTTTATTTAATTAAATCACTAAAGTATGCCTATTAAATTAAATAAATTCAAACCTTATTTGGTTTAATCTAGCATCATCTCTTTTAATTAAATAAATCAAAATCTTTATTTAATTAATCATTTATCACATTCTTCTCACATTTGATTTAAATAAATCCACAAATTTAAGTCAAATAGGTCACGTCACTTAATCCCTTCATTAAATTAATTAACCTATATTAATTTAATCTCCTATCATGTCCCATCCTCTAGCATTTACCACTTGCACATGAAAATAGATTTAATTGATTTATTAAGTCTCTATTTTCCTCAACAAGGCTTTTTGGGAATATTCTTCAAGTTTGAATTAAAAATCTAAGTTGACATGTACATCCAACAAGGCATTAACTCCATCTTACATGCCCTTTGCCTTGATCCAAGTGGCCTTCAATGCATTCTTTCTTTCCCTCTTACATGTCATTTCAACAAAATTCAAAATTCAAAAATATGCATTTATTGGCACAATCATCAAAACTTGCACATCCTCCATCTACTCATGGGTTGACATGTGGCATCTTGCCATTGGTTGAATGTTAGTCCCACATTGCTCTATTTTTGGCATTCTTCCATCTTCTCATTCTATAAATAGAGAGATAATCTCCTCATTTCAACATCCACAGTTTGAGTAAACTTACAATGCTCAAATCATTAGCAAATTCCATCCATTATCATTGAATCTTTGCATTTTTATCAAATCTACAGCTAGGTTATGCAGGTTTTTCATCATGGAGCATACTTGAATCTTCAACAAAGTGGATCAATCTTCATCAATCTTCAGCATTGCATCATAGGAGTTGGGAAAGGGCCAATTTTCACATCAAATTGGCACCAATTCCCCCATGGGATCAAGATTTTGCTTGTTTTAATAGGATTTAATCTATTTCATTGTGTTCTTCATTCTTCTTTCCTATTTTAAGCATTGCAAATAGATTTCATGGGGAACTTAGATTCTAACTTGCATTTCAATCTTATAATGTGTTTATCTCTTGTGTTTTGCAGGTTTTAGAGGGATCTTGGTTCACAACAACAATCACACAAATTATACAAAAATAATGTTAATCTTAATATAATTTATGTCATAGTAGGATGTCTTAAGGGGTCCTAATAGGACTTCTTAACGGGGTCAAATAATTCAAAGTACATGTCTCATGTTGGATCACAAATTATATAATTAAGTATTAGACTAAGTTAGGGTGACTTGTCATAATAAATGATATAATTAAGTATAAATATTTAGGATATGTCCTAACAGGATGTCTTAAGGGGATCAAATACTTCAAAGTACATGTTTCATATTTAATCGCAATTGATATAATTAAGTATTATAATTTAGGATGACTCATCATAACAATCACATTCTTTACAAAAATATTGTCAATGTTAATTTAATTTATGTCATAATAGGATGTCTTAAGGGTTCATAATAGGATGTCTTAAGGGGTCCTAATACAATGTCTTAAGTGGATCAAAGAAGTTCTCAAAATTTGGTGAAGTTGCCCAAGGCAACCAAATTTAACAATAATATACATGATATTTAGTGATTATGAAATCAAATTTAAAGTTTCAAAGTAGGAAAACATGCACATTTAATGAACAAAATATATAGAATATTGATTTTAATATATAAATGTGTATACAAATTTGTACAAAATATGTAATTGTGTAATTTTGTATGTACATATATGCCAACTCAAAACAATATTTACAAAA
>VDFB02047397.1:31121787-31354960 GCA_007258455.2 Sequoia sempervirens
GTGCGTGTGTGTCTCTGTGTGTTATGTGTGTTGTGTGTATGTGTTAGGTTTTAAAAGTTGTTATTGTCAGTGCACCAGTGATTTGGATTGTACCGGATTCAACGATGGCGAGCCTGGCCAACCACCCTTTCGTTGCTGTCAATTTGGACTTTGCGGTCCAGGAGTCGGATATTGTTGTGTTTAACCATTGATTTTTTTAATCCCACATACAGACTCTTCATTCTCTCAAATCTCGTAACTCATTTTCATCCCACCACAGATAAACGCTTTATTGTCTAGCAGACGGTTTTTCAAATAAATAATTTATTTCACCCTTTACCTCTGTTTTGAATAATGCAAAGTTTATTATCATCTAGTTGTGTTTCATATGGTAATGGTGGAATTTATATAGCTATGTTATTTCTTATTTAGATTTGTGTTTATTATGATTAAGTGTGTTTTCAATGTATATATAGATAAATAGTGTAGTGTTGAATAAAGATGAATCCATTGCTTTATATTATTCATTTACTTTATCATCTGTTTTTTTTTAAATAATAATTTATCTTCTTACTCATATTCACACACCTTTATACATTTACTTAATCCATTTATTATTGTTCTCATGCTTGTGTTTGTCATCATACAAATGCTATCCATTGTGATTTTGTCTCTTTTTCATTCTCACATTAGTTTATAGTCATGAAATCATTTATAACTAAGAGGGATACTGTTTAAAATTTAATGTGAATTTTTACTTTTGGTTTAACTCTTAACTCAAGGAATACATATAGTTTGTTGTTGCTAAATATTAAATATGTGTTACATGTCACTTGATTGCTATACATACAAGTCACATTGACCACTTACAATCAACTACCAAACCCTTTCATATGTGTTATTGTCATGCATTATGATCTTCTACTATAAATATGAACAAATCCTCTCAAATGGACAATTCAATAGTACAACATACTTGTATTTAACATAGTATGTGAATATTAATCATGATTAAAAAATGGATGATTTTTAAATTCAAATAGATTAGTTAAAGGAAATTTTGTGAGGAAGATAAAGTGAAAAAGTTATGAATGAATCTAGAAAGTAGTGAGGGCATTGTTTGAATTGTCGAATGATAAAGCCTCTTTTTTTTATAACTTGAAACAAAGACAAGATGCATGTTTGTCTGATGTATATGTTAGGTGTAAAAACTGTCATTATATTTTTACATTTTTCTTATTAAAAGGTTTGATCTTTTGCAAGAGTGCATCTTTGAATGTGTATCAAGTGAAATTAAATTTTAGAATAATTTTTTTGTGCAAAACCAAGAGGATAAACAATAAAAAGGTCAAAATTATAATGAAAATTATATGAGTTTTCTAAATGAAATTGATTTCTATTATATTACATACACATTAGCTAGAAGATAATTATTTTTTAATAAGATCAATTGTGTGAAATAAATATTCACAAAATAATTGTGTGCATATATAAACGAAAACATACATACACATATGTGTGCACACTTCATTGTTGAAGTTTGGAAGTGTAAGTGTGATGATTAAGTTGTATGCTAGATATTTTTCAAATTGTATTCTAAAAAGATAAATAAGTTTTAAATGTGTATTAAAATTTGTATAAAATTATGGCTTCTGCAGCAAATATCATAATATTTTCTAGTAAGATAAATGGAGAAAACAAATCAAATTTAAATAATACACCGTGGATAATGAGTAAAGGCATGAAAATGAGGACCAAAAGGGTGTCAAAAGACTTGGCCGCTTTTTCCCTCAAGTCAAGAAAAGATAGACTTCAATACGTAATTTACCATATATATGCTCAAGATTTAATGATATGATTAGAACAATGTATTATTTCTCAAAATCTAGTTTCTATTTTTTTTTATAAATGATGGAGCTTTAGAGGGTGAAATATTGAGAGCATGTAAAGTGGTCTTATTTTTACCCAAAAGTATAACAAAGTGTAAAAGGTTTATTCTTTTATAAGAGTGTATTTTTTATCTTGAATTAAAGGAAAATACATTGTGCAGTAAATATCTTCTATAAACCAAGAGAATGGACTGAATTTTCTTTCATTTTTTCAAGCTACATGCACAAAGCATATTGACCACTTACCATCAACTACCAAATTATTTCGTATGTATTATTGTCATGTATTATCACTTTTCACTATAACTATGAAGCAAATCCCCTTCAAATGGGTAGTTTTATAGCACAATCTACTTGCACTTAACATAGTATAAGACTAATTATTATGAATAAGCTATGGGTGATTTTTAATTTGAAAGATATGAGTTAAATAAATTGTACTAGGAAGATAAAGTGAATTTTTTTTATGAAAATGTTTACAAACTATGAAGAAAATTGTTTAATTTGTCATATAATAAAGCCTCGTTTTAAAATAGCTAGAAACAAAGGTAGGATGTGTGTATGTTAAACCTATCATTATCCATTATCCATTTCTTTATTAAAATGTTTAATCTTTCATAAGAGTGTAGCTTTGAATTTATAATAAATGAAAACAAATTTTGAAGTAAAATCTCTTACACATAACTAAGAGGATAGACATAAAAATTTAAAATGACAATATAAATTATATGGGTTTTCCAAATGAAAGTGATTTATTCTATGCATTATAATAGATATACATTAGCTAGAAGATAATCTATTTTACTATGATTAAGTGCACATGAGATAAATATTCATAAAAAAATATGTGTACATACATACACATGCTTGTGTATTCACTTGATTGTTGATGTTTAGAAGTGTAAGTGTGGTGACTAAAATTACTATGTTGGATATTTTTAATTTGTTTGAATTATGAAATAATAAATCAATTAACAAGGTGTATTCTAATTTGTATAAAATCATGGCTTCTACATCAAGCATAATGGTGGTTTCTAGTAATATATATTGAAAAAAACTTTCAAATTTTAAAATGCTAGGTGAATAATGGGTGGAGTCATCGAAAAAGCAACCGTTCTACTTTTTATAACTTGTTTGGGCCCTCCTTGTCACTTTGGCTTAATGTTGCCTTGATTTAGTGTTGTAATGTGGATAACACATTCACATTAGGTCTTGGGTCCTTTTGAACTAATGGAATTTTAATTGTTCATTGCAAAAGTGTTGTGAAGTATTGTAACACACTTTCACACTTTTCTAGGGTTTTATCAATTAACTAAGCATAATAAACATAATTTTAATCATAATTAATCCTAATATTGCCTTATTTGGAGTGTTGTAACACACTTTCATATTCCTCTAGGCTTATCATTAATAATTGGGATTTCTTATGCTTTAATTGGCCCTATTTTGCATCCACAAGCCTCATTTATTGCATCTTGTTTAGGATAATCCTGACACCAATCATTAACCAATCATAATTCAGGTGTTCCTAGCTTGTGTGGCCCAAATTTAGTGTCTAAGAATCATTCACCACCTTGGGCAAATGAGTCCCACCTAGTTCTTTTTGGCCTTGATGTAGGTTTCACACATTTCTAGACACTTTTCATTTCTGATCCCATACACTATGTGTAACGGGAATCATTCACCACCTTGGTCGAATGAGTCCCATTGACCAAAATTCAAATTTAAATCAAATCTCCAGTGGGATTTTATTCTCCTAGATCTGATGTCGGCTTGTAGTGTTGTATTTTGGGAAATTCTTGCATAATTAAGTATAAATACAAGGTTCTTTCACTCATTTTATCCTAACAAGCAATCAAGTGATCCTAGAATTCAAGAGTTCACAAGAGCATTTGAGCATTCAAATTAGCATTCAAGGCGTTTCAAGCGAATATTATCAAGCATTTTAGAGCATTCTTCAAGTGTAAATCATCATGTCAAATATTGTTTGCATCATGTTATTTTAGAGCTAACAATTGTGATGTAGGGTTTGTGTTTCAAGAAAGTTTTTTATTCAAGATCTATCAACATCTAGCAAGATTCCAAGTCTACATATATTGGAGCCATTACTTACATGTTTGCAACACCTTAATTACAAGGGTTTGGTGAGTTAAAAAAATATATCTTTTCTTCATTCATCATTCTCCATTCATATTTTCTTTCATTTCAAGGTTTAATTACCAACAAGGGTTTGACCAAGGCAAACCCCTATTCACTAACCCCCACAACATTTTTCCCTCTTGTGAGTGATTTGCAGGGCTAGGTTGTAGATTTTCCAAGAAGCAAAGGTGGAGAAAAGTTGTCAAGTCCTCAAAGTTGTCAAAGTTTTCATAAGCCTTAAAGAAGCTTGGAGAAAGTCTACAAATGGCATTTTGCAGTTTCGTATCTGGAAACTAGTCAACAAGAGTAGAGCAGGCCGAGAGGTACCAAATCTAGTTCAAAATTTCTAAAAAAGCAAAAGTGGACTGATTCACCACTATTGGAAAATGAGTCCCATTGTACATGCCTAATAAAGATTTTTAGAGATTTGGATACTGTTTTGGTTGAAACCTGTTCTAGTGCATTTTCTCATAAACTGGACTGATTTACCTAGCTTGGAAAATGAGTCCCCGTCAGCATCAACAACAAAAATTTTAAACATCTAGGCTTCCATTCTATCTTCTTCATTTTTCCAGGTGCACATTTCCAGTCTCCCAACTTTTAACATCTTGCTCACTTTCTTAGGTCATTTAGTATTTGTTTGCATATCACACTATGTTTTCAAATTCATTATCTTTTCCAAGTTTACACTTGGTGGTGAACCCGTCATTAACTATCATTCAACCCCTAGGATAACCCTATTGCTATATTTCAATCTCCTTTGCATTGAGATCTTTAGGGTTATCCTTGAGTGGAGCCTCTTTGAAAGTGGGTGTGAATACATCATTATTCATCTATCCCCATTTTTAATCGATTAGATTTTGGTGAACCCACATCTAGGACATCATTATTCTGATTAGGAGTGCATTTACATCCTAGATTTAGTTTGAATTAACATTGCATTAGATTTTTCATTGGTTAATTTGCATTCTAGGGTTTCACATTTCGCATTAGTGAAAAGCTGATTTAGCTTGCATTATTGCATTTAATTTTATTGAAAATCAATAAAATTTTGTATTTGCATCTCAAACTTGCATCAAAAAACATTAAAAGCATAAAATCCAATTTAAAAATTCTAAAAAATTTCAAAAAAATTAGTACTTTGACTCATTCGCCACCTTGGGCGAATCAGTCCCTTTGCATATTTTCCATTGCATTTTTTGGCATTTAATCTTTAGTTTCTGAGTTTTTCTCTATTGTTTCTACATTTCTATTTTACTTTCCAAAATTTTAGTTATAATCATTTCATTCTTATTAGCTTACATTGCATTTGTACTCACTCCTTATTTAGTGACCTTTCCAAGAGTGTTTGGTGCCCTATTGCTAATACCATAGTAATAAGAAGTTTGAGACTCATGTCATCCGACGATAGCACAATCATTGTGGATCTTGGGTTATCTATATCTTCCACTCCTAGTATTGACAATAGTACTCTAGGCATGGATAACACCATTAGAAACTCCTTGCCTTCAAGTAGCATGCACATCAAACCAAGGAATTACAACATCCTGCAAGTAAACATAATTCAAATTCATGAGGACCTATAAAACTTACAACATCAAATAAGCCTTGAAAAAATTTCAACCACTGCAATTCCTACCATAGAAAACATTCACCGCATGCTTGAAAGTGAAGATGGCATTGACCTTGTCCAAAACATAGTTAAAATATTTGGAAAAAATATTCCCTCAACCACTAGTTGTCCTCTACCTACAAGCAATGTCACAAGCCAAGGAGGAACTCAAATTCCTCCTCCCTCAACAATTGTCTCAATACCTACCTATACCAACTCTCAAGTCACAACAACAATGAAACAAGTTAGTAATGTGATTCCTTTCTTGGGTATTCTTGCTAGCATCCCTAGTTCCTATGTGAATCACAAGTTATATCTCCTACCTTACCACCTTTAATAATTCCATTCACTTATCCTACAACCACATACATTCCATCAACACTTTAACTTCCATCTCATAACACTTTTCCAAAAAAATTCATCCCTTCAAAAGAAAATTTCCATGATAAACCAGAATCAAAATGGTCCACCTACATATTATGTCAAAAGTAGTCCATTTTCCTTGGAGATATTGCAAACACCGATGCCACAAGGTGTAGAGGTTCCTAGATTTGAGAAATATGGAGGGAACGAAGATCCTTATAACCATGTTAATCCCTACACTACCTTATGTAGCGACTTTGTCCTTGATGATAAACTATTGGAAAAAATTTCCCTAGATCCTTGAAAGATACTGCCTTGTAATGGTTCTCTTCTTTACTAAACAACTCAATTCATTCATTCAATCAACTTGTTGATTCATTTGTAAACCATTTCCAAGTGTGTATGACTCCAAAGATGAGCTTGTTTGATTTGATGAGATGCAAGCAAAAAGAGGATTAAAAGATAACTAATTTTATCTCATGTCATTACCTATCACTTTATTCCCAAATCGATGTCGAGGTCGCCAAATCACACCTTCAAAAGATGTTCATAGAAATTTTTCAAAGTAAAATCCAAGACAAGTTGACCATGATGAAATTCCCATCCTCCATGCACCTGTGCACTGCCCTCTATGATTCTCAAAATTTTGTTAGTAGCCAAGATACAAGGTCCACTTCTAACCGAATTGAGAGATCCAAGCCCACAAACCAAAACAATGCCCAACCTTTTAGAAAAAAAAACAAAAGGTTCCTTTAATTCAAACCCCTTCAAAAACTAATTCAAAATTCCAATAACCAAGTAGTTGTTGTGAAATCCTCAGTCCCCTTTAGCTATGGAGACCCCAAAAGAAAATTCACTCCCTTGCTCGATACCCTTCAAAACACAATGTCCCAACTTCTAGACCAACAAATGATTACCTTACCTCCTGTTAGAACACCTAACCCTAATAATCCTTTACAACACTCAAATGGAATCAATTAAAAATGGGGGAATAGATGAATAATGATGTATTCACACCCACTTTCAAAGAGGCTCCACTCAAGGACAACCCTAGATATCTCAATGCAAAGGAGATTGAAATCTATCAATAGGGTTATCCTAGGGGTTGAATGATAGCTAATGAGGGGTTTACCACCAAGTGTAAACTTGGAAAAGACAATGAATTTGAAAACACTGTGTGATATGCAAACAAATGCTAAATGACCTAAGAAAGTGAACAAGATGTACTAAAAATATGTGAGACTAGAAATGTGCACCTGGAAAACTAAAGAAGATAGAATGGAAGCCCGAATCACTGAAAATTCTTCTGTTGATGTTGACTGGGACTCATTTGCCAAGCTGGGCGAATCTATCCAGTTTATGAGAAAATGCACTAGAATAGGTTTCAGCCAAAAGGGTATCCAAATCTCTAAAAATCTTGATAAGGCCTATATAGTGGGACTCATTTTCCAATAGTGGTGAATCAGTCCATTTCTACTTTTTTGGAAATTTTGAACTGGATTTTGTGCCTCTCAGTTTGCTCTACTCTTTTTGACTAGTTTCTAGATTTGAAACTACAAAATGCCACCTGTAGATCTCCTCCAAGCTTCTCCAAGGCTTAATGACAACTTTGACAACTTTGAGGACTTGAAAATTTTTCTCCACCTTTGCTTCTTGGAAAATCTCAACCTAGCCCTACAAATCACACACAAGAAGAGGGAAAAATATTGTGTGGGTTAGTGAATAGGGGTTGACCTTGGTCAAACCCCTTGTTGGTAATTAAACCTTTAAATGAAAGAAAATATGAATGGAGAATGATGAATGAACAAAAGATAATGTTGCAACTCAGCAAACCCTTGTGATTAATGTGCTACAAACATGTAGGTAATGGCTCCAATAGATGTAGACTTGGAATCTTGCTTGATGTTTATAGATCTTGAATGAAGCACTTGCTTGAAACACAAACCCTACATCACAATTGTTAGCTCTAAAACAACATGATGTTGGAAATATTTGACATGATGATTGACAATTGAAGAATTCTCTAAAATGATTGATAATCTACCCTTGAAATGCCTTGAATGCTCTTGTGAATGCTCAAATGCACTTGTGAACTATCAAATGCTAGGATCACTTGATTGCTTGTTAGGATGAAATGAGTGAAAGAACCTTGTATTTATACTTAATTATGCAAGAATTCCTGAAAATACAACACTACAAGCCAACATCAAATATAGGAGAATAAAATCTTTCCAGAGATTTGATTTAAGTTTGAATTTTGGTCACAGGAGACTCATTGTCCCAAGGTGGCGAATGAGTCCCATTACACAATGTATGAGACCAAAAATGAAAAGTGTCTAGAAATGTGTGAAACTTGCATCGGGGCCAAAAAGACCTATGTGGGACTCATTATCTGAAGGTGGTGAATGGGTCCTAGACACTAAATTTGGGCCACACAAGCCAGGAACACCTAAATTATGATTGGTTGCTGATTATTGTCTGGATTATCCTCAAAAAGATATAATAAATGAGGCTTGTGGATGCAAAATACAACCAATTAAAGAATAAGAAATCCCAATTATTAATGAAAAGCATAGAAGAATGTGAATGTGTGTTACAACACTTTACAACACTCTAAAAAAGGAAATATTAAGATTAATTAAATTAGTAAAATTATGTTTATTATGCTTAGTTAATTGATAAAACCCTATAAAAGTGTGAAAGTGTGTTACAACACTTCACAAAAATTTTGCAAGGAACCATTAAAATTCCATTAGTTCACAAGGGCCCAAGACCTAATGTGAATGTGTTATCCACATTACAACACTAAATAAAGGAAACATTAAACCAAAGTCATAAGGAGGGCCCAAAAAAGTCAGAAAAAGTAGAAGGGTTACTTTTTTAGTGACTCCAATGGGTAAGTGAATGGAAATAGGGACCAAAAGGGGGTAAAAGTGGTTACCTTTTTACTCAAGTTAGAAAATTAAAAACTTAAATGAGTAATTTGACATAACCATACTCAAAATTTGATAATGTGATCAAAATAATAATATTAATACTAAAAATCTAGTTACTAAACTATTTTTTTTAAAATGAAATGGTAGAGCTTAACAAGGTCAAATTATGAGGGCATATAAAGTTGCCTTATTTTTATCCAAAAATATAATATAATTTTATGTGTGCTCCACTCCACTTTCCTTTCCCTTAATCACTATTATTTAGTCAATAGTTTCACCCAGAACATTGTCACCATGGGTGTATATTTTTGATATGTTCACTTGACTAGTAGCTCCTCACTTGTAATAGCTCACATCAATAAAACACTACTTTGGATTACTTGTAGTATATAGTGTCATCTTCTAGGAAATTATTTTTTCATCATATCATGCCATATGAGCCCTAGTATTTTTGCATCTTCTCTTGAATCAACCTTCATCCTCCAACAATAATTAAACACCTATTTTATTGCAATTTCTTATTCAGATTCCTTATTGAAGGGAACACAATCTATTGAGATGGGGTTGTGAATTAGTAGATCTAATCAATTCAAAATTCTTAACTTCAACTCAAATATCAAATCATATAACTTGAATCTCCACAACTATTAATCAAGCATTGAGAACGCATTCACACAATTGAACACCAGATATACATGGAAACCCAAGATGGAAAAAATAATGGTGAGAATAATTGCTTGGATCTAATATCCAAATCCAGCCTCATAATGCAAAAATATAAAAGTGAATTTTATAATATGAAGTAGGCACCAACCTACTAGAAACACCAATTCCCTGATGTTTAGTAGGCACCAGCCTCTCAAGACACCAATCCTCAATACAATGAACTAAGCACCAACTCTACAAGTAGAAAACCAATCCTACTGAAATATATAGATAAAGATCGTGGATCTGCAATACAACAAAAAAAACCTCATACACATGCTAGAGGTGCCTCGGAAATTCTTCCACTGTTCATATGATCTTTTGATATTACTGCACAAACTAGGATGCAAAATTCTAGCTTCACAAGATGATCTCCTTGTGTAATCACCACCTTCTCTTCAGTTTATGTTTTGTGAAAAATTATTCTTCACATTGTGCATCCATACAACTAAGGAATATATACATGACATTACATTAATACTCTTCTATGTTGGTTAGGGGTCTTCAAATAACCAGATCGACATAAGGTGGACCTAAATTCAATTTTCATGAAATGTGTTCTTCAAAATTAAATTTTGTTGCCTCCAAAAGAACATGATTTCATACGCTACCACATGAACCTTGACTAGGTCCTATCTTGACAGCACACAAAAGACTTGAATTTTGCACACTACTAACCATTACTGCATAGGCCTCAAACATAAAATGGTTGACAAAGAGGCACAAAGAACCTTCATTCACTTCAATGTTTTTTCATATTGAACATATTCTCTAAATAATCATAAATAATATATAGCATGTGTAGACATAATCTACTCTCAAACTACATAGCCAAACTTAATTTCTAAAAGAAATGTTGACCATAATTATATTTTCAGCAAAATATCTCTATCTTGAAAACCAAGCTGAAATATTCTAGTATAGCCTTCTGGATCACCTCAATCATAGTAAATAAATGCATACATGATATTGCAAGCGTACAAAATTCACACATACTTGTGGAAAATGGACACTCCTCAATAGCTAATAATGTACATGTTTCTTGATCTAGTGATATGATAGTAGAATTACCAACACAAAAAGGTATGCATTTACATTGATCTTCTGACATACAACATACTTCCAAAAATATACCTAGTAACATATATTTCTATAAATATTTACAACTCAAAATGATATGATAGAGGAACATAATGGTAATTCAAGTACTATTGCACACTTAGACTTACACCTTTGAAATAATGAACTCCTTTGACATTAATGACAACCTTTGTTCAATAGTCTCCCCCTTTATCATTGATGGAAAGCAATAAAATGTTGGGCCACCCATAAAACCATCCAGTCACACATGAAGACATTTCCCCCACTTTGTGAAGATAGAATTTTACATTCACCCCCTTGGAAGATATAGAATTTCGAGTTCACTTTATCCCCCTTTGAAATTATTGGAAAATATCAACAATCTCCCTTTTTGAATTTTTGATACCCTACATAATCGGAAAAACCTATTTCCTAAATAGACTCCCCTTGATTCCATGTTTCAATGCTTATGAGAATGTTCCAAAAGACCACCAAGCCTCCTTGTGACTGGAGACCAAGCTTCCCCTTAGCTTTTGCTTCCTCTTGATTCAAGGGGAGGGAGCAATAACTCCCAACTTCTTTTGGAGACTCAAAAGTCTCCTTAGGAATATTTTTTATAAAAATGTTTGTCATTTGGTCCTTTGTCTCAACATACTCTAACTTCACCTCCTTTTCTACAAATTTATCTCTCATAAAATGATACTTTATTGCAATTGTATTTTTCCTTGAGTGCATTATTGTATTCTTTGTGAATTATAAGAAAATGGGTGCTTTATGGCCTAGGTCATATAATACCACAATTCTCCAATTATCATTCAAGAATTCCCTAGGATCTTAAATTGGATTGACTATCAACACAAAGGTGAGTCAATTCTCAACAAGGAAGACCTAGGGGGGTTATTTAGGCTTTAAATGGTTCACCACCAAGCAAAATCTTGGAAAAGACAACTTAACTTTCAACTCACAAAACCTAGTAATGCAAGCCAAATGATAAGTGAAAATGACAAAATCAAGTAACAACAAGTTAGGATGTATGTACTTTGGAAGCCTGTAAATGTGATAAGGATTCTATAAATGCAAAAATGTTGTCAAAATATGCTAGGGAGGACTAATATTCCCTTACTATTTTCTTAGTATCGCTGTTGTTTTTTGGGGGAAATGCAAAATCTTCAGATGTTGGAATAGAATCTAAAGGAATCTCTACAAAATACCCTTGGGAGGACTAAGACTCCCTTACTATTGTCTTAGTCCCATCTTGAATTTCTAAAATCTATGAATGTGATCATAAGGCTCAATTTTTGCACTTCCTTCTTCTCATATCTCAGGTCTTGAAACTTCTAGATCCAGCCTATAGGTGAGTTTCCACGAAGATGACAACTTTGCACTTCAAATGATCTTCAACCTAAATCTACAAACATAAACACACAAGGGAGGGAAAAATTGTTGATTGTTACTAAATGGGGGTTTTCCTTGGTCAAACCCCTTGTTGGTAATTAACCTTCAAATGCAATGAAATAATGGAGGGAAATGATGAATGAACAAAGTGCTATCTTCCAACACACCAAACCCTTGATATAAAATATAAAAACTTGTATGTGGAACCTATTAAAATGGTGGAATGTGTATGAATGTATTCACACCCACTTTCAAAGAGGCTCCACTCAAGGATAACCCTAGAGACTTCAATGCAAAAGAGATTAAAATCTAGCAATAGGGTTATCTTGGGGGGGTTGAATGATAGCTAATGAGGGGTTCACCACCAAGTGTAAACTTGGAAAAGATAATGTTGGAAAACACATTGCAAAATTAAGATGAATGCAAAATGACCCAGAAGATGTTGTAAAACACAATGTGATATGCAAAGTAAATCTAAATGACCTAAGAAAGTTCATAAAATGTAGTAAAAATCGATGAGATTGGAAGTGTGCACTAGAAAAGCTAGATAAGATAGGATGGAGGTCTAGATCACTTAAAATTTTGTTATTGATGCTGATTGAGACTCATATGCCAGGCTCAGTGAATTATTCCAACTTCTAAGAAAATGGGTAGGAATAGGTTTCATCCAAAAGGGTATCCAAATCTGTAAAAATCTTGATCAGGCCTGTATAGTGGGACTCATTCACCAATAGTGGCGAATCAGTCCACTTCTACTTTTCTAAAAATTCTGAAGTGGATTTTGTGCCTCTTGGTCTACTCTGCTCTTTTTGACTAGTTTCCAGATCTAAAGCTGCAAAAAAATAGCACCTGTAGGTCTTCTCCAAGCTTCTCCAAGGCTTCATAACATCTTTGATAACTTTTAGAGACTTGACAACTTTTCTCCACCTTTTCTTCTTGGAAAATCTACAACCTAGCCCTACAAATCACATGTGCAAGAAGAGTGAAAAATGTTCTGGGGTTAATGGATAGGGGTTTTCCTTGGTCAAACCCCTTGTTGGTAATTAAACCTTGAAATAGAATGAAATATGGAAAGAGAATGATGAATGAACGAATAGCAATGTTGCAACTCACCAAACCCTTGCAATTAAGTGTTGTAGACATGTAAGTGATGGGTCCAATGGATGTCAACTTGGAATCTTTCTTGATGTCGATAGATCTTGAATGAAGCTCTTGCTTGAATCACAAACCCTACATCACAATTGCTAGCTCTAAAACAACATGATGCAAGCAATATTTGACATGATGAATGGCACTGAAAAGATGCTCTAGAATGCTTGATAATCTTCCCTTGAAATTCCTTGAATACTCTTGTGAATGCTCAAATGCTCTTGTGAACACTTGAATGATAGGTATGAATACTTGAATGCTTGGGATGAAAATGAGTGAAAGACCTTGTATTTATACTTAATTATGCAAGAAATCCCAAAAATTCAACACTACAAGATGACATTATATCTAGGAGAATAAGATCCCACCAAAATGTTTATTTGAATTTTAATTTTAGTCACATAGGACTCATTCGCCCAAGGTGGCGAATGAGTCCCATCACACATAATGTATGGGACCAAAAATCAATAGTGTATAGAAATGTGTAAAACCTGCATCAGGGCCAAAAAGACCTAGGTGGGACTCATTCACTGAAGGTGGCAAATGAGTCCTAGACACTAAATCTAGGCCACACAAGCCAAAAACACCTAGATTATGGTTGGTTACTGATTGGTGTAAGGATTATCCTCAAAAAGATGTAATAAATGAGGCTTGCAAATGTAAAATAGGGCCAATTAAGGCATAAGAAAGCCAAATTATTAATGAAAATCCTAGAGGAATGTGGAAGTGTGTTACAACACTTTACAACACTCCAAATAAGGCAAGATTAAGATCAATTATGATTAAAATTATGTTTATTATGCTTAGTTAATTGATAATACCCTAGAAAAGTGTGAAAGTATGTTACAACACTTCAAAACACTTTTTCAAGGAACCATTAAAATCCTATTAGTTCACAAGGGACCAAGACCTAATATGAATGTGTTATCCACATTACAACACTAAATCAAGGAAATATTAAGCCAAAATCACAAGGAGGGATGAAACAAGTTAGAAAAAGTAGAAGGGTTACTTTTTCAGTGACTCCATTTAGCCCCCACTTTAGTGAGAGGATGAACTTGCTTCAAAACTCACACTAAAGTATACAAACACATATCAAGAGGGGTTCCAATGAACCAATGCTAGCAATATGAGATGACAATAATCAATCTGGGTGGTCAAGCTCCCAAGATCAAGATCCCAGAATAAACTGACTTGAGTAGAAAGGAATGCATGTGAGAATGATATAGAGAAAAATGAAAAGGAAAAGAATGCATTGCCAAAGATGAAAAAGAGAAAGGAAAAGTAATAAAATAATTGGATCAAGATTCAACTTTTTTTCCATCTCAATGTGGATCAGATATAGGTTGTTTGTCTAGGAAACACATACTCACTCTCAAGCAGCGAAACTTTTGGATGTTTGCCAAGTGAGAAATCCTAAAAAGGTGAGAAACATACACTCATGGTTGGTATGCACTCACACACATGCAAGTGGCTATGGGGAAATTCATGCCTCAGAATGGGCTTCCCACTCAACCATACAAAAGTTACAAATCCTAATAACTTTAATAAGGTACCACACCAAAAATGATTTTTGAGCTTCATGAGGAGGGAAAAACTTCATATGCTTGGAGCTCATCAACAAATAGGATGGCACTACAGGAATACAAGTTGTGTTATTCAAGGTGGCCATATAACAACAAATGTAAAATGCGACATGCAAAGAATTTTCAAAGGAGTCTTTCTTAATTTATGCAAGGTCTTTAACTTAGGGAACATTGTGCCTAATGTCTCCAAGAGAGGACCAATCATACAATAGAGAATTCACAACTTAGGGGATGTAGTACATCACATCAAGCCACCAAGAGGAATGCAATATTCTAAGAGTGATGACACTCCTGGAGGACATTACACCCAATGGCATCCACAAAGCGACAAACACATCGTATGAAGTAAGAAGGTTGCACTAAGAACTAGAAAGGAAAATGAAAAAGAATAATGCCAATGTATGCCCCCACTTTAAAGAAATTGCTAAAAAACATTCTATGAGAAATTACTTTAAAGTAGCAAATGAAAAATGCTAAAAAAAGAAAGAAGACATGAGAGCCAACTTGGAAATCCCTATGCATAGTTATATGTTTCTGAGTAAGGCTGCATCATGCAAGAGAAGAAGAAAAGAAAGGGTTTCCCCCAAAATGAAAACACCAAACACACAAGGGATCTATAGATTTGGGGTCAGTATGTTCTTTGCTGCAATTTTTTTAGAGTGTTTGGAACTGTCATCATCCACCAAATACACATAGAACTAGAAGAATGACACAAAGAGAGTGAAAACAAAAAAAAAATCCTTTGGGTGAACATGGAAGAGACATAGTGTGGCTCAATTCCTTGCGTCATCCCCAAAAGGAAAACACAAGACAAATGAAAGAGAGAAATAAAGAAAAAGGAAAATAAAAAAGGAAATCCTTTTGGGTCAACATGAAGGATACATGAATGACTCGATGCCTTGCATCATCCCTAAAAGGAAAGCACAAGAAAAATGAAAAAGAGAAACTAAAAAGGCAAGAAGGAAAAATAAAATCCTTTTGGGTCAACATGGAAGAGACATGGGTATGTGCAGGATCATGATGGGCCAAAAAGTGGCAATATGATGGTTATGTGGTTGTGACTTTTTTTAACCCAAAATTGATGAAACAAAAAGAGTTTTTAAATGAGATTCTTAGCTTTCCACCAATATAAATTATGCTTTGTAACTTTGAATTTAATAAGTAATTATTATTCATTTTCTACTCAAATTACAACTAAACTTCTGATTGATAGAATGATTGAAAAAAATCTATAGCTTTCAAATGGTATCACATTTTTTTAATCCAAAACATGCATCACATTCTATGCTTCACATACTATAGGATTAAAAATAAAAATTTGAATTTCATGAAGTTTTGACCAAGTTAAGGTGGTCGGACATATGAGTTTTTATATTTTTTTAAAAGTTGTAATAAAATTCATAGTTAATTATTTACTTGGAAAAAAATTATAAAAAATATGCATCACATCGGGACATGATTCCTCTACTTATATCTAAAATCTTCTAAAAAAATATTATCATTTTATTGTGGTTAGGGTGTCAGACAGGACACCTACTTATTTTTCCACAGAAATTTAAGTACTATTGCATTGAAATTTCAAATTTTCACCAAATAGATTTTTTTTTAAACAAATTTAGTAGTTTAGAAACTACATTCAATTTTCTACAGATTCTATTCTTACATATTTTTGAAATAATATAGATAACTTATTCAAATTTTTACGTCAAGTTTCCTAACTCTAATTTTTTTTATTTTTTTGCCACTTAAGGGCTTGTTTTTTCCATGATGATCCTCCACATACCCACATACGGTGTCTCAATGCCTTTCGTCATCCCTAAAAGGAAAACACAAGAAAAAGATAAAAATGTAAAAGAAGTGAAAGTGATGCATGACATAGAGAAGAATGAAGGTAAAAATAAAGGAATGTCACAAAGAGAGAGATAACATCAAACAAAACATCATGGGGGATCACATCACGCACATGCAATCACATACAAAGAAAAAGTGAAAAATAAACAAAGCAAAAAGACTAGTAAGGAAAATGCAAGTCAACCTCTGAGCAAGTCATCCACCTTCCAATCATGTTTTATGTATACCGAAGGTGGGAAACTATCCAAAGGGACAAGATCAAGTGCCAAACTAGGATAAGCACCCAAATATTTTCCATTTAAGCTCATCAAAGAGGAGAACAATGTATTCAGTTCGTTATGCATCTCTTCATCAATTTTAGCAACCTCGTCATCATCATCTAAGTTGATCACAATATGAGGTTGAAAGATAATGTCCATGGAATAATTCAACTCTTGTTGTGAAGGTTGCATTGAGTTTTCTTGTCTTGGTTTGGGAGGAGGGTTATCGTGCATTACTTCAGTCAAGTTTGGATTTTGATTTTCTTTGTTTAATTCTTCATGCAACTTGCGAGCAAGGGCACGATGTCTTTTCCTATGCTCTCTACCATATCTATTTCTTTTGGTTTTTTTTTCAAGTTGCGTTTGTGTGGGAGTGGGTTGATCAATAATAGGTTGTTTTTCTTCCTTGAGGGGAAAAATGGAAGGAACCACAGGAGGTTGTTCAGCCACTTTCTCTTTGACTTTGTAAAAAAAATTTATTCTAGGAGGTGTTATGTTTTTTTTTCATTGTCTCTTGGTATTTTGGAGGATGTAGGTGAAGATTTTGTTTTCAGTTGGTCTTGGTTGTTTTGCTCTTGTTTAGGTTCAAGCATGGTTTCCTCAAGGATGGTAGGTTCAGATGTGGATGGGGACATGTTTTAGAGAGATACTTCTGCTATCTTCTTTTCCTTGAACTTTTGATAGAAAAAGAACAAGAATTATTCTCTTGGCTTTATAGTTTCCATGGGCTTGGGCCAAAAGGCATCTAGGGAAAAGTTTCCTTTAGATGAAAAGTGGTTGTAGTCTAGAAAAATGCATACCCTTGCTTTTACACACTTGTTTGGGCCCACCTTACTTTGTTTATAGTTCTTTATGGATTAATTGGTCCTATTTTGTATCCACAATCCTAATAAACTATATATTTTTATGGAAAATTTTGAAAAAAATAAAAAGATAAATGATAATTTAATGTTTCTATTTGTGTGTCCTTGATTTGCGGAGTGGGACTAAAATGCCACCTAGGGTGTCTTTTTCCTCCATGGGTCTTGGGACCCTGATATTGAAAACACCTAAAAAGGTCCCTTTTTGGAGTCTGTGGCTTGAGAATTAAACCTTGGGACTCATATGCCACCTAGGGAGTCTTAGTCCTCCATGGATTATTATTAGGTTTTAATTTCAAATTTGAGCGATATTTAGGCTCTTTTAATTAATGAATTTATATGTCAGATTGTTGAGGTGTAATTTTGGAATATTAAGCATGAATGAGTATAAATACAAGGTTCCTACACTCATTTTCATATAAAATGATAACAAGTATTCATTCAAGAGGATTTGAGAGCAATTCCTCAATTGTTTGAAGCCATCATCAAGATTCAAGCATCATGTCAAGGGTTTAGTGCATTCATTCATGTTGTTGAGCCAAGATTGTTGATGTAGCATTGAAGATATTTTTGGAACCATTGTTCATATCATATCCAAGGATCCAAGATCTCCATTCTTCATGGCCACTACATGATAGATTGCATATTTTCTGCACAATACATCATACAAGGTGATATCATTTACATATTTCATGTTTCATGATTCATTTCATCATTTGGCTTAACTACCTAAAAGGGGCGTGACCAAGGGAAAACCCCATTCACTAACAATCAACAAATTTTCCCTCTCTTGTGTGTTTGTATTTGCAGATCTAGGTTGAAGACTTGAAGATCATTTAGAGTGCAAGATTGAAAAGTTGCAAAGTTGCATTGTCAAAATTGTCATCTTCATGGAAACTCACCTACAAGTCAAATCTAGAAATTTCAGGAACTCAAATCTAAGAAGAAGCAAGTGCAGACATCAACCCTCAAAATCATGCTTAGAAATTCCAAAAATTTAGAATGGAACTAATAAGCCACCTTGGGCATCTTAGTCCTCCATAGGGTATTTTTTAGAGATTCTTTAGGATTATGTTCCGACATCTGAAGACTCCATATTTTCCCCGAAAAATAGGAGCGGGACTAATACGCCACTTTGGGTGTCTTAGTCCTCCATAACAATTTTCAATAGCTTCTTTGAATTTTTAGAATCCTTGCAAAATCTCTAGACTTCCCAAGTACACATACCCTAACTTGGTATAGCTTAATTTCATCATTTGTACTCATTATTTGGCTTGGATTACTAGGTTTTTGTGAGTTGAATGTTAAAGTGTCTTTTCCAAGAATTTTCTTAGTGGTGAACCCCTTAGAACTCAAAGAACCCCCTCCTAGGTCCTTCCTAATTGTGAATTGACTCACCTTGTGAGGTTGTTAGTCAATCCAATTAGGACTCCTAGGACATTAGTGAATGATTAGTGGAAAAAATGCAATATCTTTATGTATCCATTTTTCTATTCATCATTTTAGTGAACCTGACATTTTAGAACATTCATTTTCTGATTTGGAGTCCATTAAAATCATAGATCTAGGCTGCATTCATTCTTGCATTGCATCTTGCATTAGTGAAATTGCATCTAGGGTTTCTCATATTTAATGAAATTGCATCTAGGGTTTCTCATATTTAGTAAAAGTGCATCTAGGGTTTCTCATATTTTCATTAGTGAAAGTGCATATAGGTTGTGTTTTTAATTTCTTGCATCATTTAATTTTATTGAAAAACTGAAAAGTGCATTTCTCTTCATCTTCATTGCATTTACAAACATTCTTATTGCATTTAAAATTGAAAAAAAATGCATTCACTTTTGCATGCAATTGATTGTCAATAATCACTTTTTCTTGTATTCATTTGCATAATTTTTTGTTTCCAAACATTAAGTCCCTAGGTAGGCCACCTAGGAACACTATTATCAACCCATAATTGTTTGAGTTTTTGCAAAAAAAACCTTACTAGGACTAAAACACCCTTGGTGGCATCTTAGTCCCTCTCTAGTTTTGTATTGTAGTACCTTGTCTGAGTGATTTGCTATCTATACAACTTTTGAAACCTTTAAATTTCATTAGGAGGACTAAGATGCCCTCCTTGACATATTAGTCCCTATGGAATTTCAAATTGTATTCTTATGGATTTGAATCAACATTTTTGTGCTTCTATTTGTTGGCATTGGTTATCTGTTTCAGTGGATTGACTTTCTATATCATGCATTTTAGTAAATCTATCTTAAAGTACATTTAACACATTTCTCAATTCCAAATTTGCATTTACAACATTTCATCTTTCAGATCTTTGCATACTGTAATCAGCAAATTACCTTCCTTCCAATCTAACATTTGCATTTAAACATTTCACTTTAGGTCATTGCATTGCACTTTCTTTACTTTTCCATGATAACATGTTTTCTTTCAAGAGATGTGGCTTTGATATGATTACAAATGGATTGCATAAGTACAAAATTCCCTATTATGATTTCAATTTAGATTACACCAATGAGGTAATTAAGAAACATGTTAATCATCAAACCATTGACATGATCCTTAATATTACATTTCCCATTGGTGAGGATGATAGTATAGTGGTGTAGGGGCACTTGGTTACTTTTGTAAATAAGGGTAAAATGCCATTTTTTTGTGATGTTGAGACAATTTGGTTTGTAATAACATCTATTTAGACCGGGTTTCTTGTTTTGAGTCATGTGGGGTTGGTCTTGTAAAAAGTTGTCAAGTTTTACAAAAAGTTGTAAAGTTGCTCAACGAACATTTGTATTTTTGGATTTTGTGGAAGTTGGAAAATAGTTGTTTTTGGTGGGAAATTTCTAAATATACAATGTAATGGTTGAAGCAAACTCCTGATGAAGTTTTGGTGATGAAACAATAAAGGAAAGCTATGTTTTATGTGTTTTATAGTGTGTTTTTTATGCTACATATGTTTGTATGATTCTGTACAGCCTGAACATGTGCTATTTGAATTGGAATCGATGATGGAATGATTTAAATCACATTTTCAAGTGATTTCATTTGTTTTCATAAAGTTTGAGGTGAGATAGTGCCAATTTATTGTAAACTACCAAGAAACCCCAGGTTTTGAGGGTTTGAGAGGAAAAACATGAATTAGGGACCATTCCACCTGTGGAAAAATATAGAAATTAATCGAATGGACGTAGAAAAGGTGTGTTTAATGTGTGTAGGGTTTGCAAGAGTAGGGGATGGAGTTAGGGCCATGTTTGATGCAGCCCTAGCCTAATATCTCTATGTATTAGGCTTAGGTGTTTAGGTAGACTTAGGGTTTTGAAAGAAAGCTATTTGGAGATTGGTACAGTTGATGAAAACTATATGCACAGACCCCATGTGAAATGGTGAAAGCCTTGGAATGAAGAATTCAAGTTTGGATATTGAATTTCATATTGTTGCCTTGTTGAACTAGCCTAATTAGGCTTAATTGCAGCGTAGCAGTCAAGATTAGAGGGTGTTGTTACAAAAAAACCATATCTAAAATTTGGATATGTTTTCAAGGGACATAAAGGGTATCAGGAATGGTGTTCACAATTTGGGTATTGGGTCTGCTCTGAAAGAGTTGTGGGAAAAACCCTGTTCCAAGTACTACAAGAAGAATTGAAGGGTTTGGGAGAAAAGCACCAAGTTAGGGTTTCAAGATTGCAAAGTTTGTTGAGTTGATTTTGTGAAGATACCTCCACCCTACTCTTCATCATGTAGACAATCATAAAAATCATACTTTTTCTTCTCCCGATACCTCTCCTCTTAGTGATGAAGGTATCTTGGTGAAAGAAGATACAAGCATTAAGAGTCTTGATTGTCCCTATCCTCCTCCCCCTTTGGAAGAAATTAGAAAAGAAGAAGATGAAATCATAGAAAAATTTCTAAACATCACCCTACCTACTCTCCATTCATCCCTTGATTGTGACGGGATTTTAGTGAAAGAATATGATATCATAGATAACCATAATTGTCCTTCTCTAAATACCCCCCCTCGATACAAAGAAGATAGGTTGGTGTTAGAAGATGAACCTATCGAGAATCATCAGAATATTGTTCCTCCCTTCCCTAATTCTCCTACCATTTGGAACAATCTATTTGGTAATCATAGTTTTCCTTCTCTTGATACCTCCCCTACTTGTGATGAAGCTACTTTACAAAATCTAACCATGGAATGTGATGAACATATTACAAGCTCTCCTACCATGGTAGATGGTATAGGACAAGAGAATGATACCTTAGATAAAAAGGATAAAGTCATGAAAAATCATAACAATCAAATAGAGCCTTCACCTAATATCCCCACTATCAATAAACAAGAGAATCTAACCATTGATAACTTCATTACATGTGATGAAGTCATTTTAGAAGAACCAACCCTTGAATGTCAAGAACATTTGGTTTGTAGTTATCCTAAGAACTCTTCTACTAGGGAAGAAATAATGATGGAAGAAAATGAGAAAATTGACAATAGTAATTCCTTAGATGAAGATGATGAAGTAACCTTGGACTCCTCTTCACAAAGAGATCACAAAAATGAGGATAAGTTTTCTAAGGTTATGCACATTAGATATCCCTTGGAGTATTATCCCAAGCCTAAAATTATCCTTTATCCACCCTCGCAAAAACCACAAGTTCAAAACAAGCTTATCCTTATCCTCGAACCACCTAAGAACAATGTTTTGCAGCAACCGAGTTACAATACTGTTGCTCATACACACAACACTAGGAACAGTTTGCAACCAATAAAAACACGTTCAACATCCCTTCCATTGCCTAATCCTATCTTTCCTAGTGCCCCTCATTTTCCTTCACAATGTGGAAAGGAGTATGATATTGTTGAACAATTTAAGAATACTCCTACAAAGATATCCCTTTGGGACTTGATTTAGAATTCACCTAATTATCACACTATGCTTCAAACAGGCTTTGCAAGAAGTTGTGGTTCCTTCTAGTGCAATCCTGACTGACACAAGAACCATTATTCAAGGAATAAATGTTGGCATTGTTTTCCACCAAAGTGAGCTCCTTGCTTTGGAAGTGAAAAATCAATATGATCCTTTCATGATCATAGCTCAATACAATACCAAAGGGATAAAGTGAACCCTTGTTGACAATGGCTCATCCTTAAATGTGTGTAGTGAAAATCTTTTGGATAAGCTTGCTGTTGATAAATCAAAAATTCAATTTGACTCTTTATCTATTAAGGGATTTGATAATGTAGGAAAGAAATCACTTGGAGTGATCACTTTACGTATTATAATTGGAAAGGCTACTTTACAAACCCCTTTTCATGTTATGCCTCATGATCTTTCCTATAATCTTCTTTTGGGAAGGTCATGGATTCATGAGATGCATGTGGTGCCTTCTACACTTCATCATAAAACATGAAGTATGTCTACAACAACAAAGTGTACACATTGGACGATGATAATGAGCCTACACAGTGTCTCACAACTTGAGAAAAACAAAGACAACCCCTTGAAAACATTAACACCAACTACACAAGTAGAACTTGTGGAATATAAAGACAAAGAAAAACACATTAAAGAAGTCATGAAGCTATTAGAAGATGATTGGGGTTCCTTAGATTTTGAACATACATTCATGGGAGAATACAAGATCATAAACAAAGATTCAGACAAGGGAAAAGAAATAGTGGTAATGTCAACACAAAATTTGGATAACCCTTCGAAAGCATCCACTTCAACCACTAAAGACAAAGAAGAAAATTACACAACAAACTTTGACGACACGGATTATCAACAACCACCAAATCCTAAAAAGATGAAGAAGCTTTATGGAAAAGGTTACAAACTTATGAAACAACTTGGATATAGTGGATGTGGTGCTAGAGAAAAAGGTATTTGTGTCCCTATAGAGCCTCACATGCAAGAAAATACTAGTGGTTTTGGTTATTTTCCCTCGAAAGACACAAACAAGCCTTCACTTAATATCAACACTATCACAAAACATCCTTCCAAGTCGACTTTAATGTTGGTGCATCCTGAATTGATAGACACTAGTGGCCTTGATCATTATCCTTTACAAGAAATGAAACAAACAAAGAAATCCTCAGTTAATGTAAATGTCTTCATGTAAAACATTAATGATTCAAATTCATTAGATTTTACATCCTCTAGTCAATGAGAGAACAAAGTATCACAATCTAAAGCGTGTTGTGTAGGTATGACACCTTATGCTAGGCAAGAGACATCTTTGTCTAAAAAAAAAAGCAACATCCTCAACTTTTGACCAAGAGAGTATTTTGATGAAACTCCTCCAAGATCGTCTAATCTCTCTTCCTCCAAGAACTCGAAATAAATTTTATTACAAGACTTCATTTTTTGCATATCATAGAAGTCATGGTCATTCTACTAATGAATGTAAGGATTTGAGTAGAAAAATTCATCATATTAAGGAGTTTGGTGTTCTTCCTTATGTGGGGGCACCTAATTCCTCTAATTGATACTGATTTTCACTCTAACATGTTTCTCCTCAATCATTTTGGCTCACCTTTGTCCTGCACTCAATGGGGGAAATGGGTTAGGTAGCCTTGTCCTCTAGTATGTCACCTATCGTTACCTCTTTCAGCTAGTTCATCACCTTTTATGTATATGTAAAGAGAAAGCTTGGGATGTGGATGACATGCCTTGAGTTGGCTTGCATGTGACATACTGTCTTTTGGGGGCATTCCCTTTCCATGATGTAGCTCATCGGAAACATAGGACTTGGCATAGGTATTTTCGAATAAGTTGTTATTTCTTCTTCAACTTTAAAAAAAATTCTCATAGCAATGGTGTTAGCAACCGCTTTAAAGTGGGGGCATACATCAACACTCATGTTTCATTATGCAATTTTCTTTCTTCTTGTGATGCATCCTTTTCTTGGTGGTGTCGTTGGGTTTGATTTCCTCTGAGATTGTGATATTTCTTTAACTTGTCCTTTCTTGGAAACATTAAGCACAATGTTCCCTGAGATGAGACCTTGCACAAACTAAACAAAATCTCTCTTTCTTGTTGCATATTTTGTGCCTTATCAAAGTCATGAAGGTATGGATTTGATATGGTCCCCTGGGGATCACCTAGTGAAAAAATAGCTTCACTATCCCTTGTGAGCATGCATTTTCTTTTTTCTTTATCATATTCATGGGGTATGACATTGATATGGACTTCTTGGGGCTCACCTAGTGGACAACTAGCTCCCACTAGCCCTTGTGAGCATGTGTTTTGTTTGCATAGTGGACAACATGTTCCACTTGTGAACTTTTTGGACAAACAACCTAGACCCGGTCCACCCCATTGGATGGCCAGTCGAAGCTTGATCCATTACAATTTTTCCTTTTTACTTTTTATTTTTTCTTTTTCTTTTTCTTTTTCCTTTTTCTTGTCCTTGATGGTATATGTTGGCAATCTGATTATAACTTCATATATCATCTGCATGTGTGTTCCTTTGTGCCTATGTTGGTTTGTCATAGGATCTTGACCTTGGGGGCTTGATCATCCCTCTTGATCATTGTCATCCTATCTTACTAATGTTGGTACATTCAAACACCCTCTTGATTTTTTGGTTGGCCACTTTAGTGTGAGTTTGAAGCAAGTTCATCCTCTCACTAAAGTGAGGGATAAATGTAGTATAACAAAATGAATACCCTTGCATTTTCACACTTTTTGGGCCTGCCTTGCTTTATTTATGCTTTTTTATGGCTTAATTGGTCTTATTTTTCATCCATAAGCCTAATAAACTATACTTTTTTATGGAAAACCTTGACAAACCTTAAAAGATAAATGATCATTTAATGTATTTGTCTATGTGTCCCTAATTTTTGGAGTACGACTAAAATGCCACCTAGGGCATCTTTGTCCTCCATGGGTCTTGGGACCCTGATATTGGAAACACCTAAAAAGGTCCCTTTTTGGAGTCTGTGCCTTGAGAATAGAGCCTTGGGACTAAGACACCACCTAGGGTTTCTGAGTCCTCCTTGGCTTATTTTTCAAGATTCAATTTCAAATTTGGGTGGGATTTAGCCTCCTTTAATTAATGAATTCATATGTTGGCTTGTTGTGGTGTAATTTCAAGATATTAAGCATGAATAAGTATAAATACAAGGTTCCTCCACTCATTTGCATATAACAAGATAACAAGTATTCATGTATTCATTCAAGAGCATTCAAGAGAAATTCATCAACTTCTTGATGCCATCATCAAGATTCAAGCATCATGTCAAGGTTTTAGTGCATTCATTCATGTTGTTGATCCAAGATTGTGGATGTAGCATTGAAGATCTATTTTCAACCATTGTTCATATCATATCCAAGGATCCAAGCTCTACATTCTTCATGGCCACTACATGATATATTTCATATTTTCTTCACAAGACATCATACAAGGTGATATCATTTACATATTTCATTTCATTATTTGGTTTAATTACCTAAAACGGGTTTGACAAAGGAAAACCCCCATTCACTAACAATCAACAAGTTTTCCCTCTCTTGTGTGTTTGTATTTATAGATATAGGTTGAAGACTTGAAGATCATTTGGAGTGCAAGATTGAAAAGTTTTAAAGTTGCATTGTCAAATTTGTCATCTTCATGGAAACTCACCTACAAGTCAAATCTGGAAATTTCAGGACCTCAGATCTGAGAAGAAGCAAGTATAAACATAAACCCTCAGAATCACGCTCATAAATTCCAGAAACTCATAATGGGACTAATATGCTAACTCAGGCATCTTAGTCCTCCATAAGGTATTTTTCAGAGATTCTTCAGTATTTTGTTCCAACATCTGAAGACTCTGTAGTTGCCCTAAAAAATAGCAGCGGGACTAATACGCCACTCTTGGAATCTTAGTCCTCCATAGCACTTTTCAACAACTTCTTTGCATTTCCAAAATCCTCACAACATCTCCAAACTTCCCAAGTACACATACCCTAACTTGGTATAGCTTAATTTCATCATTTGTACTCATTATTCTACTTGCATTACTAGGTTTTTGTGAGTTGAATGTTAAAGTATCTTTTCCAAGCATTTTCTTTGTGGTAAACCCATTATAACTCAAAAAACCCCCTCCTAGGTCCTTCCTAATTGTGAATTGACTCACCTTGTGAGGTTGTTAGTCAATCCATTTGGGACTCCTAGGACATTAGTGAATGATTAGTGGAAAAAAGTGTGATATCTTTAGGTATCAATTTTTCTAGCCTTCACGGGTTAAAGCCACTATGGTGGACAATGAAGATTTCATTGTTAAAGGGAAAATTTAAAAATTTAAGCACAACTGAAGGGAAAATTTTCATGGAGGAAAACCATGGGTGGCCTAGCTTCACATGAAATTGGTTCGACTACGAGATGATCGAGAATGTTACATCTAGTGGTTTTGGTCCTATCTACAATGGTAAGGTGATCGATCCTATCATATGGAAAGAAAAACTATTGTGTGTCTTGATCCATGCTCTTGATTTATCATATTCATCTTGATAAAGTTCATGCAAATGTAAAAATTCTTCGGTGATCATGTTCTCTCCATAGGTGGGATCTATTAGTATCCCATTAGTGGGCTTATCATAGATACGACCAACTATGTAAAGAGGACCATCATGAAAATGTATAAGTATATCCTTGGAGGAGAAATAAATGTCAAGAAACCTCTTATGTCAGCCCTTATGAGGGATGATGTCTATTTTTCCCACCATTTCATCCATAGGATTGACATTGATAGCATTATTTAGAATATAATAATTGTTTTCATCATCTGTATCAACATTCATCACATCCTTGTTCGTAGTTTTGCTTGCTTTGAAAAATGAAATATTATATTGGGTTGGTGAAAATTTGCAAGTTTTGGTTAGGAGGGACAAAAAACTTATTTCCCTGATCACTAACACCTCCAAAGGATAGGCAGACAGAATCAATAAGGTCTTGCACAAGTTGTTTAAGATGCTTGAAATGTTCCATGTCATGTTCATTTTGTTGATGATAGTGGCAATAAGCATTTGATTTGAATCTCAGGGGTAAAGGATTATTATGTTTAGTTGTTTTGATAGGTGGTAAGGTAATCATTTTTTGTTCTAAAAGCTAGGACATTGTGTTTTGAAAGGTATCAGGCAAGGGAGTGAATTGTCTTTTGGGGTCTCCATAGCTAAAGGGAACTGAGGCTTTGACAAAAACTACTTGATTATTAAAATTTTGAGAGGTTTTTTGAGGAGGGTTAAATTGAAGGAACCCTTTATTTTATTTTCTAAAAGGTTGGGGATTGTTTCAGTTTATGGGCTCAGCTCTATCAATTCATCTAGAAGTGGACCTTGTATCTCGACTAATAACTGAATTTTGATAATCACAGAGGGAAATGCATAGGTGCATGAAGGAGGGGAATTTCATCATGGTCAACTTGTCTTGGATTTTACTTTTAAAATTTTCTATTAGCATCTCTTGAAGGTGTGGGTCAGCAATCTTTATATCAATTTGGGAATAAAGCGATTGGTAGCATGAGATAAAATCAGTTATCTTTTTCATGCTCTTTTTGATTGCATCTCATCAAATTGGCCAAGGTCATCTTGGGAGTCATATGCACTTGGAAATGGTTTACAAATGCATCAACAAGTTCATTGAATGAATGATTTGAGTTTTTGATAAATAAAAGAACCATTCCAAGGAAATATCTTTCAAGGGCCTAGGAAAAGGTTTTGCCAACAATTTATAGTCAAGGAAAAAGTCACTACATAAGGCAATGTAGGCATTAACATGGTTAGAAGGATCTACCTTTCCTCCATATTTCTCAAATCTAGGCACCTCTACACCTTGTGGCATCAGTGTTTGCAATATCTCCAAGGAAAATGGACAGCTTTTGACATAATATGTGGGTGGGCTACTTTGATTCAAGTTTGGTCGCGCCCATAAAAGGATATGAAAATTAGAGTAAAACCTTTCCTGGGAATTGGACATTCCAACAGGTGACTAATATCTCTCTATGGACTTTCATTTACTTGTCAAACTAGGGGACGTATACTTTAAATGGCGCGGAAAAATATATGCACTAAGAACTAGTTTCAGTCAAAACTTAGCGGAAATAAATGCTAGAAAGGGAATTCTATCTATGCTACAGGAAGGTAATGCAAAGCTCTTTAACTCAACTATGATTTGATTAAAAAAGAAACCATAACAACTATGACTGGAACACAAACTATGAACTGGACTTATGCTGCAGGAACAGGCACAGGGATGGGTTCCCTATGCTGCAGGAGCAATACAAGACTAAGTTTGTATGAAAACTTCAAAGATGAAAGCTAACTGATGATCAACAGAAAAGAACAACTAACTAACTAGTTACAGATACTTACTAAGTGGGCCCCCTTAGCAAGCATCTACTGATTACACAGATGTTGAACTTAGAACTTCATCAAAATTTATTCATGAAAACATAATGGTATACATTGCTTTGTTGATATGGAAACTAACAACAAACTCTATCACTGATCATACAAATTCTGCTTTTCATTATTATACTGACTCTTACATGGTATCTTCTATCTTTCTATCACTATGTTTCTATCTTACTCTAACTATCCTCCTCTTTTTTTCACTCGCACAGGAGGAGCACTTTATTTAAAATCAGGAGAACAACTAACTAACTAACCCTATCAAAGAAAGAAGTGGAAATAAAGTATATCCTAGAATCAAGGAACAAACTTCATAAATGAATTTATGCGTTCAACCCAATCCGGAGAGAATCTAGCGCTCCACTCTTTCCAGATTGACTGTCATTAAAAATCTTTCCCAATAGTTTTGGTCAGAGAGTCTTTGTCGGAGCTTCCTCGAAGTCATGTAGGAAATGGACTTTACTGCAAGGCCGAGATCGGCTGCGCTTGACTCGGTCATTCTTCAACAATCTGCGAAACAAAAGGTAACAGATGTGAAAGAAAAGGCATATGGAACATACACAATATCCATTCATTAATCACACATTTAAATCTATTTCATCATTCAAAAACTATATGTAATATACCAGTCATTTAGGGAGTCAACGGGGTAATAAATGCAGTCAAGACAACACAATAAGCTGCAGGAACATGAAAGTGTTTTGCTATAGGATATCCCCATAAAAGGTTTCAAAAGAGTTTTAAACAACCACGAGTAACAAAAGTAAAGGAATTAAAAGTTCATCATAATATCCAAACTATGAGCATATTTTGAGCTCATCACTGCCCCCCTACTTAGTCTAATGCTGGTCCTCCAGCATTAACTTTTCTGGTGGTTTCTCTAAAATCAGTGGTTACTGCATGACTCTAAAATGGATTTCCAAACCTGTAATAAAATCCTCTGAAATCTCGGCACCTTTCATACCTACGGTCCTCTAAATCATCATTAAGATTTGTAGCCTGGTGAGGATAAAGGGGCCACATTAGCACAGGAGGTCTGAATTTCAATGGCAACCATAGTTCAAATCTCTTTTGTAGTCCCAATTGTATATATCTGCTTGATCGTTTAAGAGCTGCTGTAAAATTTAGGGGACTGTGTGGTTCTGATTTTCTTAGCCCAACAGTTAATCTTTCCCACCTTTTCTCACTTCTGGTGTATGCCAGTCTCCAAAACGAATATGGATGTGCCTGAAATTCATCATATACCTGTTTCTTGATATCAAATATCTTCTCTCTGGCTGTAACATTATTAATACCATATGTAAGAGCAAACCAGTCTTTCAACATGGCATGGGGGTTTGAACTTTGAGAGCGTAATGGAACAGGCTCAGTTTTCTCAATTTCTTCATATGTTTCCCATTGCCTGCCATAATTTGCTTCATTTGCTACCCATGACATAAATGATCTCAAATGGATATCACCAATATATAGAAGAGGATTCCATTCTGTTTCAGATGGAATTAAAAAGCCATGTAAATAAAATTCACACAGAGAATTTCTTAACCAATTAGGGGCTGCCTGGTATGCTTCGTAAAATTCCTTAGCAGTGTGAAGTATAGGGTCTTGATTTCTAGAATTTCTCATTAGTTGGAACCATAAGAACTGTTCCTTAAGGCACAGAGCATAAACTCTGGGTGGTGGTCTGCATTCCATAATCTGACCAGTTACTTTTAACATTTCATCAATTTTTGTTTTCAACTCAACAATTTCCTACTTCTGACTTTCAATTTCCTTTTTCAATTTCTTCCTTTCTACCTCCCAAAGACTTTGTTGCATGTAAGTCTAGGCTATGTGCCGGAAAGTCAGGGTTTGCAATGTAACTGTTTCCCAGTTAGCTTTGACATATTCAAGAAACTCAATCAAAAACGTCTTCTTATAAACAACAATGGCTTTACAAGCTGCATGGCAAAATATAGCTTCACTAGGGACATTCAATTGTTCAGTCAGTTCCTACTCTTGCTGCAAGATAAATTCTGGTTGCTATGGTGGAGAAGGCTATGCTTCTTCCGAAAACTACATAGTAGCGGTAGCCAAGTCATCAAGATTTGGTAAACCTTGCTCATTATGCTCCATTTCTTTTGTCTCAACTTGTTCCTCTTTAGGAACGAATGAACTTTGTGCAGCATTTTTGGACACATTCAGAGAAACATCAAATTCAGACCCTACAGACCCTTATAAAATTACAATAACCTCTGGTTGAGGTGAAACAGGGGAGGTCTTAGATTGTTTCCTTATGGAAACTCTTCTTAGCACTGATGCGGCTGCAGGAGGTGTTCTAGTAGCCTTTCTCTTTCAGGTCTGCTTAGAGGGCTCTGCCCTACCAGAGGATGACGGTGGACTGGTGTTAACAACATGTGTTGCTATAGGAGAGACGGCTGCAGGGGAAGGTGTTGTAGGAGAAGAGCATTTCCTTTTCTGAGAACAAGGGTCAGACTCTGGGGTTTGTTTTGCCCCAGACGACTCACCTGCCTTTGTTTTTCCCTCCTCTCTCCTAGTGGCAAACCTAGTTTGTATTTGAACAGAGGATTCTGGTGGGGGAGCTGCAGGACTAGGTGCTACAGGAGTAGATGACCATTGCCCTGTTCTACTCGTGGACGCAATTTCTTTCTTCTTTTTCCGAGGCCGTGGGGTAAGTACCCTAGGGGGTTGTGGAATTTGCAAGTCTTTTGGGCAACAAATTGTTGCCAGGAAAGAGGTGAGACATATCTCAAAGAGCGCTCAATCAGTAATTTGATAAGGCCATGGTGAGCAACATAATTATCTTTCCCCTGTTGGGTTCCATGGGCACTTTGTTCTAGGAATTTTAACAGGAAATTCAGAACATTTACAACTAACCCATGCCTCATATGACTTAATAATTTGAAATGATAAGAATGCATGTAGGAGAAATGGCCTTCACAGGTTAAATACATGATTATGTAAGTGGCGTATTCTAAATAAGGAGGAGGAAACGATACCCGCTTGCATCCCTGCTTGGAGACTTCCAAAGGTCCATCAGTGGGTATTGAAAACTCAGCCCTTGCAGTGGCAACATCTGAAGAAAATTTTTCTCCAACGGTTGGAAGCCTAGTTATTTCAGCAATTCTGTCTTCAGTTGCAACAACTGTTAGACCCCATATAGTAGCTTCCCCTTTAGAAAGGGTTCTCAAAAATTCTCCAGCAGCCTCCTCATCAAAAGCATTTAAACTCAAGAAATAGTTTAACCATCCACAGAGGCTAAATGCGTGGACTATTTGAGGATTTTTCAATAATAATTCATGAACTACAGGCTCATGTCGCACCAGGTGACCACCCATGTTTACAGTTTTCCTCTAGCTGAACTCAATTGCCTGCTAAAAATTCAAAATTCTTTGTTTCCCTTTCTGCTCTGGTTTTTCTTCTATCGTGTCATCACATTTCTTTCTTTTCCAAAAATGAACTTTTTGAACAAGCAGTCTTAATCGTAATTTACAAGAAAAACATGCAATAAAGAAGGACATGCGATCATATTTGGAAAGTACCAGAAAAGTATTAAAGAAAGGTTATTTGTGCAGTTATGGCAGCAGCGAAAAGACAGGTTTTAAAAGGTGGATTACCCCGCTCCCTACTTAGAGTATGACATGTGTCCTCACATGTACTAAAGAATAGGCGGAGATCGAGTAATAATGATTGGTACTGTTATAGCAGTAAATGAATAGAATAAAATAAATCAAATATGCGATAACAAAAAATATTGCATACCTTTGATAATTGCATGTATGTGTGAAGAAAGATGACGACGTCTGCATGAGTTGATAGTTGGGAAATGACTTCATAATTGAGGGCGATGTGGATGGATGAGGTGGATGGGTGATGTGGGCGGACAAGATGAATGGATGGAATGGATGGATGGGATGGAAGATAAAGAAGTGGTATGTAGTGACAAATGAAAATGGAGAAAAAGGGGTTTCCTTTAAAAAGAAAACCTTTATTATGAGCATGCTTTTCAAAATTACGGTGAAGCTGCAGGAGAAAGGCTAAAGCCTTCGGCTGTAGGAAGAGTAGCGGGTGGAACCTGAACGAACTGATGCATAAATTCTTCCTTTGATACTGGTTTATGGTACAACCAGAGTCGGTGGCCATTAAATAGCAATTTAAAACGAACTGGATCAATTGTCACCAGCTGTACAGCTCCGTTGTTGAACACATTCTCAACTTCATAGGCACCAAGCTAGCGTGTTGTGAGCTTACCCTAGTTTTCTTGATATCTAGAATCATATAACAGAGCCCAATCACCAGCAGAAAATTTATTGGTTTTTATGTGTTGATCATGCCATTTCTTCTATTGTTGTTGGACTGCTTCTGTATGCTGCAGGGCGGCTTTTCTCATTTCGTCCAAAGCATTGAGCTGCAGGAGGTGGTCCTTCTATGCTTCAGATATTTCCATATTGAGTTCAAGAGCTGTCCTCAAAGTTTTGCCCTCAAATTCTATGGGCAACATGGTTGTTTTCCCATAAAGTAGCTCAAAAGGTGTAAACCCAGTTGTTGTCTTCCATGTACTTCTATAGGCCCAAACTGTTTCAAGAAGTCTACTACTCCAATATTTTCTATGGATCTGCACTGTCTTTGTTAGGATTGCCTCAATTTCCTTGTTTGTTACCTCCGCCTGACCATTGGCTTAAGGGTGATAGGGGCTGGACTTCCTATGTTTCATTTTATAGTCATTCATTAATACAGTTATCAAATTCGATGTGAATTGAGCTCCTTGATCAGTTACAAGCTCTCTGGGAACTCGAAATCTAGTGAAAATTTGTTCATACAAAAATTCAGCAACTTTGTTATCTCAAGCATGAGTCATAGCTTTTATCTCGACCCATTTTGTGACATAGTCCATGTAAACTAGGATGTATGACTTGTCATTTGATGGTGAATCAATTGGTCCCACAAAATCCATTCCCCATTTATCAAAAGGGGTGACTATTACATGTGGATATAAGGGAATTTCATCTGACTTGGTTGGTCTTCCTATACATTGGCATCGGTCACATTTCCTTGTATAGGCCACAACATCCTTGTGTAATGTTGGCCAGTAGTACCCTATTGTAAGAACCTTCATTGATGTTCTTTTTGCTGAAAAATGTCCCCCACATGGTTCATCATGGCAAGCATGCAAGATATCATAAGTTTCATATTCTCTTACACATCTTCGCATTACTTGATCAGGTCTAGTATAAAATAGACAATTTGCAATCCATGAAAAATTAAAACTTTTCTCTATTAACAATTTCTTTTCTTTTGGAGAAAAATGAGCTGGTATTTTGTTTGTTGCTAGATAATTGGCAATGTCTGCATACCATGGAGTATGTGCAACAATGGAGAACAAGTGTTCATCTGGAAACCTATCATCAATATCCTCATGTTCAACAGGTGCAGCTGATTGAAGTCTTGATAAAAAGTCAGCTACAACATTAGCTCTTCCGGGTTGGTCAATGATTGTAATGTCAAATTATTGTAACAACAGGAGCCATCATGCCAATCTACCAGAAATGGCAGGTTCGTTCATCAGATACTTGATTGCTGCATGTTCAGTATGGATGAATATCTGATAACCTGTGACATAATGCCTAAATTTATTCAAAGCATACACTACTGCAAGCAATTCCTTTTCTGTGACAGTATAGTTGAGCTCAGGACCTTGAAGGTTCTTGCTGATGAAGTAGATGGCATGCTCGGTTGAATTTTATTTTTGACTTAAAACTTCTCCTATACCAAAATCAGAGGCATCAACATGTATGTGAAAAGGAAAATTCCATTTTGGACCTTGAAGAACAGGGGCTTGAGTAAGCAAGTCCTTTAGTTGCAGGAAGGATTTTTCATAGGCCTCTATCCACTCGAATTGAGAATCCTTAGTTAACAAGGCATAAAGTGGACTGGCAATTTTATTGAAATATTTTATAAACCTTCTATAATATCCTGCATGGCCAAGGAAACTTCTGACATCTTTTTGTTTTGCAGGAGTTTGTAAATTCTGAATAACTTCAATTTTAGCAGGGTCAACCTGAATTCCATTCTTTGAAATATGATGACCTAGAACAATACCTTCTTCCATCATTAGAAAACACTTTTCACTGTTTAGAGACAAATTTTGCTCTCTGCACCTTTTCAATACCTTTTCTAAGTTCACCAATTCTTCCTCAAATGTGACTCCATAGGTAGTGAAATCATCCATATAAATCTCCATACAGTCATGAGATATATCATCAAAGATACTAATCACTACTCTCTGAAATGTTGTTGGCACATTGCATTGACCAAAAGGCAAGACTGAGTAAGCAAATGTTCCCCATGGATAGGTAAAAGTGGTCTTATCTTGATCTTCAGGGGCAATTTTTATCTGATTGTACCCACTGTAACCATCCAAAAAGGAAAAATATCTTTTACCAGACAGTGAGTCTAGTACTTGGTCTACAAAAGGTAGTGGAAAGTGATCTTTTTTAGTGGCATTGTTCAAATCTCTGTAATCTACACACACTCTCCATTTTCCTCCTTTCTTGGGGACAATAACTAATGGAGAAACCCATTGACTGTCAGAGATTGGATAAATAAAACCAGCATCAAGCAACTTTTGAAGTTCATTTTTCACTATTTCTCTAAGTGTTGTATTTACTCTTCTTTGAGGTTGTCTAACTGGTAAACAATCTTCTTTGATATATATCTTGTGAGTACAAACTTGAGGATCTATTCCTTGCATGTCCCCATATTCCCATGCAAAAGCTTTATGTTAATCTTGTAGCATTTTTAATAAGTCATCCTGTTGAGATTGTGACAGTTTGCTCTTGTGGAAGCAAGTGATGGAAAATTGTAGGAAGTTTAGGCAATGAACTCTCAGGATTTGGTTGTTGTAGGAAGCATTGTAGATGGCTGCCATTTGGATCAGATGAACTACCTGTATCAGAGTTAAATTGTAGAATTTGAAAAAGCAAAGCATCCTCATTCTGAAATTGTGAGAATGGATCATTTTGAAGCATCATTAATTGAGCCAAGGAATTGGCTTCTTCAGTTTCTTCCTCCACATCTGGCCAAATAGGTTGGGACAAATCTGGTTGAGGTCTAGCAGGCGGATACAAAGCCAATTTTTTTTGTGGACTGTCTATCAAAAATGGTCATATCTCTAGAATGACATCCTATAAAAGCATCAGTAGTGGCTAACCATGGTCTACCAAGGATAACTGGATACCCTCCTAAAGTTTCCTTAACTGATAATATTGTAAAATCAGCTGGATACTCCCAAGATTCAAGAGTGACAATTACATCTTCCACCATCCCATCAGGTTTAACTGTGGAGCTATCTGCAAGCTGCAGAACTGTGGGTGTAGACCTAATGTTTGAAATGTTCAAGGAGTCCATACTATGCTTTGTCATGACATTAATGGCAGCACCTAAGTCAATCAAAACATTTTTTACAATTTGGCTATTTATATGTATCTGCACTACAAGACTTCCAAGGTCAATATACTTTGGAATGATTGCATTTCCCAACATTATATCAGCCAATTTCCCTAAGATATGAATTATTTGAGGATCCTTTTTCTTTCATCTAGGCTTCTTTAAACATGCCTCTTTAATAGCTTTTCCAAAAATGAGAACATTTTCAATAGCCTGAAATAAGGGAATTTGAATTTGTACATTTTTGAGCTGATCTAGAATGTCAAAAGTGGGTTCTTCCATGGATTTAAATGCAGTACTTTGCAACCTCTAAGGAAAAGGTGGGTTGTTTTGACTTTGCAAAATAAGTTCCTTAGAAACCGTATCGGTTATAGGCATATGCTCAGTAGGAACAACAGGTGTAGTAGATTCTTCAAGAGGAGAATCTGGTATTTCAATAATTAGAGGTAGTTTTGGAGTAGGTAGAGTGGTTCCAGACCTCAATTGGATATCATTAACATTTAAGGCATAAGCTTGATATTGGTTGGCTTCGGCAAGATACATAGGCTGTTGTGGCTGCTATTGTTGCTTATTATTGGGATTTGGCAATGGCTGAGCAGGCATAGGTATTTGTTTTGGTGGGCCAGTATTAGTGGCAGTTGCTGCAGGAGGTGGCATGAGGGCCTGTGGTTGTGGTTGTGGAAGCTGCAGGAATCCAGAGGACTGGTTTTGCCATTGCTGAGGACCTCTCCATTGAGGATTTTGCTGCCAATTACCTGAACGTGGGGCCCATTGTCCTTGTGGCTACTTCCAACCTCCTTGAGGAGATTTCCATTGCGGGGTATGATAATTAGGCCAACTTGGTTGAGGTGGATTCCAGGGTGGTGGTGGTCCATATGCATGTTGCCATTAGTTATTATAGCCAGAATAAGGATTACCAAAAGTTAAAGGATCTTGAGGAATACCTTGTCTTTGGGCCCATGGTCTCCTTTGTGCAACAAAGAACACTTGATCATCATCACCTTCTACTAGCTTGAAGTCAGTAGGTAGTTTCTTAGCTTCCAAATTAGCCACCATCTTGCATCTGCAATCACGCTTCTTCTATCTGCAATATGGAGAGAACTTGGCCAAAACTGCCTCAACTTCCTCATGTTTCTTCCGAGCTTGCATGGTGTCTAGTTGTGTAGCCATATTATTAATGATGTCCTGTTTGAAGTCAGACAACAAATTTGTTATCTCCATCCTAGAAACTCCACTAGAAGAAGACTTCCCCACTGTAGCATGATGACCTCGACCTTTCTTAACTATTGCTCAAGAGTAGTTAAGACATATTTTCTTTATATCATCCCAAGACAGTTGGGCTATATCACCTCCTCCCATCAGGTCCAGGGCATCTATACATGCATCACTAATTCCCCTTAGAAAGAGTAGTTTCTGAGAGTCCTCGTTGAGAGTATGGTTTGAGTTCCTCTTTAGTGAAAACAAAAATCTGGAAATGTAATCTTCCAGACTTTCATCGTCCTTCTGCTGAATTTGGAATATGTCATCACCTTTACTGGCACTTTTACAATATTCCTTATACTTTTCAAGAAATTTAGTCTGCATGGCTGCCCAACTATCAACAACGCCTCTTCCTAGACTCATGAACCATCTGAGAGCTCCCTCCTTCAAGGTGGAAGGAAATAACTTCAGTTTATGAGCATCTGTGTTGTAGTCATAACTGCGACATATGACATCAAATTCAAACAGAAAAGTTTCTGGGTCCTCCGTAACCAAGCCATAAAACTTTGGAAGCAAGGAAGAGGGAATGTTTTTAAGATTGTCAGTATCTCATTAGGGAACAATGAGAAACTCAAACGCTGGAGGTGGATTATTAGGTGGATTATTTGCCATGTTTGGTTGCTAGAATAACAAAGCGAATGGATTTTCCTCAGGTTCTTCGTCAGCTGGGTTAAATGGTATTTCAACAAATAGGTTTTCAGGAAGGAACCTTCCCAGTGCATCTCTTCTTCTATGCATGCAATACGGTATGAATAGTGGCTTGAAATATTTTGAAATTTTTGACTAACAAACTAAACTAATGCTAAAAATGACCTCTGACGAATTCTTAGCTAGACGCCATCCCCAGCAATAGCGCCCAAAATGGTCACGCCCATAAAAGGATATGAAAATCACAGTAAAACCTTTCATGGGAATTGGAAATTCCAACAGGTGACTAATATCTCTCTATGGATGTTCATTTACTTGTCAAACCAGGGGACGTATACTTTAAATGGCGCGGAAAACTATATGCACTAAGAACTAGTTTCAGTCAAAACTTAGCGGAAATCAATGCTAGAAAGGGAATTCTATCTACGCTACAAGAAGGTAATGCAAAGCTCTTTAACTCAACTATGATTTGATTAAAACAGAAACCATAAGAACTATGACTAGAACATAAAATGTGAACTGGCCTTATGCTGTAGGAACAGGCACAGGGATGGGTTCCCTATGCTGCAGGAGCAATACAAGACTGAGCTTGTATGAAAACTTCAAAGATGAAAGCTAACTAATGATCAACAAAAAATAACAACTAACTAACTAGTTACAGATACTTACTAAGTGGGCCCCCTTAGCAAGCATCTACTGATTACACAGATGCTAAACTCAGAACTTCATCAAACTTTATTCATGAAAACAGAATGGTATACATTGCTTTGTTGATATGGAAACTAACAACAAACTCTGTCTCTGATCATATAGATTTTTCTTTTCATTATTATACTGACTCTTACATGGTATCTGCTATCTTTCTATCACTATGTTTCTATCTTACTCTAACTATCCTCCTCTTTTTTTCACTCACGCAAGAGGAGCACTTTATTTAAAATCAGGAGAACAACTAACTAACTAACCCTATCAAAGAAAGACGTGGAAATAAAGTATATCCCAGAATCAAGGAACAAACTTCATAAATGAATTTATGCATTCAACCCGATCCAGAGAGAATCTATCGCTCCACTCTTTCTAGATTGACTGTCATTAAAAATCTTTCCCAACAGTTTTGGTCAGAGAGTCTTCGCCGAAGCTTCCTCGAATTCGTGCAAGAAATGGACTTTACTGCAAGGCCGAGATTGGCTGCACTTGACTTGATCATTCTTCAACAATCTATGAAACAAAAGGTAACAGATGCGAAAGAAAAGGCATATGGCACATACACAATATCCTTTCATTAATCACACATTTAAATCTATTTCATCATTAAAAAACTGTATGCAATATACTAGTCATTTAGGGAGTCAACGGGGTAATAAATGCAGTCAAGACAACACAATAAGCTGCAGGAACATGAAAGTGTTTTGCTATAGGATATCCCCATAAAAGGTTTCAAAAGAGTTTTAAACAACCACGAGTAACAAAAGTAAAGGCATTAAAATTTCATCATAATATCCAAACTATGAGCATATTTTGAGCTCATCAAAGTTTATGGTCGAAATTTTCTTTTGAAGGGATGAGACAGTTTGGAAAAGTTGTGTTATGAGAGGGTCATTGCTTGTGTTATGAGATGGAAGTGAAAGTGGTGATGGAGTGTATGTGGTTGTAGGACAAGTGAATGTAATTCTTAAAGGTGGTAAGGCAGGAGATATAATGTGTGATGCCACATAGGAACTAGGGATGCTAACAAGAATACCCAGGGAAGGAATCACATTACTAACTTGTTGCATTATTTTTGTGACTTGAGGGTTGGTATAGGTAGGTATTGAGGAAATTATTGAGGAAGGAGGAATTTGAGTTCCTCCTTGGCTTGTGAAATTTCTTGTAGGTAGAGGACAACTAGTGGTTGGGGAAATATGCTTTCCAAAGAGTTGAACTAATTTTTTCATGAGGTTAAGGAAATCGTCCCTTTCAAGCATGCAGTGAATGTTTTCTATGGTAGGAATTGAAATGGTTGAATATTTTTCAAGGCTTATTTCATGTTGTGAGTTTACTAGATCCTCATGGATGTGAATTATGTTTTCTTGCGGGATTGTATCATTCCTTATTTCAACTTGCATGCAATCTGAAGGAAAAGAGTTACTAAGGGTGTTATACATGCCTAGTGTACTACTTTAGATACTAGGAGTGCAAGCTCTAGATAACCCAAGATCCACAATGATTATGCTATTACAGGATGAAATGAGTCTCAAACTTATTCTCACTAATGTATTAGCAATAGGATACCAAACACTCATGCAAAGGGTACTAAATGTAGGGTGAATGCAAATGTGATGCAACCTAATAAGAATAAAATGCTTATAACTAAAAAATATGCAAAGTAAAACTGAAATGCAAAAACAACAAATAGAAAATTAGAAACTAAACTATAAATGCCAGAAAATGTAGTGAAAAATATGCAAAGGGACTGATTTTCCCAAGGTGGTGAATGAGTCTAGGTACTAATTTTTTTGAAATTTTTTAGAAATTTTTAATTGGATTTTATGTTTTTTCAGTTTTCCGATGCAAATATGAGATGCAAATGTAAAATTTGACTAATTTTCAAATGAAATTAAATTCAATAATGCAAGCTAAATGAGCTTTTCACTAATGCAAAAATTGAAACCCCATAATGCAAATTAATCAATGCAAAACCTAATGCAATGTTAATGCAAGCTAAATCTAGGATGTAAATACACTCCAAATCATAATAATTATGTCCTAAATGTGGGTTCACCAAAATGGATCCTATTAAAATGGAAATTTTGTATGAATGTATTCACACCCACTTTCAAAGAGGCTCCACTCAAGGATAGCCCTAGAGACTTCAATGCAAAAGAGATTGAAATCTAGCAGTAGGGTTATCTTGGAGAGATTGAATGATATCTAATGAGGGGTTCACCACCAAGTGTAAACTTGGAAAAGATAATGTTGGAAAACATAGTGTGAAATTAAGATGAATGCAAAATGACCCAGAAGATGTTGTAAAACACAATGTGATATGAAAAGTAAATCTAAATGACCTAAGAAAGTGAATAAAATGTAGTAAAAGGCTATGAGACTAGAAGTGTGGACTTGGAATACTAGAGAAGATAGGATGAAGGTATGGATCACTAAAAAATTTGCTATTGAAGCCGACTAGGACTCATATGCTAGGCTGGGTGAATCATTCCAACTTCCAAGAAAATGTGCAGGAACATGTTTTAGCCAAAAGGGTATCCAAATCTGTAAAAATATTGATTAGGCCTGTATAGTGGGACTCATTCACCAATAGTGGTGAATCAGTCCACTTCTACTTTTTTTGGAAATTCTAAAGTGGATTTTGTGCCTCTCATTTTTCTCTACTCCTTTTTACTAGTTTTTAGATTTGAAACTACAAAATAGCACCTATAGGTCTTCTCCAAGATTCTCCAAGGCTTGATGACAACTTTGAAAACTTTTAGAGACTTGAAAATTTTTCTCCACCTTTGCTTCTTGGAAAATTTGCAACCTATCCATACAAATCACACATAAGAAGAGGGAAACATGTTTTGGGGTTAGTGGATAGGGATTTTCCTTGGTCAAACCCCTTGTTGGTAATTAAGCCTTGAAATAAAATGAAATATGGAAAGATAATGGTGAATGAACAAATAAAAATGTTGGAACTCACCAAAACCTTGCAATTAAGTGCTGCAAACATGTAAGTGATGGCTCCAATGGATGTGGACTTGGAATCTTGCTTGATTTTGATAGATCTTGAATGAAGCTCTTGCTTGAATCACAAACCCTACATCAAAATTGTTAGCTCTAAAACAACATGATGCAAGCAATCTTTGACATGATGAATGAAACTTGAAAGATGCTCTATAATTCTTGATAATCTTCCCTTGAAATTCATTGAATGGTCTTGTGAATGCTCAAATTCTCTTGTGAACTCTTGAATGCTAGGTTTGAATACTTGAATGCTTGCGATGAAAATGAGTGATAGAACATTGTATTTATACTTAAGTATGCAAGAATTCCAAAAAATACAACACTACAAGCCAACATCAAATATAGGAGAATAAAATCCCATCAGTAATTTGATTTGAATTTGAATTTTGGTCACATGTGCCTCATTCACCCAAGGTGGGGAATGAGCCCCATCACACATAATGTATGGGAAAAAAAATTAAAATTGTCTAGAAATGTGTAAAACCTACATCGGGGCCAAAAAGACCTAGGTGGGACTCTTTCACCCAAGGTGGTGAGTGAGTCCTAGACACGAAATATAGGCCACACAAGCTAGAAACACTTGAATTATTATTGGTTACTGATTGGTGTCAAGATTATCCTCAAAAAGATGCAATAAATGAGGCTTGTGGATGTAAAATAGGTCCAATTAAAGCATAAGAAAGAAAAATTATTAATGAAAAGCCTAGAGGAATGTGAAAGTGTGTTACAACACTTTGCAACACTCCAAATAAGGTAAGATTAAGATCAATTATGATTAAAATTATGTTTATTATGCTTAGTTAATTGATAAAAACCTAGAAAAGTGTGAAAGTGTGTTACAAGACTTCATGACACTTTTGCAAGGCACCATTAAAATCATATTAGTTCACAAGGGCCCAAGACCTAATGTGAATGTGTTATCTACATTACAATACTAAATCAAGGCAACATTAAGCCAAAATCACAAGGAGGGACCAAACAAGTCAGAAAAAGTAGAAGGGTTACTTTTTCGATGACTCTAGTATGAAGTGGCTAGCTTGAATGTAGATCTTGAATCAAAGGAATGCTTGATATATCTCTAATTGAATTTCTTTCTTGAATAAAAACCCTACATCACAAATTTTTTAGCTCAAAATCACACATGATGCAAGAATATCTTTGACATGATGCTTGAATCTCGACGATAGCTCCAAATGCTTGATGAATTTCTCTTGAATTCTCTTGTGAACTCAATTATTCTATTTGGAATGCTCTTACAAAAGTATTAGCTTCTTGGATGATAAAATGAGTGAAATAACCTTTTATTTATACTTATCTATGCTTAATATCCTGAAATTACACCACAACAAGCTGACATATGAATTCATTAATTAAAAGAGGCTAAATCCTACCAAGATTTGAAACTAAATCCTAAAAATAACTTGAGGGGGACTAAGACACACTATGTTGTGTCTTAGTACCGATGCTTGAAGCTCGAGGTATAGACTCCAAAAATTTGGCCCTCTAAGGAACATTTAAAAATAGGGTCCTAAGACCTTTCAAGGACAAAGACGCCCTAGGTGGAATTTTAGTCCTAGTCCAAAAATAAGGAAACACAGCCAGAATCATTAAATTATCATTTACCCTTTGATTTTTGTTAGGATTAGCCATGAAAAGATATAATTTATTAAGATTGTGGATACAAAATAGGACCAATTAAGACATAAATAAGGATAAATAAAGAAAGGTGGGCCCAAACAAGTGTGAAAATGCAAGGGTATGTATTTTCCTAAACTACATTTAGCCCCGACTTTAGTAAGAGGATAAACTTGTTTCAAATTCACACTAAATTACCCAACCGCACAATCAAGAGGGGTTCAAATGTACAAATGCTAGTAAGATAGGATGACAATAACCAAGAGGGTGTCCAAGCCCCCAAGATCAAGATCCTATGACAAACCAACATAGGCACAAAGGAACACACTTGCGGATGATATATGAAGCCATAACCAGATCACTTGCATACACCATAAAAGATAGAAAAAAGAAAAAGGAAAAAGAAAAATGAAATAAATCAATCTTCAACTGGTCATGCAACACGTTGTGAACTAGGTCTTGGTTGTTTGTCCAAAAAAATTTACAAGTGGAACACGTTGTCCACTATGCAAACAAAATACATGCTCACAAGGGCCACTGAAGTTAGTTGTTCACTAGGTGAACCCCAGGGAACCATATTAAAGCAATACCTCCATGACTTTAATAAGGTACAAGAATGCAACACGACAAGAAAGAGGGATGTTTGAAGGGATTTTTCCTAGTTCATGAAAGGTCTCATCTTAGGGAACATTTTTCTTAACGTCTCCAAGAGAGGAAAAATACAAGGTCTCATCTTAAGGAACATTATACTTAAGTTTTCCAAGAGAGGAAAAGTCAAAGAAATATCATGCTCTCGGAGGAAATCAAACCCAATGACACCAACAAGAAAAGGATGCATCGAAAGAAGAAATAAATTCACACAATGAAACATGAGTGTCGATGTATTCCTCAATATTAAACTGGTTGCTAACACCATTGTTGTGAGAAATTGCTTCAAAGTAGAAGGTGTGAGAGATTGCTTGGAAAGCCCTATGCCAAGTCATATGTTTCCAATAAGCTACATCATGAAAAGAGAAGGGGTTTCCCCCAAAATGCATAACTCAGTACGTCACATACAAGCCAACTTAAGATATTTGATCCACATCCCAAGCTTGCTCTTATATATACATGAAAGGTGGTCAAATAGCGAAAAGAGACAAAAAGTTACATATGAGGACAAGGTTACCTAACCCCTTGCCCCCACTTAGTGCAAGACAAGGATGAACTGAAATGATTGATAAGAAACATGCTAGAGTGAAAATCAATACCAATTAGAGGAATTAGGTGCCCCACATAAGGAAGAGCACCAAAATCCTTAAGATGTTGGATTTTATTACTCAAAGCTTTACATTCATTAGTAGAATTCCCATGAACTCTATGATATGCCCAAAATGAGCTACTATAGTAGAATATTTTTCATGTCCTTGGAGGGAGGGATATCAAAAAATCTTGGAGGAGTCTCAACAATATACTCTCTTGATCAAAAGGAGAGGATGTTTCGTTATTGTGCAAAAAATATATCATTGTTTAGGAGATGATGTCATACTGTGGACAAATATTTTAGCACCACAAGACTCTCTAACACTTCTAGGTTTTTTCACCTGAAAGGAGAGAGGTGTGCCAAAAGTTGCAATGTCCCCACTCAAGAATAATGCAAATATGAATGAAATATGCCTAAATAGAGTGCCCTAAATGGAAGAAACTAATTAAAGATATTGATTATTAAATGAAAACTAAAGAAATGCAAGATGTTTGAAAATAAAATTATGTATGCAAAAGTTACCTAAGAACATAAGCAAACAATAGAAAAAATGAATGAGAGTACAAAGGTGCACTTGGAAACTGGAATCTGATACAGAGAGGCTTTGAAATCTTGTAGAGTTTACTGTTGAAGCCAACTAGGACACCTACAACAAGCTGGGAAACTTAGTCTTATTTCGAGGAGATTCTGCCAGAACAGGTTTCAACCAAAAGGGTATCGAAAACTACAGAAAATAATTTTCAAACCTAGTAGTGGGAATAATTTTCCACTGATGGCAACTTAGTCCACCTTCAGATTTTAGGAAATTCAAGACAAGAATATGTAGTCTTTAATCTGCACTTATGTTCCTGACATGTTTTTGGATTTGAATCTACAGAATGTGACCTGTAGGTTATCTGCAAGATTCTTTTAGCATTTTTTTGACTTTGAATGACTTTGATGAATTGATGACACCTTTTAACACCTTTCTCTTTGACAAATATGTAGACAAAACTTGCAAAACACACATACAAAGAGGGAATAAGGTTTAAGGGTTAGTGAATAGGGGCTTGTCAAACCCTTGAAAATGAAATGAAATGAAAAGAGAATGATGAATGAATAACATGTAATGCTACAATTCACCAAACCCTTGAAGTAGAAATCTAAAGATATGCAACTAGATGCTCTAATGGATGTAGACTTGATAATGCCTAAAGTGATTGATTAAATGCTTGAATGCTTGAATGAGATTAGGAGATTTATTGGGGGTGAAAATGAGAGGAAAACCCTATATTTATACATGATTATATGAAATTTCCCAAAAATACCACATCACAGGCCAACCTGAAGGTTAAGAGAATAATATCCTGCCAAAAATTTGAAATAATTTTATTTTTGAGCTAAGTGGGACTAAGTCGCCCCAAGTGGTGACTTGGTCCCACTAGGGAAAATTTAATGGGTGTTAGCAATTAAAGTCTATTAAATGACGTTTAACGAGATTATTCTAAAAAATACACTTAAGTAGGGATGAAAAGTGTATAAAGGGGTCATTTAAACATAAGAAAGGGTCCAATTATTGATGACAAGCCTAGAAAAGCATGAAATTTGTCACAACACTTTACAAAACTTTAAAATAAGACTTGGTAAGTGATAAAAAGTGGTTATTTAAGTGAATTATAATAATAAGATCCTAGAAAAGTGTGAAAATGTGTTACAACACTTCAAAACACTTTTACAAGGAATCATAATGTTCTTAATGATTCACAAGGACCCAAGACCTAATGTGAATGCGTTGACCACATTAAAACATAAAATCAAGGAAAAATAAAGTCAAAATCACAAGGAGGGCCTAAGCAAGAAGAGAAAGTAGAAGGGTTACTTTTTTCATGTTCACATTTAGTCCCCTAGTTTAGTGAGAGGATGAACCTACTTCAAACTCACACTAAAGTAGACCCACACATAATCAAGAGGGATTCCAATGAGCTAATGCTAGCAAGATGAGACAACAAAAATCAAGAGGGGTAATAAATCCCCCAAGATCAAGATACCATGGCCAACCAAACATAAGCACAAAGGAACACACATGAAAGTGGTGATGAAAGGAAGAAAATAAAAGAGAGAGAGAATCATATCAAGCTTCAATCACTTGTCCAACTTGATGTGGATCAGATCTAGGATTTTTTTCTAGAAAATAAAATGCATACTCACTCTAAGGTGATGGAACTCATGGCTATCCACTGGGTGAAAAGGCCTAAAAGGTGAGAAACATACACTCATTCTTGGTATGTACTCACACATACACAGGTGGCTATGGGGAAAGTCATGCCTTAGAATGAGATTCCCACTCAACCATACCAAAGTTATACCTCCTAATAACTTTAATAAGGTGTCACAAAAGAAAATGACTTTTTGTGCTTCACAAGACAAGCAAAGCTTCATATGCTTAGAACTCATGGACAAATATGATGACACCACATAAATTCAAGTTGTATTATGCAAGGTGGCCATATAAAAAATGCAAAATGCAACATGAAAATAATGCTCAAAGGATTATTTCTTAGTTCATGTAAGGTCTTAGCTTAGGTAACATTGTTCCTAATGTCTCCAAGAGAGGACCAATCAAAGAAAAGAAAATTCACAACTTAGGGGATGCATTTCATTGCATCAAGCCACTAAGAGGAATATAATATGACAAGATAGATCAAGATCATGAAGGACACCACACCCAATGTCATCCAAAAAGCAACAAACATGTTCATATTAAGTAAGAAGGTTGCACTAAGAACCAAGAAAAATGAAAAGTGCAAAAGAATAATGTCAATGTATGCCACCACTTTAAAGGAATTGCTACACACTTTTTTATGAGTAAGTAATTTAAAAGTAGCAAATGAAAAATACTAAAAGAATAAAGAAGACATGAGATCCAACTTGGAAAGCCCTATGCCAAGTCATATGTTTCTGAGTAAGGCCACATCATGTGAAGGAAAGAAAAAAAAGGGAAAGGAAGGAGTTTCCCCCAAAATGAAAACACCAAACACATAAGGGATCTATGGATTTGGGGTTAGTATGTTCGGTGCTGTAATTTTTGTAAAGAGCTCAAAACTTTCATCATTCCCAAAATACACATAGAATTGGAAGAATGACACAAAGAGAGGGAAAACAAAAGAAAAATAACCCTTTAGGGTCAACATGGAAGAGACATAAGGTGTCTCAATGCTTTGCAGCATCCCCAAAAGGAAAACACAAAACAAAAGACAAAAGAGAAAATAAAAGGAAAAATGAAAAGGAAAGCCTTTTGGGTCAACATGAAGGAGACATTTTGGTCTCAATGCCTTGTTTCATTCCCAAAAATAAAACACAAGAAAAATAAAAGGATAAAGAAAAGAAAAAGGGGCCTTTTGGGTCAACATGGAAGAGACATAGGGTGTCTCAACACTTTGTGTCATCCCCAAAAGGAAAACACAAAAAAAAATACAAAAGAGAAAAAGAAAAAGACATGCATGACATATAAAATAATGAAGGTACAAATAGAATATCATGAGGGATCACATTACACACAAGAAAAAGAAAAGAAAAAGAAAAATTCAAAAGACTAGTAAGGCAAATGCAAGTCAACCGTCTAACAAGTCATCTGCCTCCCAATCATTTTCATTGGATTCAAAAGGAAAACAACTAGCTAGAGGGACAAGAGCAAGGGACGAACTAGGTGAAGTGCCAGTTTCATCACTCTGTATAGGAGATATCTCAGTTAATCTCATAGACAAAGAAAGCAATGTGTTGAGTTCCTTATGTACTTCTTTGTCAATTTTAGTTGTTTCCTCATCATCATCCAAGTTAATCAAAATAGGAGGATGAATGATAATACCCAAAGAAGAGTGCACCTCTTGTTGTGATTGTTGTACTGGATCGCTTTGTGGTAGGTGAGGAGGAATATTATCATGTATTGATTTTGTCAAGTGTGGATTTTTATTTTCTTTGTTTTCTTCTTCATGTAACTTGTGAGCAAGGGCACAACGTTGATGCTAACACTCCCTAGTGCCTCAATTTATTTTGATTCAATTTAGTTGTTTTTGTGTAAGAGTGAGTTGATCAACCATAGGTTTCTTTTCGTCCTGAAGGGGAGGAACGAAAGGAGCCATGGGAGGTTGGTCATCCACTTTCTCTTTTGCTTTATAAACTTGTTTTATACGAGGTGGCATGATGGGGTTATTGTCATTGTCTCTTTGTCTTTTGGAAAATGTAGGTAAAGTGTTTAGTTGGTTGATCTTGATTGTTTGGTTCTTGTTCAGGTTGAAGCATTGTTTCATCTAGGATAGGAGTATCCGAAATGGATGGGGACATGTTGTAGAGAGACAATTCTGCTATTTTCTTTGCTTTAATTTTTTTATAAGCAATGAAAAAGAAATCTTTTTGAGGTGTTATAGGTTCCATGGGCTCAGGCTAAAATCCTTCTAAGGAAAAGTTTCCTTTCAAAGACAATGGGTGAAAGTTGCAATGGTGGACAACGAATATTTCATTGTCAAATGGAAACTTAAGCATTTGTGAATAATCGAAGGGACAACCTTCATTGAGATAAGCCACGAATGGCCTAGCCTCAAACATAATTGGTTTGACTATGAGATGATGGAGAATGTGACATCTAATGTTTTTGGTCCTATCTGGAATGGAAGGATGATCAATCCTATCATAGGGCAAGAAAAACCATTTTGTGTCTTGGTCCATGCTTTTGGTTTGTCATAGTCAGCTTTATAAAGATCATGTAATACTCAAAACTCCTTGGTGATCACGTTCTCTCCATAGGCAGGATCTATTAATATCCCATTAGTGGGCTTATCATATATTTGGATTCCTATGTAAAGAGGACCATCAAGTAGATTTTTGAGTATATCCTTAGAGGAGAAAGAAAAATCAAGAGTATTCTTAGGTTGGCCCTTACAAGGGATAACGTCTATTGCACCTACCATTTCATCCATAGGATTAACATGTGTAATATGAGGAAGAGGATCATGTTGTTCATCATCTATATCAACATTCATCACATCACTCTTTGAAGTTTCACTAGCTTTGAAAATAAAATATTATGTTTGGGCATTGGATCACTGAAAATTTGCAAGTTTTGATTTGAAGGGGAAACATAATTATTACCTTGATCATTAACACCTACAATGGATATAAAACTGAAATCAGTGAGGTCTTGGACAAGATGTTTATAATGCTTAAAATGTTCTATGTCATGTCCATTTTGTCTATGATAATGGAAATAAGCATTAGATTTAAAGCTCAGAGGTAAAGGATTAGTAGGATTGGGTGCTTTGACGGTAGGCAAGGTAATCATTTGTTGTTGTAAAAGTTGAGACATTGTGTTATGAAGGGTGTTAGGTAAAGGTGTGAATTGTCATTTTGGGTCTCCATAACTAAAGGGCATGGAGGTTTTAACAACTGCTACTTGGTTGTTGACATATGGAGTTGTTTGTTGAGGAGGACGATTCAATTGCAATAACCCTTTTTTTTGTTTTCAAAAAGTTTGTGAATTTTTTTGATGTGCATGTTGAGGTTTCTCAGCTTGGCTAGAAGTGGACTTTGTATTTCGAATACTAAGCAAATTGTGATAATCACAAAGGGAACTACACAAGTGCATGAAGGAGGGAAATTTCATCATGATCAATTTATCTTGAATCTTACTTTGCAAGTTTTCTATGAACATTTTTTGAAGATGTGGGTTAGGAACCTTGAAATAAATTTGGGAATAAAGTAACTGATAGTGTGAGATAAAATCAATTATATTTTCTTCCTCATGTTGCTTGCATCTCATCAAATCAACCAATGTTTTCTTGGGAGTTATATGCACTTGGAAATTATTTATAAATGCATCAACAAGTTCATTAAATGAATGAATTGAATTGTTTGGTAAAGAGGAAAACTAGTCCAAGGTAGTTTCTTTTAATGTTTGAGGAAACAATTTTCGAACAATTTATCATCAAGTACATAGTCACTACATAAAGTGGTATAGGCATTGACATGGTTAGAAGGATCTCCCTTTTCTCCATATTTCTCAAATCTAGGCATATCTACTCCTTGTGGCATCAATGTTTGAAATATTTCCAAAGATAGTGGGTTGATTCAAACATAATAGGTGGGTGGTCCATTCTCATTTTGGTTGATGGTGGAGTTTTTTTTTGCATGGAAGAGAGAGTTTGGAAGAGTTTTGTGATAAGAAGGTTAGTATAGGTAGGATGAGGTGGAAGTGAAAGTGTTGATGGAGTGTATGTAGTGGTAGGGTAAGTGAATGGAATGCTTATAGGTGGTATGGTAGAAGAGGATAGAACATGCGATGCCACATAGGAATTGAGGATGCTAGCAGGAATACTCAAGGAAGGAATCACATTACTAACTAGTTGCATTGTGGTTGTGACATGAGGAGTTCTATAGGTAGGTATAGATACTACTATTGAGGGAGGAGGAGTGTGAGGTCCTCCTTGGCTAAGCACAATGTTTGCTAGTTGAGAGGCACTAGAGGTGGAAGGAACATGTTTTTTATATATCTCAACTATTTGTTTCAAAACGTCTAGGTCATCTTCACTTTCAAGCATGCAATGGATATTTTCTATGGTTGGAATTGTAGTGGCTGAAATATTTTTGAGACTCACTTGATGTTTGAGATTTGTTAATTCCTCATGAATGTGAATTATTTTGTCTTGTGGGATATGATCATTCTGTATGTTAACTTGTAGGTTATTGGAAAGCAAAGAGTTGCTAAAGGTATTATCCATGCCTAGTGTACTAGTTGTAATACTAGGAGTGGAAGCTTTAGATAACCCAAGATCCACAATGAGTGTATTTATATAGTGGGATTCCATGAGTCTCAAACTTCTTCTCGCTAAGATATTAGTAATAGGGAACCAAACACTCATGCAAAGGATTCTAAAGGTAGGGTGAATGCAAATGCAATGTAAACTAAGAGCAATAAAATGTTGATAACTAAAATTATGGAAAGAAACATAGAAATGCATAAACAATAGGCAAAAACTCAAAAAATTAACTACAGATGATAGAAAATGCAAAGAAGACTGTGCAACTAGGCTAAGTCGCCCAAGGTGGAAAATGAGTCTAGGTAGTGGTTTTTTTGAAATTTTTTTTAAGTTTTTAATTGTGTTTTATGCTTTTTAGGTTTTTAGATGTAGATGTAATATGAAAATGTATGAATTTAGTGCTTTTTTTAAAATGATTTTAAATGCAACAATGCAATCTATATGATATTTTTACTAATACAATTTTGAAAATCCTAGGATGCAAAACAATGCAAAACCTAATGCAATGTTGATGCAAGCTATTCCTAGGATGTGAATGAACTTAGAATCAGAAGTCAAATATTCTAAAGTTAGGTTCACCTGGACAAAGATTTTTGCACCACAAGACTCTTTAACACTTATAGGGTTTTTCACCTAAAAGGAGAGAGGTGTGCCAAAATTTGCAAAGTCCCCACTCAAGACTAATGAAAATATGAATGCAATATGCCTAAATAGAGTTCCCTAAATGTAGAAAACTAATGAAATATATTGATTATTAAATGAAAACTAAAGAAATGCAAGATGTTTGAAAACACAATGATGTATGCAAAAAGGACCTAAGAATGTTAGCAAACAATAACATAAATGAATGAGACTGCAGAGGTGCACCTGTAAACTGGAATGTGATGCATAGAGGCTTTGGAATCTTGAAAAAATTATTGTTGAAGCCAAATGGGAAACATACACCAAGTTGGATGACTTAGTCCTATTTCGGGGAGATTCTATCAGAATAGGTTTCAGCCAAAAGGGTATCAAGAACTGCAAGAAACACTTTTTAGACCTAGAAGTGGGACTAATTCACCACTAATGGTGACTTAGTCGACCTTCAAATTTTAGGAAATTTGGGACATGAATCTGTAGTCTTCAATTTTCACTTTTGTTCCTAACATGTTTCCAAATCTGAATCTGTAGAATGTGACATGTAGTTGATCTCCAAGCTTCTTTTATGGTTTTGTTGACTTTGAATGACTTTGATGAATTTATGACACCTTTTAACACCTACAAAATACACATGCAAAGAGGGAAAAGGGGTTAAGGGTTAGTTAATAGGGGTTTTCCTTGGTCAAACCTCGGTTTGGTAATCAAACACTTGAAAATGAAATGAAATGAAAATAGAATGATGAATGAACAACATGCAATGCTACAACTCACCAAACCCTTGAAGTAGAAATATGAAGATAGTAGATGCTCTAATGGATGTAGATTTGATAATTCCTAAAGTGATTGATTAAATGCTTAAATGATATTAGGAGATTGATTGGGGATGAAAATGAGAGGAAAACCCTATATTTATACATGATTATACAAAATTTCCCAAAAATACCACATCACAGGCCAACCTGAAGTTTAAGAGAATAATATCCTGCTAGAATTTTGAAATAATTTTGATTTTTGAGCCAAGTGGGACTAAGTCACCCCAAGTGGTGACTTGGTCCCACAAGGGACAATTTAATGGGTGGCAGGAATTAAAGTGTATTAAATGATGTTTAATAGGATTATTCTAAAAAATACACTTAAGTAGGGCTGGAAAGTGTATAAAGGGGTCATTTAAACATAAGAAAGGGTCAAATTATTGATGACAAGCCTAGAAAAGGTGAAAGTTTGTTACAAAACTTTACAAAAATTTGAAGTAAGACTTGGTAAGTGATAGAAAGAGGTTATTTAAGTGAATTATAATAATAAGATCCTAGAAAAGTGTGAAAATGTGTACACTTCTTAACACTTTTACAACGCATCATAAAGTTTTTAATGATTCACAAGAACCCAAGAAATAATGTGAATGTGTTGACCACATTACAACATTAAATCAAGGAAAAATCAAGTCAAAATCACAAGGAGGGCGTAAATGGGAAGAAAAAGTAGAAGGGCTACTTTTTCCGTGTCCACACATACTTACACAAGAATATTTAGATTGAGAGATTTTGTTCTTTCCTATACAGGAGGGTGTCAAATGTAACAAATTCAAATAATTATTATTTTTCGAGATGAAATTCACATTAAGCGAATATTTCTTTGTCTGTTTCATTTATTTCAAAGGATAATAATCAAGACCACTAGTGTCTATCAATTTAGGATGCACTACTGTTAAAGTTGGTTTAGAGAAATCTTTTGTTAGAGTGTTGATATTGAGTGAAGGTTTGTTTGATGGCTTGATTTCTATCAAAGGATAATAACCAATGTACCACAGGTTGTTTCTTGAATGTTAGTCTCTATAGGGACACAAATACCTTGTTCTCTAGCACCACATCCTTTTCCATTGTATCCAAGTTGTTTCATAAGTTTGTAATATTTTCCATAAAGATTTTTCATTTCTTTAAGAATTGGTGGTTGTTGATCTAGTCAGTTTCAAAGTTTGTTGCATAATTTTATTTTTCTTGTAAAGTGGTTGAGGTGGATGCTTTTGAAGGCTCTTCCAAATTTTGTGTTAAAATTGCCGATTTTTCTTTTCCCTTGTCTAAATATTTGTGTATGGTCTTGTATTCTAACATGAATGTTGGTTTGAAGTCCAAGGAACCCCAATCATCTTCTAATAGCTTCATAATTTCCTCAATATGTTTTTCTTTATCCTTCTATTGCATGGATTCTTCTTGCATAGTTGGTATCAATGTTTTTAGGGGATTCTCTTTACCTTTCTCAATTTTCAAAAAGTGTATTATTCAGGATTGGCTTCAGTTTTGTATAAACTTTGTTGTTGTAGACATATTTCATGATATGATAAAGGGTAGAGGGCACAACATGCATCTCATGAATCCATGGTTTGCCTAAAAGAAGATTGTATGAAAGATCATTAGGCATAACATAGATTGGGGTTTGTAATGTAACTTTTTCAACTTTAATAGGTAATTTGATCACTCCAAGAAGTCATTTTCCCATGTTATCAAAGCCACTAATAGGTAAAGAGGTGGGTTGGATTTTTGGTTTATCAACACCAAGCTTATCCAAAAGGTTTGCAGTACACACATTTAAGGATGAGCCATTTTCAACAAGGGTTCATTTTATCCCTATGATATTATATTGAGCTATGATCATGAAAGCATCATTTTGTTTTTCCACTTCCAAGGGAGCTCACTTTGGCAGAAAATAATGTCAACATTTATTCCTTGAATCATGGTTGCTATGTCATTTGGTTGCACATTAGAAGGGATAGGAACTTGTTGTAAAACATTTTGAATCATGTTATGATAATGAGGGGAGGCTTGAATAAGGTCCCATAATGATATTTTAGTAGGAGTATTCCTAAGTTTTTTGACAAGATTATACTCCTTTCCTCTTTGTGAAGGAAAATGAGGGGTGCTAGGCAAGATAGGATTAGGCAATGGGAGTGATGTTGAAGGTTTTTTTCTTGGTTGCAAATTTTTCCTAGTGTTGTATGCATGAGAAATGGTATTGTAACTCGATTGTTGTGAAAAATTGTTCTTAGGTGGTTCAAGGATAAGGATGGGTTTGTTTTGAACTTGTGGTTTTTGAGAGGGTGGATAAATGATCAGTTTAGGCTCCAGAGAGTGCTCCAAGGGGTATCTAATGTGCATAACCATAGAAGAATTATCCTTATTTTCATGATCTCTTAGTGAAGAGGAGTCTAATGTTACTTCATCATCTTCATCTATGGAATTATTATTGTCAATGTTCTTATTTTCTGCCACCATTATGTCTTCCCTAGTAGGAGAGTTTTTAGGATAACTACAAACCAAATGTTCTTGACATTCAAGGATTAGTTCTTCTAAGATGACTTCAATGCACGCAAGGGAGTTATCAATGGTTGAATTTTATTTTTCATCAATGATGTTGTTGGCTTGTTCCATAATGTTTTCATTAGGGGAAGAGAGACACATAATATTCACACGACCTTCATCTATTGTATTTTCTAACATCAAAGTATCCTCTTCACAACTATGAGAGATACTAGGAGAAGAACAAATGTGATGGTCAAGATTGTCTAAATTTTCACTCCTTTGTCCTATAATTTTGTCCAAAGTAGGGGAAGGAAAATAAAGAGGGTTGTCATAAGTCTTAAAGGCTTGATTATCCAACACCAACATATCCTCATCATTATTGTGGTCACCAAAAAAGTAACTCTTTTAATTTTTTTGACTCGGTTGGGCCCTCCTTGTGATTTTGGCTTAATATTGCATTGATTTAATGTAGTAATATGGATAACACATTCACATTAGGTCTTGCGCCCTTGTGAACTAAAAATACTTAAATGTTATCTTACCTAAGTGTTGTAAAGTGTTGTAACACATTTTTACACATTTCTAGGGTCTTGTTAATAAAATAGCCTCTTTTCATCATTTACCAAGCCTTATTTCAAGTTTTTGTAAAGTGTTGTGGTACACTTTCACACTTTCCTATGTTTTTCATTAATAATTGGGCTTTCTTATGCTTTAATTGGCCCCATTTTTCATCCATAGGCCTTATTTTTTAGAATAATCATGACAAATATCATTTGAAACATCAAAATCCTAAAATCCACCTCAAATTCCTAAGGTGAGACTCATTCTCCATTATAGGTGAATGACTCCTCTTAGGTGGGACTCATTCACCTAGGGTGGAGAATGAGTCCCCTTTAACTCAAAATTCAAATTTTATTTAATTTTATAGCGGGTTTTTATTCTCCAAGATCTAAGGTCGGCCTGTAGTGTTATAATTTTGGGAATTATTTAGGATTCCAGACCTCCTTTCTGCCTCCTTTAGTTTCCCAGGTGCAAATTTCTAGTTTCATCATTTTTTGTTACATTCTACTAGCATTTATAGGTCTTTTTGCATATCACACTATGTTTTCAAATTTTTTTTAGTTTTCTAGGTTTACACTTGGTGGTGAACCCTTTTCTTGTCTCAATCATCTCCAAGGGTACATTATAGTCAGATCTCTCACATCCCTTATTGGTTTGAGATCTCTAAGGTGTTCTTGAATGTGAACATTGTGAAGTTGGATCCCTCTCCTTGTATCCATTTTATGGACAAGGAAGTGAAGCATCCATTTCCAGTGTCCACATTTTGGTGAACCTGACTTTTGAACATTGTAATTCTGATTTAGAGTGCATTTACATCCTAGATTTAGCTTGCATTAACATTAAATTGCATTTTGCATTAGTTAATTTGCATTCTAGGGTTTCAAAATTTGAATTAGTGAAAAAATCATTTAGCTTGTATTATTGCATTTAAATTCATTAAAAATTAGTAAAATTTTATATTTTCATCTCATATTAGCATCAAAAAGCATAAAAAACATAAAAATCAATTCAAAAGTTTAGAAAATTTTCAAAAAAATTAGTACTAGGACTGATTCGCCACCTTGGGCAAATCAGTCCCTTTGCATATATTTCACTACACTTTTTGGCATTTACAGTTTGATTTCTAAGTTTCTATTTGTTGTATCTACATTTTAGTTTTACTTTCCAAAATTTCAATTATAAGCATTTTATTCTTGTTAATTTACATTGCATTTGCATTCACCCCATATTTAGTAGCCTTTGCATGATTTTTTGGTGTCTTATTCTGAGTACTATAATGAGAAGAAGTTTGAGACTCATGGAATCTCATTATAGCACACTTATTGTGTATCTTGGGTTATCTAGAGCTTCCACTCCAAGTATTGACACTAGTACACTAGGCATGGATAATACCCTTAGCAACTCTTTGCCTTCAAGTAGCATGCAAGTTGAACCAAGGAATGATGATATCCTGCAAGAGAAAATAATTCAAATTCATGAGGATTTAGTAAACCTACAACATCAAATAAGCCTTGAAAAATTTTCAACTATTGTAATTCCTACCATAGAAAAAATCCATCACATGCTTGAAAGTGAAGATGGAATTGACCTTGGGAAAAACATAGTCTAGATCTTTGGAAAACATATTCCATCAACCTCTAGTGCTCCTATACCAACAAACAATGTTGCAAACCAAGGAGGAACTCAAATTCTTCCTCCCTCAATGATAGCCTCAATACCTACCTATACCACTCCTCAAGTCACAACAACAACATAGCAAGTTAGTAATTTGATTCCTTCCTTGGGTATTCTTGCTAGCATCCCTATCTTCATTCCATCTTCTACCACATTAACACCTATAATCATTCCATTCACTTGTCCTACTAATATACACACTCCATCACCTCTTTCACTTCCATCTCATACCACTTGTAATGATCCTCTCATAACACAACTTTTCCAAACTATTTCATCCATGCAAAAGAAAATCTCCACCATAAACTAAAATTAGAATGGCCCATCCACATATTATGTCAAAAACAGCCCATTGTCCTTGGAGATATTGTGAACACCAATTCCACAAGGTGTAGAGGTGCCTATATTTGAGAAATATGGATGGAAGGGATATCCTTCTAACCATGTTAATGCCTATACCACCTTATGTAGTGACTTTGTCCTTGATGATAAACTATTGGAAAAACTCTTTCCTAGGTCCTTAAAAAATACTACCTTGGAATGGTTTTCATCTTTACCAAAAAATTCAATTTTTTCATTCAATGAACTTGTTGATGCATTTGTAAACCATTTCCAAGTGCACATGACTCCCAAGAAGACCTTAGCTAATTTGATGAGATGGATGAAAAATGGGGAAGAAAAGATAACTGAATTTATCTCATGCTATTAGTTGCTTTATTCCCAAAACGATGTCAAGATCCCCGACCCACACCTTCAAAATATGTTCATAGAAAACTTGCAAACTAAAATTTAGGACAAGCTTACTATGATGAAATTCCCATCCTTTGTGCACTTGCATACTGCCCTTTGTGATTATCAAATTTTAGTTAGTAGTCAAGACACAAGGCCCACTTCTAGCCGAATTGAGAGATCTGATCCCACCAACCAAAATAATTCCCAACATTTTAGGAAGATAAATAAAGGGTTCTTTCAATTTAATCCTCCTCAACAACCACCTCAAAACATCAACAACCAAGTAGTTATTGTCAAAACTATGTTACCTTTTATTTATGGAGATCTAAAAAGATAATTCACACCCTTACCTAGCACCCTTCATAACACAATGTCCCAAATTTTACAACATCAAATGATTACCTTGCCTCCCGTCAAAACACCCGACCCTAATAAGCATTTACCTCTAAGCTTTAAATCAAATGCGTATTGCCACTATCATAAAAAAAATGGACATGACATGAAACATTGCAAGCATCTTAAACATCTTGTGCAAGACCTCATTAATTTCGGCCATTTATCCATTGGAGGTGTTAGCGATCAAGGAAATAAGTTTATTGTCCCTTAAAAAAAAAACTTGCAATTTTTTACCAACCCAATGCCCAAGAATAATATTTCATTTTTAAAATCTAGTGAAACTACAAAGAATTATGTGATCAATGTTGATATAGATGATGAAAATGATGATCCTATTCCAAATGTTATCAATGTCAATCCTATAGATAAAATGGTAGGGGCGATAGATGTCATCCCTTGTAAGGTCTGACCTAAGAGTCCTCTTGATATTTCTTTCTTCTCTAAGGATATTATTAAATATGCACCTAATGGTCCTTTCTACATAGTTGGCCATATCTATGAAAAACCCACTAATGGGATACTAATAGATCCCACTTGTGGAGAGAATGTGATCACTACGGAGTTCTTACTCTTGCATGAACTTTATCAAGAGGACTATAATAAACTGAAAGAATGGATCAAGACACACAATGGTTTTGATTTCCCTATGATTAGATTGATCACCCTTCCATTGCAAATAGGACCAAAAACATTAGATTTCACATTCTCCATCATCCCACAATTAGACCAATTTTGTTTGAGGCTAGGCCATCCATGGCTTCACTCAATGAAAGTCGTCCCTTCAGTTGTGCACAAATGCTTAAAGTTTCCCTTTGAAAATGAAATATTTACTATTCAACATAGTGGCATTAACCCATTGTCTTCCACAGGAAATTTTTCCTTAGAAGCCTTTTGGCCCGAGCCCATGGAACCTATCAAGCAAAGAGAAGACTTCTTTTTCGTATCTTACAAAAATTCAAAGAAAAGAAAATAGCCAAACTATCCCTCCGAAACATGTCCCCCTCCACTTCTGCACCTCCCATCCTTGATGAAACCATGCTTGAACCTAAAAAAGAACCAAACAAACAAGACCAACAAAAAATTGAAACTTCAACTACATCGTCCAAAAGACCAAGAGATAATGAAAGTATCCCCATCACACCTCCTAGAATAAAATAAGTTTATAAAGTAAAAGAGATAGTGGATGAACAACCTCCTATGGATCCTTCCATTCCTCCCCTTAGGGAAGAAAAGAAACCTATGGTTGATCAATCCTCTCCTACATAAACGCTACTTGAAAACAAAACCAAAAGAAACAGAGGTGCTAAAGAGTGTAGGAATAGAATTCATGCTCTTGCTTGCAAGTTACATGAACCTAACAATGAAAATAACAATCCAAACTTGATTATAGTAATACATAATGACCCTCCTCCCCGACCAAAACAAAACGACCCAATACAAGAATCACAAAAAGAGTTGAACTCTTCAATGGAAATTATCATTCATCCTCTTGTTGTGATTAACTTGGATGACGATGACAAGATTTCTAAAATCGACGAAGAGGTGCATAATGAATTGAACACACTATTTTCCTATTCCATGAGGTTAAATGAGAAATATACTATATAGAGTGATGAACCTAGTAGTTCTCCTAGTTCAGCACTTTCCCTTGTCCCTTTAGCTAGTTGTCCACCTTCAGTATACAAGGAACTGTATAGTAAAAAAATGGACCCTTCCCATTTTCATGGTCTTTTAGGTCTTTTTTCATAGTGTTGGAACTATGTTGCTTTGATTTCATGATGTATCTTGGCTTGAACATGCTTATTTTGGTGATAAAATTCAAAGAACGACATCTTGTGAAGGTGTTGTGAAGTTTTGTAAGACATTTCTATATTCTTCTAGACTCTATTTAATGCAATTAACCTAAAAAACACCTTTTCACTCATAAACAAGTCCTATTTTGAAGTGTTGTAAAGTCTTGTAACAAGATTTCAGGCTTTTCTAGGCATATTTTCACTATTTACACCCTTCTCATGCTTTATTTTGTCTCTTTATGCCCAGATATGCTTATATTAAGTGTATTTTTGGGTCCTATCCCGACTAACAACATTAAACACAACATTATTCCCAACACTTGGTTTTGGGTCCCAGGTGGGACTCATTCTCCAAGGGTGGCGAATGAGTCCCCCTTGGCCCTAAATTCAAAATATTTCAAAATTTCTTTCAGAATTTTACCCAAATTCACTTCATGTCATCCTGTGATGAGGTATGAATGGATTATAAGGCACAATATTTGTATAAATATGTTATTTTAACAACATTTACATCTCCCAACATCTCCTACACTCACCCATTCATTTAAGCATTCAATCTCCTAACACATTCAAGCACTCAACCATTTTACATTTTCAATTCAAGCACTTTCAAGCACTTTGGAGTAGCCATTGACATCACTTCATATTTTCATATTCAAGGATGTGGTAAGTTTGTAATACTTTCATGTTATTCATTTATCATTTCCTTTGCATCTCATTCATTTATATTGGTTTTAATTACTAAAGTGGGGTTTGACCAAGGCAAACCCCTATTCTCTAACCCCCTAACATTTTCCCCCTTTGCATGTGTGTTTTCAGCCTTTGTTTAGAAGATTTGACAGGTTTAAGGTGTTGAAAAGTGGATTTCAAGTCAACTAGGCTCTTCAAATCAATTCATCATCTATTCAAGCAATTTGAGTGACTTTTAGCCTGTTTTCTACATAATTGACCCCGACAACCATACATTTAGTCATTACTAGATCTGGAGTAGTAGTATTGACCTTTGAATTTTTAGAAATCTTGGCGAGGACTGATACGCTACCCTTGGTGAATGAGTCCCACTTGAAATTTGGAAATCTACATTTTGTTAGAAATCAACTCCTAGCTGTCAAAAATCAGTTCCCAACACTTTTTCAATAGTAGGAGGATTGATTCGCCACCCTTGGCAAATGAGTCCCACTATGAAAAATTAAAAAAATTCATCAGCATTCCATGCATTCCAAAAATCTCACACATCATCCAGGTGCACTCATATTTGACGCTGTACTTTTTGTTCTTCATATTTTCATATCACACTGTGTTTTCAAACATAACATAAATTACATCTTTGCATTCATTTTAGATCATTTTAATCAGTCAGTTTCATTTATTTTAGTTAATCTACATCATATCACATCACATATGTCCTTTATTTGAATGTAACATAACCATTTTATGATCTAATCTCTCTCCTTTTGGGTGAAAAACCCTATAAGAGTTAGAGAGTCCATTGGGTCCTAAAATCTATGCTTCATTTTAGTTAACTCGAATTTTGAACATTTTTAAACTTTTGATTGCATCCAATCATTGCATCCTAGTTTTCATTTACATTTCAATTCAATTAGGACATTGATTTCTTATTGCATTCTAGGACCTTTCATTTTGCATTAGTGAAAAACTCATTTAGTTTTCATTCTTGCATTCAATTTCATTGAAAAAACTGAAACTCTGAATTCTGTTCCTATTTTTGCATTTTGAAAAGCATTTAAGTCATTCTTAAAATTCTAAAAAATACAAAAAAAATTGCATCTTGGGACTAATTCGCCACCCAGGGCGAATCAGTCCCTCTGCACATTTTAGACATTAATTTTACATTGTTTTTAGAGTTTTTCTACATTTTTGTTTCCTGTATTCATATCTCTATTACAATTAGCAGATCTTCTATTATTTTCATTTTACATTCTTAGATTAGCTTGCATTTTCATCCACCCCTCCTTTGTGGTACTTGCATGAGTGTTTGGTGCCTTATTGATAATACTTTAGTTAGAAGAAGTTCTAGACTCATTGCATCCCATGATAGCACTTTCATTGTGGACCTTGGGATCTCATGAGCTCCTACTCCTGGTATGGACAATGGTGCATTAGGCCCTGACAATACCACTTCCATGCCTTCACCTTTCCATCCTATGCATGTTGAAAATCAAAAAAAGTCTCTCTCGCAAGAAAAGGTTATTAACATTCATGAGGACTTTTCACATTTACAACAAGGCTTGTCACTTGAAAAAATTTCCACCACTGCTATACTTGCTATTGAGATCCTTCATTGCTTAATTGAGAGTGATGATGACTTGCACATTTTTTTTTTTTTTTTGAGATTTACAATAAACATGCCTCTTCAGCTACCCAGTCTGCAAATATTCCTATAATCCAAGGAGTATCTCAAGGTCCTCCTCCTTCAACTATAGCTTCCATACCAACTTACACCAATATGCAAGTCCATACAACTTGACATCAATCCAATTCTATTGTTACTTCTTTCCTGATTTCCACTAGCATTCCTACTCCTTTTGTGGCATCACAACCTCCTTCCACCACCTTCACACCCCTTACTATTCCTTCCACTTCCCCTAACATCACATACACTCCATCACCATTTTCCCTTCCACCTCAACCCCATTATCCTGATCCCTTTATGACACAAATCCTTAACACTATTTCATCCATGCAACACCAACTTGCCACCATTAGTCAAGCTCAAACTACTCCAACCACATATCTTGTTTGTAGTAGCCTCTTATCATTAGAAATCTTACATACCCCAATGCCAGAAGGGATAGAAATGTCGAGATTTGAGAAATATGGAGGAAAAGGAGACCCTGTCAACCATGTCAATTCTTTTACTACCTTGTGTTGTGATTTTGTCCTTGACGATAAAATTTTAGCAAAACTCTTTCCAAGGACCTTGAAAGATATTGCCTTAGAATGGTTTTCCAACTTGCCTAATCATTCCATCCATTCATTTAATGAATTGGTGGAATCTTTCATTAATCACTTTCAAGTGCACGTGACACCTAAAAAGACAATGGATGACCTGATGCGATGTAGACAAAACAATGATGAAAAAGTAACAGATTTCATCTCTCGTTACTAGTCCTTATATGCTCAAGTTGATGTCCAAATTCCAGATGCACATCTACAAAAGATGTTTATTGAAAAATTTCACACCAACCTCCAAGATAAGCTTATGATTATGAAATTCCCTTCATTCATGCATTTGTGTACTACCTTATGTGAATATCAAATTTTGGTTTCAAGTCGTGAGTCAAAATCCACTTTTAGCCAAATTGACAAAACTGACAACAACAACCAACACCACAACAACACAAAATTTCTGCAAACCCAACTGAGGATTTTTACAATTTAGTTCACCTTCTTTACCTCGAGCACAACCAACTTCATAAGTTTAGAATTCAATGGCCACCTCTAAAAGATCTGTGCATTATCATTATGGTGATCCAAACAGACATTTCACTCCTTTACTTAACACCCTTCATCAGACCATGAACCAACTCATACAAAAATGCATGCTTACCTTACCACATGTTCGACCACTTGATCCTAATCAACCCCTACCTGCTACCTTCAAGCCTAATGCTTTTTGTCATTTTCATCGTCAAAATGGCCATGACACCGAACTTTGCAAGCGTCTTAAACATCTAGTTCAAGACCTCATTGATTTAGGTGCATTGACTATTATGGGTGTTAATGATCAAGGAAATCAGTCTTTCGCACTCCCTAACCAAAATCTCCAAATCTTCGCCAACCCTATGCCTAAGAAAACTACCTCGTTTGTCAAGGCTAGTGAACTGTGAAAGCCTGATGTAATGATTATTGATACACACACTAAACAACTTGATACATTTCCTCTTCTTTCCCAAGCTACTCCTATGGATGAACTTATCACCATGATAGACATTATCCCTTGCAAGGGCCAAGCCACTCAATCTCTTGATATTACTTTTTCTGCTAAAGACATACTACCAAAGTTTCCTGATGGTCCTCTCTACCTAGCTGGTAGAATCTATGATAAATCTACTAATGGGATATTAATAGATCCTGCTTGTTGTGAGAATGTGATTACAAAGGATTTTCTAGTATTACATGATCTATATCAAGATAAGTGTAATCCATCGAATGCATGGAATAAAACACATCATGGTTTTGCATGCCCTACGATTGGATCGATCGTGCTACCTTTACACATAGGACCTAAGACTTTGGAGGTAATGTTTTCTATCATTCCACAATCTAACCAATTTCGTTTGTGGTTAGGAATTCATTGGCTTCACTCATTGAAAGCGGTCCCATCATTCATTCACAAGTGCTTGAAGTTTCCACATGGCAATGAGTTATTCACTCTACACCATAGTGGTTTTAATCCTTTATCTTCCAAAGGTAAATTTTCATTAGAAGCCTTTTGGCTTGAACCCATGGAACCTATCACTCCTTGTAAGGACTTCTTTTACATTGCTTATCAGAAGTTTAAAGCCAAAAAATATCGCTGAATTATCTCTTCATAACACATCTCTATCAACTTCTACTCATCCTATACTCGATGAAACCATGATTACACCTTAATATAATATTGAAAAAACCATCACACCCTCTGCGCAAACTCCTAATACTTCCTAGCCATCATCTAAATGACCAAGAAACCAAGAAATAACTCTTGCCTCACTTCCTCGTACCAAACAAGTATATAAAATGAAAGAGAAAGTGGTTGATCCTTCCTCTTTGGTTTCTCTTTCTCTTCCCCTTTCAGAAGTAAAAGAACCTCTACCAACTCAATCTGCTCTTACACCTCAACAAATCCAAAATAGAATTAAATGAAATTGTGATGCTCGGGAACGTTGGCGTCGTCGTCATCTCCTTGCTCATATAGAAACCCATCATGACCATCAATATTTACACTTGAAAAAAGCTATAGATGACCATCTTCCTTGTCCTAACCAATAACATTAAATTTCAACCAAACAATTATAGCAAAATGAACACATCCAACCCACACTCTTGATACAAAAATTTGAACTCTTTATTTTCATCTACAATTAGTTTAAATGATAAATCTTCTGAATCAAGTGAAGAACTTGGTACAACTCCTAGTTCGACACTTGTGATTCCTCCTTTAAACAGTCAGTCACCTTCGCATTCCACTGAACATGATTGGGAGGCAGATGACTTGATGGATGACTTGCATTTTCCTACTTCATCTTTTCTTCACATTCATTTTCTTTTTTTGTTTTCATGTGTGTATCATGTTCCCCCGTATCGTGCGTTTGATGTCTCCTTCTCTTTGCACACTTCTTCTATGTGTATCTCTATTCTTCTTTTTTCTTTTGTTTTGTGTTTTCCTTTGGGGATGATGCAAAGCATAGAGACACCCTATGTCTCTTGCATGTTGACCCAAATGGTCCTTTTCTTTTCATTTTTGTTTTGTGTTTTCCTTTTGGGGATGACGCAAAGCATAGAGACACCCTATGTCTCTTCCATGTTGACCCAAACGGTCGTTGTCTTTTCATTTTTGTTTTGTGTTTTCCTTTTGGGGATGACGTAAAGCATAGAGACACCCTATGTCTCTTCCATGTTGACCCAATTTGTCATTGTTTTTTCTCTTTAGTTTTGTGTTTTCCTTTTGGGGATGACACAAAGCATTGAGACACCCTATGTCTCTTCCATGTTGACCTAAAAACCCCCTTTTTCTTTTCCTTTTCATCTTTGTCTTTTCTTGTGTTTTTCCTTTTGGGGATGACGCAAGGCATTGACATCAAAATTTCTCCTTCATGTTGACCCAAAATCTTTTTCATTTTTCACTTTTTTGTCTTTTTTGGTTGTGTTTTCCTTTTGGGGATGATGCAAAGCATCGAGACTGCAATGCTTGTTCCATGTTGACTCAAAACGGAATTTTTTTTCCTTTGTTTTTGATCTCTTTGTGTTATTCTTCCAATTCTATGTGTATTTGGGGAATAATGATAAAACTAAGCTCTCTCATACAAAACATTGCAGCAACAAACATACTGACCCCAAATCCATAGATCCCTTATGTGTTTCGTGTGCTTTCTTTTCTAGGGGGCAACTTCCTTCTTTCCTTTCTTTTCTCCTCCATCTTGACATCATGCAACCTAACTTCGAAACATATGATTTGGAATAGATCTTTCCAAGTTGGCTCTCATGTCTTGTTTTCTTTTTGGGTATGTGCAGGATCATGATGGGCCAAAAACTGGCAATATGATAGTTATGTGGCTGACGACTTTTTTTTTACCCAAAATTAATGAAATGAAAAGGGTTTTTAAAGGAAATTATTAGCTTCCCAAATAATGTAAATTATGCTTTACTTTGAATTTAATAAGTAATTATTATTCATTTTCTATTCAAATTATGACTGAAGTCCTAACTGATAGACTGATTGAAAACCATCTATAGCTTTCAAATCCTATCACAATTTTTGAATCCAAAACATGTGTCACATTAGATGCTTCGCATACCATAGGATTAAAAAAAGAAAAATTGAATTTCACGAAGTTTTGACCAAGTTAAGGTGGTCAGACATATGAGATTTTTATATTTTTTAAAAGTTGTAATAAAAAATTCATAATTAATTTTTTACTTGGAAAAAAATTACAAAAAAATATGCATGACATCAAGACATGAGTCCTCTACTTATCTCTAAAATCTTATAAAAAAATATTATCATTTTATTGTGGTTATGGTGGTCAGACAGACACCTACTTCTTATTTTTTCCCTGAAATTCAAGTACTACTACATTGAAATTTCAAATTTTCACCAAATAGATTTCATTTTTTAAACAAATATAGTAGTTTAGAAACTACATTCAATTTTCTATAGATTCTATTCTTACATATTTTTGAAATAATATAGATAACTTATTCAAATTTTTACGTCAAGTTTCCTAACTCTCATTTTTTTGATTTTTTTGCCACTTAAGGGCCTGTTTTATCCATGATGATCTTGCACATACCCTTTTTCATTTTCTTTTCTTCTCTACTTTCAAGTAATTTATCATAGAACGATGTGTAGGGGTATGTGCAGGATCATCGTGCAAAAAACAGGCCCTTAAGTGGCACAAAATTCAGAAAAATCAGTGTTAGGCAACTTGACGTAAATATTTGAATAAGTTATCTATATATTTCAAAAATATGTAAGAATAGAATTTGTAGAAAATTGAATGTAGTTTCTAAAATACTAGTTTATTTAAAATAAATCTATTTGGTGAAAAATTTGTTTCAACAATTTCAGGAAAGTAGTGTCTATCGACCACCTAACTATAAAATAAATAATTATTTTGAATTTTATATATCGTCATGGACTCATGTGATGCATATTTTTTCCAAGAAATAATTAATTATGATTTTTTTATTACAAAAATATAAAAACTTCTGTCGACCACCTTCAGTCAAAATTAATTTTTCTTTTAATCCTATGTATGAAGCATAAGTGAACATGTTTCGATTCAAAAAATATGATACCATTTGAAAGTTATAGATGTTTTCAATCAGCCTATCGATCAAATTAGTCATAATTCTAATAGAAAATGAATAATATTATTTATTAAATCAAATTAAATCATAATTTATATTTTTGGAAATTTAAGAATCTCCTCTAAAACCCTTTTCGTTTCAATGGGTGAAAAAAAAGTCGTCAGCCACATACCCCCATAATATTGCCACTTTTTGGCGCACCATGATCCTGCACATACCCGTAGCAATTCCTTTAAAGTGGGGGCATACATTACCATTATTTCATTTGCATTCTTAGCGAAGCCTTATCATTTACTTGATGTGTTTGTCACTTTGTGGATGACATTGGGTGTAATGTTCTTCATAAGTGTGATTTATCTCAGCATATTGCATTCCTCTTTGTGGTTTGATGTGATGCACTGCATCCCCTAAGTTGAGAATATACTATTCTTTGATTGGTCCTCTTTTGGAGACATTAGAGACAATGTTCCCTAAGTGACTGACCTTGCATAAACTGAACAAGACTCCTTTGAATATATTACACATACCATTTTTACACATAACATTCTTATTCGGCCACCTTGCATAACACAACTTGCATTCCTATGGAGTTGTCTTATTGTTTTGGCCACCTTGCATAACACAGCTTGCATGTCTATGGTTTCATCCTATTTTGCTTATTTTATGAAACTTAAACCAACATTTTCATTTTCTTTGGCTTTGTGGCACCTTGTTAAAGTTATCAAATGGGTATAGCTTTAGCATGGTTGAGTGGGAAGCACAACTAGCGGCATGACTTTTCCCCATAGCCAGATTTGTGTTTGTTTACAGTGAGTGCATACCAACTAGCATATGTATCTTACTTCTTTTTGGGATTTCTCACCATGCAAACAATAATTTTTGTGGCCCCAAAGTGAGTACACATTCTCTCTTTTCAAACAATCAACCTAGATCTCTTTTCACAACTAGTTGGATTGATGATCAAAGCTTCACTCAATTTCTCTCAACACTTGTGTGTTCCATTGTTCTTATGTTCAGTTTGTCATGGGAACTTCATCCTGGGGGCTTGATCATCCCTTTTGTCTATTGTATTCCATCTTGCTAACATAAGTACATTTGAACCCTTCTCTCGATGTTCATGGCTACTTTAGTGTGAGGAAGTAAGTTTCTCTCACTAAAGTGGGGGCTAAATGTACCATCAAAATATGGACCCTTCCCATTTTCATGGTCTTTTAGGTCTTGTTTCATAGTGTTGGAACTATGTTGCTTTGATTTCATGATGTATCTTGGCTTGAACATGCTTATTTTGGTACTAAAATTCAAAGAACAACATCTTATGAAGGTGTTGTGAAGTGTTGTAAGACATTTCTACATTCTTCTAGACTCTATTTAATGCAATTCACCTAAAAACCACCTTTTCACTCATCAATAAGTCCTATTTTGAAGTGTTGTAAAGTCTTGTAACAAGATTTCATGCTTTTCTAGGCATATTTTCACTATTTAAACCCTTCTCATGCTTTATTTTATCTCTTTATTCCCTTATATGCTTCTATTAAGTGTATTTTTGGGTCCTATATCGACAAACAACATTAAACACAACATTATTCCCCACACTTGGTTTTGGGTCTCAGGTGGGACTCATTTGCCAAGGGTGGTGAATGAGTCCCCCTTGGCCCCAAATTCAAAATATTTCAAAATTTCTTTCAAGATTTTAGTCAAATTCACTTCATGTCGGCTTGTGACGAGGTATGAATGGATACTGAGGCACAAGATTTGTATAAATATGTTATTTTAACCTCATTTTACATCTCCCAACATCTCCTAAACTCACCCATTCATTTAAGCATTCAATATCCTAACACATTCAAGCACTCAGGCATTTTGCATTTTCAATTCAAGCACTTTGGAGTAGCCATTGACATCACTTTAGATTTGCATATTCAAGGATGTGGTAAGTTTGTAATACTTTCATGTTATTCATTTATCATTTCCTTTGCATGCCATTCATTTCTATTGGGTTTAATTACTAAAGTGGGGTTTGACCAAGGAAAACCCTATTCTCTAACCCCCCAACATTTTTCCCCTTTGCATGTGTATTTGCAGCCTTTGTTTTGCAAATTTGACAGGTTTAAGGTGTTGAAAAGTGGATTTCAAGTCAAGTATGCTCTTCAAATCAATTCATCATCTATTCAATCAATTTGAGTAACTTTCAGCCCATTTTTTGTAGAATTGACCCCGACAACCATACATTTAGTCATTACCAAATCTGGAGTAGCAGTGTTAACCTTTGACTTTTTAGAAGTCTTGGGGAGGACTGATTTTCCACCCTTGGTGAATGAGTCCCACTTGAAATCTAGAAATCTGCATTTTTTTAGAAATAAACTCCTGACTGTTAGAAATCAGTTCCCGACACTTTTTCAATAGTACGAGGATTGATTCGCCACCCTTGACAACTGAGTACCACTGTAAAAAAAAAGAAAATTTCATTAGAATTTTAGACATTCTAGAAAGCTCACACATCATCCAGGTGCACTCAAATTTGACCCTATAGTTTCTGTTCTGAATATTTCTTTCTATTTCTTCATATTTCATAGTTGTTTTCATATCACACTGTGTTTTCAAACATAGCTTAAATTGCATCTTTGCATTCATTTTAGATCATTTTAATCAGTCAATTGCATTTATTTTAGTTAATCTACATCATATCACATCACATATGTCCTTTATTTGAATGTAACATAACCATTTTAGGATCTAATCTCTCTCCTTTTGGGTGAAAAATCCTATAAGAGTTAAAGAGTCCATTGGGTCCTAAAATCTATGTTTCAGGAACATGATTGGGAGGCTAATGAATTCCTTGAAGGTTGACTTGCATTTTCCTTAGTAGTATTTTGCATTTTATTTTCCCTTTTCATTTTATTTTTGTGTGATTGCATGTGCGTAATGTGATCCCCTATGATGTTATGTTCTCTCTTTATGACATTCCTCTATTTGTACCTTCATTCTTCTCTATGTCGTGCATCACTTTTTCCTTTTTTATTTTTAATATTTTCCTTATGTTTTCCTTTTGTGGATGACACAAGTTATTGAGACATTCATGTCTCTTTCATGTTGACCCAAAAGGATTTCATTTTCTTTCTTTTCCTTTTTCATTTCGTCTTTGTATTTTTTTTCCTTTTGGGGATGATGCAAGGCATCGAGACATTCATGTCTCCTTCATGTTAACCCAATTTTTTTTCCTTTTTCTTTCGCCTTTTCTTTTTTTCATTTATCTTGTGTTTTCCTTTTGGGGATGACGCAAGGCGTCAAGAAACCCTATGTCTCTTCCATGTTGACCCAAAAGGTTTTGCTTTCTTTCTGCTCTCTTTGTATCATTCTTCTAGTTCTATGTGTATTTGGGGGATGATGATAGTTCCAAGATCTCTAAAAAAATTGTAGCAAAGAACATACTGACCCCAAATCCATAGATCCCTTATGTGTTTGGTATTTTTATTTTTGGGGTAACCCCTTTTTTCCTTTTTCTCTTGCATGTAACAAGTTTACTTGGAAACATATGACTTGGCATAAGGCTTTCCAAGTGGGCTCTCATGTCTTCTTTCTTGTTTTCATTTTTTTCATTTGCTACTTTAAAGTAATTGCTCATAGTATGGTTTTCAACAATTCCTTTAAAGTTGGGGCATACTTTGGCATTTTCCTTTTTTCCTTTTGCCTAGTTCTTAGGGTGATCCCACAAAGTTGGTTTACAATTTCTAGGAGATTCTGATTTTTGTTGAAATCACATATTTTTAGAAAATATAATGATTTAAGAATTAAAATGTTCCATTTAAAGCATTCCAATTGAAGAGGGTTTGATGAAACTACCTTTGAACAAACTCCCTTGGATAGAACCCCGCTAATTTTAAACCATACCTATAACAGAGTCTCCTTTACACCTATCAAAATGCTAATAAAAAACCACTTTTGATTTACCTTTTGGGGGATCAAATGAATTCATTTAAAATTTATTTTTTGTAAGTATATAGTCCTTAATATAAGCTTCCAAAAATTATTATTTTAAATAAATTTAATTTGATTATTATATTTTCTTTTTATTTCTTGTGAATGTAGGTTTTTCGCCAAAAATCAATCTCTTTGTTCTGCACATGTGGAAAAATAGAAGATTATCAAAAAAAATTAAAAAATATGAGTGTACCAGATATTGAAGTCCTTGATCCAACAAAGAAAAAATTGAATTTTGATACATACAAAAAAAGTTGTCATACGGTCTGCCTATGTCTGAATTGTAATTGGTTTTCCTTCGAAACTTGACTAAGGAAAAAATATTCAATAAAACACTATCAAACCAATCAGAAGCACTAGATATCATAGTTACAAATCTAAATTCAAAAAAAATAGAATTTTATCCTTCATGGGAAAAACGTTATGTGTTATACGGTGAACATCACTGCTTAAAAATGGTGTTGACTGAAAAAAACTAGTTTTTGAAGGAGATGGAAAAAGAAGTGCAATTTGATTCCAATTTTTTAAAAAAATATATATTTAGAATCTACAGACAAAATTCCACAAATTACTATTTTGTATCATCTTCAAATTCCTCACACTTTAGCCGCTATATGTGCCCGAAAGTGAAGATTTAGTTAGAATAAATCAGTTTAGTGTCTAGTTTGGCAAAAAATTGTAAAAAAGTATTGTGGGATCACCTATTAGTGCAGCCTTCTTACTTCATATGATGTGTTTTTCGCTTTGTAGATGACATTGGGTGTAATTTCCTTCATGAGTGTGATCTATCATAGCATACTACATTCCTCTTAATGGATTGATGTGACACACTACATCCCCTAAGTTGTGAATCTTCTATTCTTTGATCGGTCCTCTCTTAGAGACATTAGACATAATGTTCCCTAAGTTAAAGACCTTGCATGAACTAAGAAAGAATCCTTTGAAAATTATTTACATTTTTCATTTTTCATTTTTTTTACATGGCCACCTTGCATAACATAGCATGTATGCCTATGGAGCCATTATGTTTGTTCATGAGCCCCAAACATACAAAGTTTTTCTTGTCTCATGAAGCTCAAAAAATTATATTTTTTTTTGGTGCCTTATTAAAGTTATCGTGAGGTATAACTTTGGAATGGTTGAGCAGGAAGCCCATTCTGAGGCATGACTTTCCCCATAGCCACCTACATGTGTGTGAGTACATACCAACCATGAGTGTATATTTCTCACCTTTTAGGCCTTCTCACCCAGCGGACAACCATGAGTTCTATCACCTTAGAGCTTGATTATGGATTTTCCGCATAAATAGACTAGATCTAATCCACATCATGTTGGACAAATGGTTGAAGCTTCATCTGATTCTTTTTATTTCACCTTTTCTCTTCTTCCTCTTTGGCATTGTATGATTCTTCCTTGTTATTGTTCTTGATATCATTTTCATGTGTGTTCCTTTGTGCTTATGTTGGTTTGACATGGGATCCTAATCCTGGGGGTTTGATCACCCCTCTTGATTGTTGTCATGCCATCTTGCTAGCATTGGTACATTTAAACCCCTCTTGATGCATGTTGGTCTACTTTAGTGTGAGTTTGAATCAAGTTCATCCTCTCACTAAAGTAGGGTCTAAATGTGATCACCGAAAAAGTAACCCTTCTAATTTTTCTGACTCATTTGGGCCCTCAATATTTTGGCTTAATATTTCCTTGATTTAATGTTGTAATGTGGATAACGCATTAACATTAGGTCTTGGGCCCTTGTGAACTAAAAGGACTTAAATGGTACCTTACGCAATTGTTGTAAAGTGTTGTAACACATTTTCACACTTTTCTAGGGTCTTGTTAATAAAGGAACCTCTTTTCATCATTTACCAAGCCTTATTTCAAAGTGTTGTAAAGTTTTTGGGCACATTTTCACACTTTCACACAATTTTCTTGAAACTAGATTGATTCATCTAGCCTAGTGTATGAGTCCCAGTTAGCTCCAGAAGTAGAGTTTTTAGGATTCTAGACCTCCTTTCTACCTCCTTCAGTTTCCTAGGTGCACATTTCTAGTTTCATAATTTTTTGTTACATTCTAATTGCATTTCTAGGTCTTTTTGCATGTCATAATGTGTTTTCAAACATTTTGCATTTTCCAAGTTTACACTTGGTGGTGAACCCTTTTCTTGTCTCAATCATCTCCAAGGATACCTTATAGTCAGATCTCTCACATACCTTATTGGGTTGAGATCTCTAAGGTGTTCTTGAATGTGAACATTGTGAAGTTGGATCCCCCTCCTTGTATCCATTTTGTGGACAAGGAAGTGAAGCATCCATTTCCAGTGTCCACAATTATCACAAGAGGGGAAGATATTGGGAGATGAATGTTGGTAGGTTTCAATGGTATTTTTTGTCTTATGTTATCATCATGGTTATTTATTGTTATTTCCTCTTGTTTAGTAATGTCTTTCCTAATAGGGGAGGTAAGAGGAGAGAAACAAGTCGGGTTCTAAAAACTCTCATCAATTAGTTCTTCTAATGCTACAATATCTTCTTCACAAGTAGGAGAGATATTAGGAGAAAAAAAAGTGATTTTTATGATTACCCAAGGTTTATTTCACTATACTAACCTTGCTCTTAGAAGGTATACTAGGAGAGGGATCAATGAAGAACAAAAAGAGAGGGTAAAGGACCTCATATTCATATTCACTTAACAAAAATTTCTTACAACACTCAACAAGATCTGAAAATAGAACATGAAGTATGATAACTATAGACTTTTGCAATGAAAACATTATGTAATGATTATTATACAATCTTGAAATGCAATAATGATGGAGCAAACTTGCAAAAGGATAATGCAATTTTCATATTTTAAACAAGGTAATTTGTTGATTACATTGTTCAATGATCTAAAAATGAAATGTTGCAAATACAAATTTGGAATTAAGCAATGCATGAAATGAACCACTTTAAGTTAGATTTAGTAAAATGCATGAAACAAAAAGTCAACCCACTGAAACAGATAACCAATGGCGGAAAATAGAAGCATAAAAATTCATTGTTTAACCTTGAAAAATTGCAACCTAAAACTCCACAGGGACTAAGATGCCAGAAAGGGTGTCTTCACTAGCTCATTTGACTGCAAAATCCGACGAAAATTTCTGACGAAATATTTATAATTTGATGTATTGTCAAGTGCTTGTGAAATTTGAAGTGTAATTTTTAATTTTTTTAATTTTTATCCCCGAAGTTCGTCGAAATTTTGACGAACCTGGTTTTCATCTAAATTTTGACGAAGTTTCGTCAAAATTTCGACAAACATGTTCGTCGAAATTTCAAAAATATGGAAAATAAAAAAAAATGAAATTGTGGCCGACATGAATAAAAGTGAGTTCAACTATTTATTGTGATAATGTTTTGCTATACTTACGAATTTTCTCTACTTGCGACAATTTGTGGAGAACTAAGGACGATTTTCTTGGGAAAAATAAAAAAAATTCAAGAAGATATCACCAGGTTGAGGGTAGTCATTGTATTTTTCCAGAATTCATTTGTGAAGTTAGATTTGTACTTCCAGGTTTGAAAATCATATTTTAAAGCAACATCTCATTAGTTTTCATTTTTAGATTTGTGCATTTTGAGAATTTCATTTCCAGATTTTGTTGTGAAAGTTCAATATTATGATTTTAGGATTCTAACAGTTGGAAATCATAGTAAAATTAGAATTTAATAAGTTTTGGAATTAACATTTTAAAGTGTTTTTTGGGTTCATTAACTTCAGACTATCTTTTCTTTTGCAGGGGTGGTTGCATGCCAATTTTTTTTGGGAACAAAATATCATAATTATTAGATTTTGTTACCTGTCTATGATTAAAAATTATTAGAATTTGATTTTGATACTTTTTTAAGATCTAAATATTCAAGCTTGGTAAAGAAAAATCATGTCAGATAATATTAGTGCAGAACAAAATGAACAGACAATTGCTAGAATGTGGGCTAGATTGAAAAGAAAGGGTGATGGGAAATGTTATTGTTCTTGCAATAATTGCAAGGGTTTAAAGACGAGAAGATTTTTAATCACAATAGCTGAGAAACATTGTAGGCAACATGGTCACGTTGAAGGGGGGAATGATTATCATCCATTGGTAAGTTGTTCATTATATGTCTTTATATTGACTGAATTTGTAAATGTTTATATCATTTTAACATTTCTATATATATAAAAACTCACTTGATCATGATCATGGTTTATTTGTGTTGATCATTCTTATAAAGATGGGGTGCCCTAGGGCACAAGATATGGATTATCACACCTTGAAGAATGTGGTTTTGCAAGGAGAGGAACATGGAGCTGTGAATATCGAAGATGAAGTTAATGATCCTATGGAAGAAGATGATCACACGCCAGAAAACACAGTTGAAGATGATGGTACCTACAAATACATTGATCCATGACACATTTAATGGTGCAGCTGATCATGATCATCAAGATGACTTTGATGATGTTCATGATTTACTTGTACTTGAGAAGCCACACAAGCCCCTTTATGAAGGCTCTAAAACAACTCTTCTCTCTGTTGTATTGTTGTTGGTGAACTTGAAGGTTATGAATGGTTTATCCAAAATAGCAATGTCATGGATGTTAAGTTATGTCATATATGTCATTTTTCTTCATCTATTTTAATTGTTGTTAGTTCATCATTAGTAAATAAAGGATGAAATATGTACCATTAATATTCTTTATATTAACAAATTATTTTTTGTTGTAGATTGATTGGTGAATTTTTGTTACTACCATCAAATATTTTACCTCACTCATACTAAGATTTATCTTGCATTATGAAAGATATTGGAATGGAGTATCAAACAATAGATGCATGTCCCAATGGTCATATTATATATCATAAACAACATGAATTTTCAACAGAATGCCCGAAATGTCATATCAGTAGATATCGAACAGATCAACTAACAAAAAAGGTGCCTTGCAAGGTTCTTTGTTACATTCCCATTATTCCACATATGCAATGATTATTTAGGTGTGAAAGCCTAGCACAATTTATGGATTACCATGCACAAAATAGAAGTGGAGATGACATTCTTCAAATGCCTATGGATGGTTCTACATTTAAGAACATGGAGGAAAAATGGCCACACTTTAGAGAAGAACCTCATAATCTCAGGCTTTCATTGGCAGCTGATGGTGTCAATCCATTTGGAGAGCTGATATCTATTTACTCGGTGTGGCCTATTTTTTTTATCAACAATAACATTCCTCCATGGATGTCAATCAAGAGGGAGCACATAATGTTGGAAATTATTGTTCCAAGTATTTGTTTATATCAATTTTCTTTAACGTAGTAGCATCTCATTTGTCTTATTTTTTGCATAATGACTTATATTTTTTTTATTTAATAGTCATGTACATTAATTTATATATATTGCAGTAAAATGGTTATAATAATTATGTAGTGTTTATGTTCATTCAACTAGGTAAGTACCAAGTTAAAGATATGAATGTATATATCGAGCCTCTTATCGATGAGTTACTAAAGTTATGGAATGGTGTCACTATGTATGACATCTCTAGACCAATAAGACAAAGACAATTTCAATTCCATGCAATGCTTGTATGGACAATTCATGATGCCCCAGGGATAACAATTTTTTGTGGTATGTTATAACATTAGACTGCACTTTAACGATATTTAATTTTATGAAGTATATATCATGCATGTTTTTAAAATAATCTATTCATTATATATAATTATAAAAATTCACATATTTAATCCAATTATATATGATCTTATAGGTCTTCAAACAAAGGGAAAATTTGTATTTCCAATTTGTGGTCCAAAGATGAAATCTCGTCGTTCAACAAGTTTAGGAAAGTAGGTGTTTGATGAGTATAGGGATTTCCTCCACATAAATCATAAGTATCAAGCTACTGGAAAACATTTTTTCAATGGGAAAGAAGAGACTACATCAAAACCATGAAGAATGACACCTCACCTATGGAAGTTGGAATATAATAGAATTAATCGTCAAGGTTATACATCAGATCAAATTTTTTATCTATCATATATGATATGTTTGGAATTTATATTTTTATATTGTGTTTTGTTTGCTCATGTTGTAATTGACAATGATTGTCGTTATTTTTTTTAACTTATATGCTTCATGAAGGTTGTCAAGGCATTAATGTTCAGCTTCCACAGGGAATGAAAAGTTATCCAAGACAATTTAGTAGGTTTCCCTACTATGAGAAACTAAAAATTGTGCATTTTTTTTATACAATGCATATCGGAAAGAATATAACAGAAACATTATAGAAAATATTGGATGGAAGGCTTGACAAAGAAAAAATTGTCAAAATTTGTAGTGACATTCAGGAAGATAATCATGCAATGAAAAATTTCATTCAATTAAATAGCGATGGAGACCAAATTAATATAAGCGCCCTTCCTTGGTTATTAATGGAGCAACAAAGAAATGCTATAAAAGAAGTCATACAAAAAAATTGATTTCCCATAGGATTTGTTGCAAACATAAACAATATCATAACAAAGAAAGGTGAATTCGGGTAAGGGATGAAAATGCATGATTGGAATATCTTCATTAAGGTAATTATTCTGGTATATTATATATATATATTTGTATACTGCATGTACTTTTCAGTGTATTATGTTTACTAATTTTGGAAAAATAATGAAAAGATCATTTTATAATTGTTGCAGTACGTTCTACCTCTATCTCTCCCAGACAACTTCAACAACAATTTCAAGAAAGTTATATATGATCTTGGAAAATACATGAGGTAAGTAGCGATATTTGTTCAATTTTTTGTATAGATCTTATAATTTCATGGATTTGTTTACTTGTTATGTAATATATTGTATATTGTTGTTAAATCTCGTTAATATATTTTCACCTTGAATCACTTGTAGATGGTTGTCATCTAAAGAAATCCATAAAGAAGATATAAATTATTGGAAGAGAAAAATTCCTTGTCTAATGTGTGAAATGAAAAATTTTCTACCTTCGACATTTTTCAATGCACAAGAACACTACCTCATACACCAAGTTGAGGAGATTGAATTGTGTGGGCCTATACACACAAGGTCAATGTGGATGGTTGAGAGGTACTTGAAATTTTTGAGGCATTGGTTAGACAAAGAGCACATCCTAAGGGTTGTATGGTGGAGGGATATATGGTATACCATACCATGGTGTACATTACTGAATATCTTCCTAAGTTTGTAGCAAAGATGCATGTAGATCGCATTTTGGATCCCAACTCCATTAACAAATTCAAAGGGGAGTACCTGATGGGGAAAGGTAGATTGAGGAAAGTGAGAGGTAATTATAATACATTTTACATTTGTTTTTTATGTATATTGTACTTATTTAATTATTAATCTTCAATATACATCAATTATAAATTAAGGTCGTATACTGTGGTAATTAACTAATTGATGTAGACCTGGGAGGCTTAACTCAACCAACCTATCAACCTATCTTTAAGAGACTTCCAAAAAGTTTAGAATGACCACTTTAAACAATCCAAACAAATCTCAAATCCTGACAAACAACAGAAGTCAAATTTCACACTTTGACTACTTGAATCCTTGTAGTAGTGCAAACCTAGTTTTTCCCAATAACTCAAAAATTTCCCAAAACACTAGATAAACCCTTGATGGTTTTAGACACCCATTTTGGTGTTATTAAACATACTTCAAGGAAATTACAATTGATTTGGACCAAATAACCAAAATCACCCTTTCTAGGTTGTGCTAATTAGGCTAATTAGGCCTATTTCACAAAGCAACTAGTCTTTAAACTTGTCATATGCCCATGAAATCTTGAGGAAACAATTTTTATGCCTCCAAACCTCCAAATCCACAAAAATATTCCACTTTTATGACTAGATTTTTGCCAAACCCAAAAACCCTTGTTTTAGGCCAAAATCATGAGGGTTTATTCAATATCGTACTTCCCCGACCTCCCAAACCTCAAAATCAACTCAGACAAAACCCATTAGGTCTACACATGGGTAAAAATTCATAAAATCAGATCTACCATACATATTTTTTTGAAACGTAGGCTTGAACCTCTCATTTCACATGTTTTTCCTTACAAAACTCTTGAGGACAGTAGTTATACCTTCTTTATTTCTCGTCCTATGAGGGTTTATAATGATCACTATATGCCTTTTAAAGGCCTTTACACCTCAACTACTGAACAACCATCTCTACAACTGACTATTTAATCTTTTATGATCACATGAAACATAAAACACACTAATTTCAAGGTTGTTAACATCACTATTGAAATGTTTTAATTTTTTGAATTTGTTAACGTCGTTTGTGAATTTCAATTTTTTTTTATGCAGTTGGTAGAGAGTGGGATGCACTAAATTTGTATGTCACAAAAAATCTTGATTGGATGATAGTATGGATTGAACGATGTCAACAATTTGGCCGCACATTAACATGGGAAGGTGTGGCTTCATTGGTTAAAGAAGCTCATTGTAGTGGAGATTTCAATGTTACACAAAGGGAAATTGATTTAGCATATGGTTTAAGAGATAAACATGTACATATAAATATATTAATCACCCATATTATTTAATTATTTTCAATTATATTGATGTATATATATGTTGAGAAATTTTTTCTTTGCATACATTCGGCCAAGAATAAATATGTTTATCAATTGACGATATTGCAATAACTTTTTCATGTTTGACATATTGCAGGTGAAACACCACAAGGCTATGTCCTACAATGGTCATAAATTTCAAATCAAAAATTTGGATGACACAAAGAAAACTTGTGATTCTAGGATAACTATAGTGTTTTAGGTGACTAATGTTTCATCTAGAAGCGGCATACATCCAGAAGTCTCAAAAAATCGATACTATGGGATTTTGGATGATATACTTGAGTGTGACTTTAAGTCTTTCAAATTAGTTATGTTCGTTGTCCTATGGTACAGGCTACGATTGAATGAAAATGATCCCAAAAGAACTGTTATTGAACATGATAATGGATTTACCATGGTTAATACAAGTTCGATCAAGTGAGCTAGAAATGAGCCCTATTTTCTTCCAAGCCAATGTGAGCAGGTATTTTACTCAAAGGTTCCAGGTAAACCGGGTTGATCATTTGTTGTTAGATATGATCCAAGAGGAAGGCTGGTAAAGTATAATGTGGTGGAAGAAGAAGATACTGAAGAACTAGAAGATGATGATAATGGTGACCAAGATCAACAATTAGTTGATGATGTGCCTGACAAAGATGTCGAAGAGGAGGAACTAGATCATGATGATGAAGGAGTTAATGTTAATGAAGATGATATCCATGTGGATGATGACATTATTGAAACTAATATCAATGAAGATGATGAGGATGATATGACCAATCCTTACAATGTCGAATTTGGATCGGATGATACATCAGACAAAGAGTTTGATGAAGAAGAAGATTAATGACATTGAAATGTATGAGTTATGTGATTGTATTATCTATTTGATATTTATTTCTTGATATAATTATATTTGACTTATGTAGTTACATAATTAATTCGTGATGTTTTTAATTTTTATGCCATTACATAATTAATTCATAATGTACTTTTTAATGTTTAATTTTAATTCATGATGTTACAACTATTGTAGTTCTCCTAGAAATTTCCATATGATCATAATGAATAGTGTTTTGGGAAATTTCATGAAAGATGACACATTGATCATAGTAGTGAAATAATTGCAAAGTCATTTAGATTTTTTAGACTAATTATCACCCTTCCTATGCAATGACTTATTTATCCAAGAGAAACTAAGTATATACTATACAAAGAAAACGAACAAACCCACAACTACCCCTATTTTGAAGAAGTTTACTTTTCTCCCCTTCCTGATCTCCCTAATATTGTCTAATTATTTTAAAAAGACCAAGGGTCATAACACACCTTTATTCAACCCACTAAATATCTTGGTTAATGAAACTTGACAAAAGCAACAAAATAATTGCTACATTTTCCATTTTATGTGGAATGAAGAGTGGTGACAATAATCTAATTATAGTTTAATAAAACACTATTTTTAGAAGGCTTGACATTACAGAGATAGAGAAGAGGGGGAGAGAGGGAGAGATAGGCTGAAGAGGAGGAGAGAGAAGAGATGAAGATAGATAGGACATACAAAAGGGAGAGAAAGAAGAGGGGGAGACTAGACAAAGCGATATGTAGAAAGGGCGAGAGAGAAGAAGATAGGGGAGAGAGGGAGAGATAGCTCAATATATATAGAGGGAGAGGGAGAGACATAGAAAGGGGGTGATATAGAGAGATAGAGGGGGATGGTGAGAGATAGCGATAGAGATATATGGGACAACAAAGATAGATGGAGATGTATGGGAAGAGAAAGTAAGAGAGGTGGAGATAGAGAGTCGATGGATAGGGGGGATAGGGAGGGAGAGATGGTGAGAGATAGAGAGGGGGAGGGAGAGAAAGGGATATTGATAGGTAGAGGAGGAGAGATGGAGAAGAGGGGGAGAGTGGAGGGAGAGATAGGTTGAAGAGCAAGAGAGAGAAGAGATGGAGATAGATAGGTAGAAAAGGGAGAGAAAGAAGAGGGGGATACTAGGGAGAGTGATATGTAGAAAGCGAGAGAGAGAAGAAGATAGGTGAGAGAGGGAGAGATAGCTCAATATATATAGAGGGAGAGGGAGAGGGAGAGACATAGAAAGGGGGTGATACATAGAGATAGAGGGGGATGTTGAGAGATAGAGAGAGATAGAGATATATGGGAAGAGAAAGAGAGATGGAGATAGAGAGTCGATGGATAGGGGCGATAGGGAGGGATAGATGGTGAGAGATAGAGAGGTTGTCGGGAGATAGATGAGAGGGGGAGGGAGAGAAAGGGATATTGATAGGCAGAGGAGAGATAGAGAAGATGGGGAGTCGAGGAGAGATAGGTTGAAGAGGAAGAGAGAGAAGAGATGGAGATAGATAGGCAGAAAAGGAGAGAAAGAAAGAGGAGACTAGGAGAGGATATGCAGAAAGGAGAGAGAAGAAGATAGGGAGAGAGGGAGATAGCTTAATATAGGAGGAGAGGGAGAGACATAGAAAGGTGATATAGAGAGACAGAGGGGATGGTGAGAGATAGAGAGAGATAGAGATATATGGGAAGAGAAAGAGAGATGGAGATAAGGGAAGAGAAAGGAAGAGTGGGGATAGAGAGCCTAATGGAAGGGAAAGGAGTGGAGAGATGGTGAGGAGACAGAGGGGGTGGAGATAGCCTACAGTATGGAGGAGAGGAGTGACATGATAGTGGAGATATAGAGAGATAATTATATTAATTATATTATAATAATTATAATATAATTTAATATTATAAATTTAGCTATATTATAATAATTATAATATTATATTAATATTATAAATTTAGCTAATATTATATAATTATATTAATTATATATAATTTATTATGTAAAATTTAACAATATGGTGCCACAATTTTCATTTTAATTGACATAATCAAAACCTAGCTCGTCAATTGGAGAAGTGAGTCGCGCGCCAGGAGGAAAGGTTGCAGGAAGCCCAGGGATCGAGCTTGCTTGGCTGCAAAATTGGAATTTTTGTGATTTGTTTTGTCATGAAGGCCTCTGCATCTCGTTTGTCACCAAAATGGTTCTGTATATTTCATCTAAAATTTATGAATCAGAGTGTTATAGGGTTTTTTATTTGATTTGGTTTGTCTTCAATGTTGATGGTCCATTATATTGTGTTCATTTCACCTTAGTAACTTGTACATTGTCTGAAACATTTGATTGAATCAACATTGTGCATTCACATTATACCATGGTGTCATGTTTCTTCCTTTTCATACTCGGCCTCATCACTAGGTATTGCAATTTTGATATTGTTGGCATTCTTAAATCACATGCTCTTTCCTTATATGGATGCCTCTCAAGTTATGACATTGCATGGAGCATGGAAGATTCATACACCACAAATTCCTCTCCTTACAAAGTTACTTGCTACTATAGTTTAATACTCAACACCTAAAACCACTAAATACCACTCAAAACAAAACAAACAACCAAAGCATTTTTCATACATGTCTACCAAAGCATTTTATCAAACAATTGACTTCCTTGCTACTATGGGCTAAAATCCTAAAACAAGTTCTTTTGAACAAGCTATGGGAAAAAATCTATCAAAGCATAATAGCAATAGCATAGACAAGGCAGTGAACTATTTGGAAAAATGCCTCAAAGAATTGTGGTCTCATGGTGATGGAATTCCATGACGAATGCCTATGGCTATGGATTTTCATGGCATTCCATCTTCATGAGACTACATTTCTTTGAGGCATTTTTTCAAACAGTTCATTGCCTTGCTATGCTACAACATTTTTATACATGACTACCAAAGAATTTTATCAAACAATTCAATGCCTTAATGTTATGGCTAAAAGCCTAAAATAGGTGCTTTCGAACAAGCTATGGATGCTTGGAAAAAAATTATAACATAATAGTAAGCAATAACATAGAAAAGGCAATGAACTGTTTGAAAATGCTCAATGGTGATGGAATGCCATGACAAGCCATATACAAGGTCAGTGAACTATTTGAAAATGCCTCAAATGGCATGCCATCACCATGAGACCACATTTCTTTGAGGCATTTGTTCAAATAGTTGACTCACCTTGTATATGGCTTGTCATGGCATTCCATCATCATTGAGGCATTTTCCATCACCATGAATAGACCACATTTCTTTAAGGCAAGCTCTTGGGAATTTTTTTATTACTTAGAATTATCCTTGAAAAAAAAAAGAGCAAGCTCATTGTTGACAAAAGGCATATATTTAAGGATACCAACATATGCCTCACTAGAATGAGAGTCCTCCAATTTATCAAGAATCTCATCTAAAGTATCAAATTCATTCTCGTAATTTTTTCTATTGTCTATTTTAGTATTTCCTACACAATAAAGGATGAAATTCTATTAGCTACAAGTCTATTAATATTCTTAAGAATTTTTAGGCCATGTCTTCTTTGATGACCATCCATTTTACATAGAAAACAAACATTCAAACCTCTCAAAACTTCAATATCATGTTTAGTTTGATTATCACTCAATTGAAAGCACAAAATATGTAGAATACACTCATCATATTTGAGAGATATAGAAACCCTAGAGTTAAGACAGGGAAGAGTAGACCTTCTTTCTTCCACTTGCAACACATTACCAAAATATTTGAGGACTTGAGGGATAAAAGTTCACATCTAAGTAGAGATATTTTAAAATTCTAACCACCTTAACAAATAATTTCCTAAAGAATTATATAGGGTAGAATCAAGGGTTCAAAGATGGACCTAAAATAAAGAATTCCCATATTCTAAAACTCTTTCTTTTAAAACTCTTGATTGCATACCATGGATTTTGAAGAAGAAAGTGAATAAATCTTTATGTATCATTCTATAGAAAGAAACATAGACAAGGAAGTGAACTGTTTGGAAAAATGCCTCAAAGAAATATGGTCTCATGGCAGTGAATCAACCTACTCGTGGCTATCACACATTTACTTATCAAGGAAAATCTTATGATAGTGCATTCAAACTGCCCTTCATGTGCACAAACAGCCAAAACAATTCCCATCACAAATGAGATAGCTTCCAAAAACTCCCAGGCAAATAATTAAGGTCTTATAGCTGCTTAATCTCATGGAGTTTCATGTATATGCTTTTTTATTTCATCACAGTCCCAAATCTCCCCTTTTGACATCATACAAGACCTACCCCACTATTATGCTTTAGAATGCACCATTTTCTTTCACATTTTCCTTTACATCATATTTCCATTTGAACCCTAATGAGGATTAAAAAAATGCTCTAAAAGGTTTTTTTTCTACTTGATCCTATTGTAGAAGACTACTATTTAATCTTCAGATATGCCACCTAATGCATTTGTCACTATTCTTGCTTTTCAACCTTGGGTCTTAAAGGAAATTTGAACCACCTTCATAGCGTCCTGTACATGCCTTTTCATTCATAGTCTTCATCCTTGTCAAAACTTTGAAAGTTGTTCATTTATCAAGGTTTACGCTTCCAAAGATATGATATAAGGGATGAGGATGGGATCATGTCTCAAATGATTTTGGTAGAATAGGTACCTCTCAGTCTTTATCTTTCAATGAAAAAGATATCAACATAGACTCGTGTTTCCATATTCAATAATAAAGTGAGCTCTGGAATGATATGAAATCCTCTATTAAAAAGGGACGACAACAGCTAATCAATATCAATTTCCAGAGGAACTGGTGAGCAGGGGAATCTTCTTTAGATGATCAACTAGATGATCAAACCACCAACTTAGTACAACTCTCTCAAATACTTTTTAAGTGGACCTTTCCAATCCACTATTCCTTCAAGGAAAAGACCCCCTAACTAGGGTTGTTTTACTCAAACAATCAAGAGGGCTTGTATCCACTTGGATCATGTCAAATAGGACTAAACAAAACCATGAAACTCAAGTTTTCACTTAGGAAACTACATTTTCTAACCACTAGGCCTCTTTACCACTAAAAGGCTTGTAGCCTTGCCCAGTAGGACAGTCAAAATAAAATCCACATATAAGATTCTATCAGGCCCAAACCACTGAACTTAGACAAGTAATATATGCCCCTACAAATTCTCAAAACCTTCTTTCTTGACAGTGGACAATAAAAGAGAAATGGACCAAAACAACGCTGCTCCAAGAGGCCTAATTAGCAGGCTACAACAGGACAGTTGACTATCTAGGCTCTCCCCTTCACCCCAAATCCTTGAAACAGGTTCTTACAGGCTAGTTACACCCATGTCTATCACTCCTAAGTTCCTTCATAGTTAAAATCACCCTAAACAAGCAAAACTCAACTTTTTACTTCACAATCTAGGCCTGCTCCATGAGGATGCCATGCCTAGAACATTGCAAAAATTCCTCCACACAACATGCCATTCTCCAAAACCATAAAAATATGAAAATATACACAAATATCTTCCATCCCACAAAGAATTAGCATTATTACAACATGGAGATGGAAGAAAGTGCCATTCTTCAATCAAAACCCTAGTTTTGAGGGTTTTTAGACTAGTTCCTGCTAAACTGGCGATATCTTCTTTTATACTCAATGAAAACTTGTGAAATCACCTCCAAAATAAATCCAAGTCTTCCCTCTATCCAACAATAATAAGAATTTACCCATACAGTTCGTACAAAGGCCATGGCACGCAATAGAACAAGAAATTTACACAGATTTTCTAGAAAACAACAAGCTTTTGCATTAGAAATTCAAAATGATTCATCAACCCACATGCCTCAACCAAGAGAGGCTTATTTATATCTCCAACCAACCTTCCCAACATCCCACAAATGAAATTTGAATTGGTTGTACATTGGGAACTAATAAAACATCATTTAGACACCTAATTGCCTAGTTAAGGCAAGTTAATACAACTTCCACAAGCCCAAATACAAAGAGCCTTCAAGAGGTGTCAAAAGGCATCAAAACCATTTCAAAAAACCAAGGAAACTCCCCTCAAGCACCTGGTTGCATCATGGCATTTTGTTTCTTTAATTTTCCAAGGTGCACTAAGCTTACAAAGTGATGATGGAGACCTTGTGATTACATTGAAACTTATCACCAGGACTCAAAACCTACTACAAGCCTTTGAAGAATCAAAATTTTGTTGTTTCAAATGACTATGAGCACTAAATTTCACTATTTCAAGATGTTGAAACCTTGTCATAGAGAACTAGAACATTGATGCAACCACCCATCCTACCTTAAAACATACCAAAAGTCTGCAAGAAATTAGACATAGGAAGATTTAAGATGACTTAAACCTTTTTGAGGTATATGGCAAATCTTCAACCTTCAAAGCAACGTGTGGTTCTCATCAGCAGCATAGCAACATCTGACAACATAGTGACTTCTTTGAACCAGCTGCAAACAAAAACAACATATGTGTATGTAATGAAGTTCTTGTTGTAATGTGAACAGCCTGTTGTGCTATTAATGCTTTGTATCTCTGTTGTTTATACGATATATAATACAAAAAAAAATAAAAATGTGAACAATGATTTTAATAGTTCTTTGAAATCATTTGGAATTAAGAATGATCTAACTATTCCTTATACACCTCAACAAAATGGTGTAGCAGAAAGGAAGCATAAAACTATTGTTGAAATGGCTAGATGTATGTTACATGCTAAAAATATGTCTTATAATTTTTGGGCAGAAGCTATGTTTTGTGCTACTTACATTATTAATAAGACTCCTACTAAAGCTTTAAAGGATATAACTCCTGAAGAAGCTTGGTCTAGTAGGAAGCCCAATCTTAAGCATTTAAGAATTTTTGGTTCAATTGCTTATGCTCACAAACCTAAAGAAAAAGGGAAAAAATTAGATCTTAAATCTTCTTATCATATTTTTGTTGGTTATGATGAACATTCTAAAGCTTATAGAGTTTATAATCCTCTTAATAACAAAGTTAAAGTTGCTAGAGATGTATGCATTGCTGAAAATGGTGTTCATGATTGTTCTAAAGTGCATGATACTGAATCTTCTCAAAATAAAGTTATTGTTGTGGAGGACAATCCTTACATTGAATCTTCTCTTAACCCTCCTAATGCATCTCTTACTCATAGTGATAGTGATGATGAAAATGTTGAAATTTCTCCTCATGATTCTTCTAGTGATGATACTACTACATCTAAAAGAAGGCCTATATGGTTTACTAAACTTATGCATGAAAGTGAAGATATTTTAGCTAGAATGAATCAATCTAGAAAGGAAAATTATTGTAATTATGCTTTGATGTCTAATGTTATGCATTAAAATGATCCTCAAACTTATGAACAAGCTAAAGATCAATCTCATTGGCAAAAGGATATGCAAGAAGAATATGATAATTTAATTGCTAATAAAACTTGTGATTTAATTCCCTTACCTCAAGGTAAGAATCTTGTGTCATGCAAATGGTTGTATAAAACTAAGGTTAATGCAAATAATGAAGTTAGCAAATTTAAAGCCAGATTAGTTGCTAGGGGCTTCTCTCAAATTGAAGCTTTATATTATAATGAAACATTTGCTCCAGTAGCTAAGATGCCAACTATTAAATTAGTTCTTGGTTTATCTTCTCATATGCATTGGCCTATTCATCAAATGGATGTTAAAAGTGCATTTTTAAATGGTGATTTACATGAAGAAATTTATATGTCTCAACCTTTGGACCTTTCATTAAGGAAGGTAATGAACATCATGTTTGCAAATTGAATAAATCAATTTATGGTTTAAAACAGCCTCCCAGAGAATGGTATTCTAAGAATAATGATTTTTTTCTATCTCAAGGTTTCATTAGGACTAAAAATGATCCAAATTTATATATTAAGCATAGTGAAAATGATATTGTGATTATTATATTATATGTTGATGATTTAATTATCACTTATAATTCTAACAATTTGATTAGTGATGTAAAGTATCAACTCAATCAACAATTTCAAATGATTGATTTAGGCCTATTACATTATGTTTTGGGTATGAAAATTTGTCAAACACCTAAAGGTATTTTTCTTTCTCAACAAAAATATGCTCAAGATCTCTTAGATAGATTTAAAATGAATGATGAAAAGTGTGTTTCTACTCCTTTTGAATTAGGAACTAAATTAATGGTTGATATGTAAACTCCTTTTGTTCATCCTACTTTGTATAGGCAATTAGTTGGTAGTTTGAATTATTTAACACTTAGTAGACCTGAAATTTCTTATAGTGTTGGTTTAGTTTCTAGATTTATGTCTAAACCACAACAAACTCATTTTAAATTTGCAAAAATAATTTTAAGATATGTTAAAGGTACTCTTAATCTTGGTCTTTTTTTATGATGCAAATTGTGATTTTAATTTAAAGATTTATACTGATTCAAATTTAGGAGGCGATCCCAATGATGGGAGATCCACTTGTGGTTATTGCTTATTTGTTGGATCAGGTGCAATCTCATGGAATAGTAAGAAACAACAATCTACTTCTCTTTGTTCTACAGAAGCTGAATATAAAGGTTGTAAAAATGCATCCAAAGAAGCATTATGTTTAAAAAGATTACTTGAAGAACTGGGTCTACCTCAAATGGATCCTACTCCTTTATATTGTGATAATCAAAGTTTCATTGCTTTAGCCAAGAATCCAATTTTTCATGCAAGGACCAAACACATTGCTCTTCAACATCACTTCATTAGAGAGCACATTGAATATAAGAAAATTTCTCTTTTCTATTGTAAAGGTGAAGATCAAGTTGCAGATATTCTCACCAAATATCTTGGTAAAGATAAATTTCTCTTTCATTGTAAAAATATAGGATTAAAAACCATTGAAGGGTTTGATATAAACTCCCCAAGTAAAGCTTAAGGGGGGATGTTAGAATATTAATCTTTACTTGGTAAAGGTTATTCTTTAATTGTAATTATTTATTTTTTAATTCCTTTTTAGAAAACTCCTCAAGAGGCTTTTGACAACTTGCACACACATAGATGAATGGTGGCATTCATTGAGTTTGGAGTTACTTTCTAATTCTAACTCCTCTTCTCACTTCTATATATTGAGGTGCCTCTCCTCTAATTATTCATTCAAGCAAGCAAGCTTAAGGCTTAAGTGCTCTCTCTCTCTCTCTCTCTTTGTATCATTCTTAGGATTTTGCCTCCATTCATAATATTGGGGTTTTTTCTTGTTTTTTCCCCTTATCAAATTCTTGTGTCTCCTTTGCATTAGTGGTGCTTGGTTTGGCTACTCTCTCTTTGGTAATATTTTTCCTTCAAACAATGCTCATTGATTAGTTCTTTCCTTTCCTCAATTTATATTTCCTTTCAAATGGAATTGTAATTCATGCATATTGTAGATGTAATTTTAATAGTTAATATCTCAGTTGTGTGCCATCCCTCTCTTCTATGTTTTCATCATTCTATGGGTAGTGATTCTAGTAGGACAATGAATCCACCTGCAATGAGATTTTTTTGTAATATGTTGTAATTGGTTATAATATATTGTGAGATAATCCTCACCATGCTTTTTCCCTTTTTGGTTTTTCCATGCTAAAATAGGTGTTCATGTGTTATGTGCTTTGATGGTTGCTTTCATGCTTTCCTTTCTTACTACAAATTGAATATGCTATGTGGAATGAATGTGTAAATTCTTAAATTGTTTAAGAGAATACTGATTCACCCTCCACTCTCTATATTCTGGGTGTTCAACAATTGGTATTAGAGTTTGGTTCCTTGGAAGAAGCTTAACCGCTTGAAGAAGATCTTGGAGGTTGAAAACATGGATATTAGAAGACATCCTACTCCTCTAGAAGAAATTCCTATAGTTGGATTCACATAAGAAGATTGCATGGTTGATATGAATGGAGAACTCAAAATAGCCCTTTAAGATCTAGAAAAGATTGAAAGTGAGAACAAATATTTGAAGGAAAATGTTAAGAAGTAGATGAATGCATCAAAAAGTCAAGAGAGAAAATCAAGAAATTTAGAGAAAGAGATAAGTAGGTTAATGAGCACCTGAAGCAAGAAAATGATAAAATTACTATTATGAAAGTGCAAGTTGAAGAAGGAAAAGGATTTTAAGAATGTCTAAATGCAAAGGTGAAAAGAAAATTTGAAGAATGTACAAATATTGAACAAGAATTTGTGACGGTGAGATTTGATCTAGAGAAATAAAAGTGTTAAGAAGATAAATTCAAGAAGAGATCCCTCATGCTTGATGAAATGATTGCAAATTAGGAAGGATGTAAGGACAAATAAGGATTAGGTTTTGAAAAAGGAGAAAGTTCAAAAGTAGAGCATACATTGAATACTGGAAAGAAAAACAATGAACAAAAGAGGATTGAAGCAAGAAGAACAATGGTAAGTCGGTCTAGAATCAAAGAAAAGACATCAAGATACCATTGATCAAACAAACAAATGTACAAAGGTGCCCATTTTTTAATGGTTTTTGTTACTAGATTGCAGTAGATTTGGACATAAGGCTATGGAATGTAGAAGTAGAGTAAATCAAATTTTTCAATATTTTCTTGGTTAGTGTTTTACATGCAAAAGATTCGGTCATAAGGCTAGTGAATGCAAAAATAAAATGATGAATGGCTATAATAATGGTATGATGTTTCAATATTTTAATGGCTACTATTATACATGTAATGGATTTGGACATAAGAGTATTGAATGCAAATCTAGAATGAATGGAAGTAAGTTTTCTCAAAAGAGTGTCATATGTTCTAATTACAATAGACTAGGACACATTTCCATGTTTTGTAGAAGAAAGAATGTGAGGAAGGATAATCCGATAAAGAGGAATGATCCAGTGAAAAAGATTGATCCAATAGAGACAAAGAAAGAGATGAACAAGACCTAGAAAAATAAGGAAGATTCAGAGGTTAAGGGTGAGCTTGTATCAACATTTGGTGCAAATGTTTCCTCCAAAAACTAAGTAGAAAGCTTTGGCTTAGGGGGAGCATTAAAAAATATTTTATCCCTTTCTAGAGAATTGGTGTTGATGCTTCAACATTTTGGAATAAGGTGTAGATCAATATGCTTAACCTATTGGAGAAGACATTGGTGGAAAATATCAAGATGCGGAAGTTTGTGAAGCATTTGAAGGTGATTATGTATTATAGTAAGGGTTCATCATCTTTTTCATATCAAAAATTCAATACGAATTAGGTCAAATCCTAAAGGTTTTATAAGTGATTCCACTTAACAAAAAATCATGTGCAAATGAGAATTGAAGGAGAGAAGAGTAGACAAGGAGAAAAATAAAAGGATTTAGAATTTTAGCCCATGAAACCCTAATTGGAAGCAATTGTAGGGTCCATGATTTCTCTTGATGTGAAAATGAAAGACATATGTTAGCTACTTAAAGATCTAAAAGGAGTATTGTATGCAAGAAGACAAAAGGCATTTGATGATGATGCTAGAATGAAGGCATCTTCATTGGAAGAGATTTGTAATGCCCCGTCGTGCGAACCCCAAATGACAACTACAACTATCAAATTACCGCACAATTTTTATTTTTTTTGAAATTCAAACATTGCATAAGATAAATATGTACATACATTATATGAAAAAAAATTATACATTTACAAAATCGTCTACATCCTCTAAGGTACACGGGATGAAATTATGAAACCTAGACTCTTACCAAAACGATAGCAAATAAAGACCAAGATTACAAGAAAATAACATACAACCATCTATGATCAGTAGAGATGAACATATATACATCATTTATTACATTTCAATTCATAGTTCAATATTACAATTGTGGAGCATATTTCCATAGATACAACACATCATAGATACAATAGTACATTACATAATGCTTCCCTTATATCAATGGGAATAGTACATCAAGTACAATAATAATACATCAAGGAAGAATAAGATGTAAAGCGTGGAGTAGTCTTCAACCAAGTGAATCTCTAAAAATCTACATCCACCTCCACTTCATGAACACAACCTGGTAACCCAATGGGGTGCATATCACATTCCACCCGACCACATGGACCTGAAGGACCACCCCCCATGCTAGGAGATGACAAGAAAGGATCCACATCCAAACAATGTCAAGCATACAAGGCTAACACAACACCAACATAAAACAACATCAAACAATTACAAACAACACTCCCAGAGGCAATCAAAATAAGGGAAAATAAATGGGTATTGTGGGAGAGTGTCATCGCATGGCCTTACATGGATTATACGGACAACCTATCATAAGGTGCTGCCTCCATCTATGGTTATCCTAACTACCTATCTCTGTAAGGAAACCTAGATGCGGAAGCCACTCTCCTAATGTCAAAACCTTAGGGAAGAATGCAGAGACACTTTTAAAATTTTCAATTACAATCCAATTAAGATGCACTAGAAAGATATTACAGAAACAAAGAAATAGACAAACACATATGAACACCAGATATACGTGGGAAAACCCTTACAGGAGAAAAACCCACCACACCAAGAGAAGTCACTTTGTATTACAATAATAAAGATTACAAACAGAGTTTTGACTTATCTTTCTGATGTCAGTTTACAGTAGCATTCACCATGAACAACCTTGTCACAGAACATCCACATTACAATCTTCACAACATAGAATTCATCCATTGACCATACAATCACATAGCAATATGTCGATCCATCGAACCAGACATCATCTGCAACTCCAAAGTATATCCATGTCATTCCTGTCTATCGAACTTCCTCACAGAACTACCACAACGAATTGTCTTCCAACAGTTCCCATTCAGCTCCTCTGATTGGCTATTGATTTACCATGTAGGATGGTCTTCTCTTGGTAAAAGTGATCAACCTGTTTTGGCATGTTGGTGAGACACAAGAAGTGTCTCCTCGATGCCCAAAGGCTTCACCATCGATGTCGCCAAGAGTCATCGTTATCGCCAAGATGTTACATCGAGTCTAGAGAGCTATCGCTTAGACATATCGCTATCGATGAAACATCATACCGAAGCTTCGAAGTCACACAGACATGAGTTTTCCATTCAGTGATACAATCGTCTTTCACCAAGACATCACACAGAGCTCTAATACTTTCTTCGAAGTGATCAGCAGTCGGCAAGACTATCGTCCTTCGGTGAGAGTTCTTACCGAGGTCTCAAGTCATACCGACAATAGACTTCCTCATCGCTAAGACAAACGTCCATCATTGAGACTTTACTTCGAGGTCTTTATGTTATATCAAGCACCGAATAGTCAGAAAGAATTACCAATCTCGCTAAGAGTTCTTACCGAAATCTCCAAGTTACCCTGAGACCACTAGTCATCAGGAGTCATACCGAGAATAAACAGACATTAACACATCACCCAGACTTCATACTGATACATTCATGTTACCCCGATGAGCATCAACAAGACAAACACATGTCGCCAGGAGTTCATAGCGAAGTCACATGTCACACCAAAGACTCCAATGTGTAACAGTTCGGCAAGACATTCACACATCAATAAGACTTCTTACCAATAGTATTCCTTTCGGCCAAGTCTCCCCGATGACTTCAAAAGTGAAGCTTTCGGCGAGACATTCCATATCAACAAGACATCTCACTAAAGTATATAGGATACTCTGAAGACCACAAGCGTAAAATACTATCGGCGAGACAAAAATATCTTGATAAGACTTCATATCGAGCCACCATAGGTTATCCTGATGACTCCAATGTATAACCATTTGGCAAGACTTCTGCAAGGTCACAACGACTTGTACAAAACATAAGGCTACAAATCTATTTGTCAACCAGACATAGAATATGTCACACTGACTTGGCTCCAATAGAGGGTTTAGCCTGTGGGATTGAGACATATTTTTCTAACAATCTCCCACTTGTCGAAGATCACACAGGCACCTCTAGAGCACAACAAAATTACTAACATTCATGAGCACTGAGGCCCATCGAATTGGCACACCACCTGAACTTGTCTGTGCTCACTAGCTTCATCAATGCATCTGCAACATTCTCTAGAGTATCAAATTTTTCCAAAATGACCTTTCCATCCTCCACCATATCCCGTAAAAAATGATACTGTACATCTATATGTTTCATTCTGGCATGGAAAGTAGGATTCTTTGCCAGACAAATTGCACTCTGACTGTCACAAAAAATAGTTATTTTCCTTGCATCAAAACCAATGTTAGAACACAAATGTTTTAACCAAACTGCTTCTTTACAAGCATGAGTAGCTACCATGTATTTAGCCTTTGTAGTGGACAAAGCGACTACAGCCTGCCGCTTACTCATCGAACTCACTGCACCACCATTCAACGTGAAAATGTATCCACTAGTGGACCTCCTGCTGTCAATGTCCCCTACCCAATCAGAATCCACATAGCCTCGAATACTGAGAGTCCTTTGTGATTGAACCAAGTTCCCATGGTAACACAAAGCAAAATCTGAAGTGCCCTTCAAATATCTGAAAACTCTTTTCACAACATCCCAATGTGTCCTTCCAGGATTAGCCATAAATTGACTAAGAACTCCCACTGCTTGGGAAATGTCTAGCCTTCTATAGACCATTGCATACATAAGACTCCCAACTGCACTAGCATAGGGTACACTAGTCATGTCCTCCATCTCAGTAGGAGATTTTGTACAGTCTTCAATAGATAGCTTTGTTCCCTACAAGACTGGAACAACTAGCTGCTTGCAATCATTCATGCAAAATCTCGCTAGAATAGTCTTAATATACTTACTCTGACTAAGCCAAAGTTTTCTACTATTCTTGTCCCTAGTTATCTCCATCCCAAGAATATACCTTGCTGCACCAAGATCTTTCATTTCGAACTTAGCAGACAACTGAGACTTAAGATCAGAAATCATTAGCTTACTATTGCCTATGAAGAAATGTTGTCTTCACATCCATCTGTTCGACCTCTAATTCATATGCTACTGCAAGTGACAAAAGAAATATGATAGATGTCAGCTTAGCTATAGGAGAAAAAATCTCCCCATAATCAATTCCCTCTACCTGGGAATAACCCTTCGCAACCAATCTTGCCTTGTATTTTTCCACACTACCATCCAGACCAATCTTCTTTTTAAATACCCATTTGCAACCAACAACTTTTCTTCATTTAGGCAAGGGCACCAAACTCCAAGTGTCATTCTTTTCTAATGATGCCATTTTGTCATTCATGGCTTCCAACCAAGAGTTTGAATCAGACATTATAAATGCCTCTTTTACAGTCCTAGGCTCATCAACACTAGAAATTAAAGTATAGGCACAAGTAGAGTCTATCAAAGAAAACCCATACCTATCAGGTTGCTTTCTTTCACGAGTTGACCTCCTCAATTGCTGAGGCTGAGGTTCTTCTTCTTCTTCAGAACTTTCAGAACTGCTTGAGCTCTCCTCAGTTTCAGGTACATTTTGAATTTTGAATTCCTCTTTATCTGGTGTAGGAGGAATTCCAACTACATCCTTATTGTTTTTTGATTTTGTATCTGACTACAGATCCAAGGTAGAAGGCTTCAGCTCATGAAAGATTACACTTCTGTTGTATACAACCTTCTCTATATCAAGATTCCAAAGCTTGTATCCTTTTATGCTAGCACTATAGCCAATAAAAATACATTTGACAGCCTTGTTCTCCAACTTAGATCTTTTCTCATACGACACATAAGAATATGCCTCACAACCAAAAACATGAATATGTCTTAAAGAGGGCTTCTTACCAGACCACACTTCCAAAGGTGTTTTCTCGACAAGAGCAGAATTTGGAGAATGATTAATCAAGTAACATGCAGTAGCAACAGCCTCAACCCATAACTTCTCCTCCAAGCCAACACTACTTAGCATACTTTGTGCTCTCTCCATCACTGTCCTATTGAACCTTTCTGCAACTCCATTTTGTTGTGGAGTATAAGGTGTAGTCTTATGTCTTCTAATCCCATGGTCTTTGAAATACCTTTCAAAATCATCAGAGCAAAATTCACCGCCATTATCAGTCCTTAAGCATTTAATTTTCCTACTAGTCTGATTTTCAACAAGGTTTTTAAATTCCTTAAACTGACTGAACACTTCTGATTTACTTTTTAGAAAATAAACAAATGTTCTTCTCGAATAATCATCAATGAATGATACATAGTATCTCGATTTAGACAAAGAAGGAACATTCACTGGACCAAATACATCAGAATGAATATAATCTAGCAAACCATAAGATTTATGAGGACTGGAATAAAATGAAACACGGTGCTATTTTCCGTATATACAATGCTCACAGAATTCAAATTCAAGGTTACAATCATCAAGCCCCTCAACCAGGTTTTTATTCTTCAAGGTTTTTAAGCCTTTCTCTCTAATGTGGCCTAGCCTATGATGCCAGAGCATAGTCTTTTTTGTTGGAAGTTTAACTTCCATAGAGTTTACATAATTAGGAACATTTCCCTCTTTACCTCCATGAGTAGCTTTTTGTGACTTTACAGAGACACTGTTACATTGAACAACATGTGCATCCAGATTGTACAAGGTACCAATACGGGCACCCCTTGCTAGCACCATTGAGCCTCTAGTCATCTTGCAGCCATTTCTAGAGAATGTGACTTGCACTCCAATATCATTCAGCTTACAGACAAACAGCCGATTTTGAGCCAGACCTGGTATATGCATAACATCCTTGATTCCCTTCACTCTACCATCGGGGAATTGGATTCTGACTCTTCCACGACCAACAATCTCTAAAGTTGAATCACTTTCCAAGTACACCTTTCCACCATCGTATTCTTCATACCTCGTAAACCAATCTCTATGAGATGTCATGTGGAAAGATGCCCCTGAATCAATCAACCAGACATCATCAAATGCCTATGTAGCCAAGCTTGCAATGAAGGTGTCTGCATCACTCTAAGAAGAATCATTATTGGAAGAGCCTTTCTTCTTTTTATTTTTCTCCTCTTTACAATCCTTTCGGACATGACCAGGTTGCCCATAGTTCCAACACTTCACCTTGGACTTCTTGCAAGGAGACTTTGATCTCCCCTCTGATTTTGATTTGGACTTCTTGTCCTTCTTGCCTTTCTCTTTTGAACTTCCTCTAACAGCAAGGGCCTCCTTCACCACCTCAGAATATTTCCTTCTCATTTCTTCTGATAAAAAATAAGCAACAACATCTTCCATCTTGAAATTCGATGTTGTACTCCCAATAGCCATCACTAGGTGATCCCAAGAGTCTGGCAAAGAACACAATAGAAGCATACAATGATCCTCTTCATCAGTCTTTACACCAACAGAAGTTAACTATGCAATCAACATGTTAAATGCTTTCAAATGATTAGCAACAGACCCTCCTTCCTGCATTCTCAAAGTGTACAACTTCTTCCTCAGGAATAGTTTATTCACCAAGGACTTCCCCTGATAAATAGATGCTAGTCTCTTCCACAAGGAAGATGCAGTCTTCTCTTCATGCACATTCAGAAGAGCGGAGTCTACCAAACAGAGCCTTATCAGCCCCTTAGACTTTCTATCCGCAAGGTCCCAATCCTCTTGCTTCATTCCTGTAGGTTTAGTTCCAGACACAGCAAGCCACAGATCACGATCCACGAAGAGATCCTCCATTTTGAGTTTCCACAACTCAAAATTGCTACCATTGAACTTCTCTATTTCAATCTTTCCTAACATCCTTGCCATCTTAATCTATAATTAGAAATTGAAAAACTTCTACAAGACTCCCACTGAACAAAAATTGACTCAAAAAACCCAACGTACCCACAAGGATAACACAATTGAGTAGGCTCTGATACCACTTGTAAGAAAAGCTAGATGCGGAAGCAACTCTCCTAATGTCAAAACCTTAGAGAAGAATGCAGAGACACTTTTAAATTTTTCAATTACAATCCAATTAAGATGCACTAGAAAGATATTATAGAAATAGAGAAATAGACAAACACATATAAACACCAAATATACGTTGGAAAACCCTTACGAGAGAAAAAACCACCACACCAAGAGAAGTCACTTTGTATTACAGTAATAAAGATTATAAATAGAGTTATGACTTATCTTTCTGATGTTAGTTTACAGTAGCATTCACCATGAACAATCTTGTTACAGAACATCCACGTTACAGTCTTCACAACATAGAATTCATCCACTGACCATACAATCACACAGCAATCCATCGATCCATTAAACTAGACATCATCTGCAACTCCAGAGTATATCCGTGTCATTCCTGTCTGTCAAACTTCCTCAGAGAACTACCACAACGAACTGTCTTCCAACGGTTCCCATTTAGCTCCTCTGATTGGCTATTGATTTACCACATAGGATGGTCTTCTCTCGGTCAAAGTGATCAACCTGTGTTGGCATGTCGGTGAGACACAAAAAGTGTCTCCCCGATGCCCAAAGGCTTCACCATCGATGTCGCCAAGAGTCATCCTTATAGCCAAGATGTTACATCGATTCCAGAGAGCTATCGCTTAGACATATTGCTATCGGTGAAACATCATACCGAAGCTTTGAAGTCACACAAACATGAGTTTTCCATTCGGTGAGACAATCATCTTTCGCCAAGACATCACACCGAGCTCTAAGACTTTCTCCGAAGTGATCAATAGTCGACAAGACTATCATCATTCACTGAGAGTTCTTACCGAGGTCTCAAGTCATACTGACAATAGGCTTCCTCATCGCTAAGACAAACGTCCATTGCTGAGACTTTACTCCAAGGTCTTTATGTTATATCTAGCACCGAACGGTTGGCAAGACTTACCACTCTTGCTAAGAGTTCTTACCGAAATCTCCAAGTTACCCCAAGACCACTAGTCACCAGGAGTCATACCGAGAATAAACTAAAACATCGGCGAGACATTAACACATCGCCCATACTTCTTACCATGGAACCACTTACCTTTCGTGAGTACAAGACAATGATCTTACCAACAAGGTCTTCTCATCCCATGCTTAGCCTGTGAAAGCACTAATGGTATGGGTGAGGCACATAATTAATCTTGTTTAGTGTTTAACTACCCAAACCCAGTAGTTCATTAATTGCATTATCAATTGTTTAGGAAACTCTTCCATGGGTTACCCTGACAGCCCCTTTGTGCGTCGGCCCCCATGAAAATTCACCCTCCCTAATAGTTCCAGAACAAGACTCACAACAACAAGGGGTGTACAAAACATAAAAGACACAAAAGAAATGCATGTGCGAGGCATGAACCATCTTGCTCATAGTCATAACCAAATGTAAAAAAGATCATAAAACAAGGTACACACACGGGAGCTCAAAATAGGAATACGATCAATGGAAACACAATGGTCTAATCATGGGAAATTTCAACACAAAAAAGGTTTCCCATCACCTCTGGAAGCCTAACAACCTACCTCCCATAACTATCAAAAGAAAGGAACTTAAGCATTATGGGTTCCCAACATATCCAAAACATATCTATACATAAAATCACCTCAAAAGTGAAATAAAACAAGAGAAAAATATGATCAACATGGAACCACTATCATGCATAAGGAATCAATTCCAAAGAGAATTTTGAATAAATGAATAACTATCTAAACATGTTCAAGGTAAACCATAAATATCCATTCACTTAAACATAAACATAACCCAATCTTACTTAAGATAATGTAAAGAATAATTAAATAATCAACTATAATTAACAACATTTCCATCATGATATCTTTTAAAAGATAAGAAACTATATAATCACAATCTACAATATTTGATTTAAACTTTTCCCAATTAAAAGTTCTTAATTGTAAATTCATAATCCTTACATCTATTTTGCACATTTACAAATAGCGACAATCTAACAATACCTAATTATCTATTTTCATATACTAATTTTCTTTAAATTATATCTTCATATTAAATAAATTTAATTAGGGATCATCAATTTAACTTTAACAATTTACAAACTGATTTCTTTAAATTGTAAACCTGATTTGAACATATATATTTATATAGACATATATAAATAACACCTAATTTAACATTTTCATCTTTTCAGGAAAACAATACACAACAACATAACTATATATATAAATTTAAATTAAATGATCTACAAAACACATTCAAGTATCTATTTCTAGGTACTTTAAAAATGATCAGTTTCATTTAATTTATACACTCATTATGAAATTATATAAAATAATTAAAGAACACATATTCCAATCAATTCATTTACAATATATTTTATTATTATTATAAAATCATTTAAAATCATTTAAGAACTATATATATATCACAAATTTCAATCTACTTTTAATAATCTAAACAAAGTAATATCCATAAACCTACATTTAAAGCTTCCTTTACATCTTAACTTTTCACTTATGGTAAATTATTTTTTAACACAATTAAAGAAAATATAGAGATAGATATTCTCACTACGTAGTTAACTCAATAGTAACTTAATTTCCTACCACAAAAATTAGAAAAGAAATATGATCACATTATTTTGAAATATTTAACTTTCATAGCAATTTACTAAAATCATATAAAAATAATCAGTATTTGCCAACTATTATATAAAGAGAGGGAATCTAAATCAATTACCCTTAATTGGAATTATTTGAATTAAATGAGCTATAAAGATAATGTAAATAGACAAATATACATATATCACCTCCCTTTCTACTAGGTCATGAGGTCGAGACAGGAAGGATAAGAATAAGATCACCACGCCAATGGAGTAGAGCATTGACAACCTACAATAACATTGGTGTTGGAGCTGCAAAAATGGTGTAGAAGTGAAGAGCAAGTTGAGAGGATGAAGAATGAAGTGGTAGAAGCTTGAGAGAGTGAGAGAGAATCAAGAGAGAGTTCATATAATGAAAGAATAAAGTTAAAATGGCTAATTTAGAGGAAAAAGGTCATTCCCGAAAGTTAAGATTCAAAGAGGGATGTTACATTCGTAGTTGACAAAGAATCATAACTTCTCTAACATTTTCTAGTGCAGGAATTTTGTTAGAATGGTAGTGCATCATGTAGATGTTTACATGGCATGCACACATCCCCAACAAAAATTTCCTCACTAACACAAAACAACAAGGATGCATGGGAAAAGCAAGGAAAATGCAACAGGTTTTTGCATTATTGAACTTGTAAGGCTAAAATGAGGGTAAGATAATAGGAATTTGGACTAGGTACAAATCTATGCCATTACAACAACAAGGAATAGAGATTAAAAATTGAAGGTGATTCTCAAATCATTAATAAGTGATAAAGGAGCTCAAAATTATAAAATATAGAATAATAAATCAAATTTGACCTATCCTAAACAACATGGAAGAGTTTTCCATTAAACATGTGCTTAGGGAAGGTAATTGCTATGTAGATGCATTTTCCAACTTCAACATCAACCTTTTTAAGAGGCATTTGGTTGCAAGTACTTTAAGATTATTTTTTAATTGCTTCCCATTATTATTTCATGATATATTGCTTCCTTTAGTTGGACACATTTATATGTTGAGATGAGATAGACTTATTACTATTTATGGAAATTCATTATCATGGTCTTATCACGAAAAATAGAGCTAACAATAGGGCATTATGGGGTAGAAGGATTTGATGATTTATAGAGGGATCTTTTCACATTTGTGAGAGATATATTTCAATTCTAGGCACAATGGATAGCAATGTTAAGCTTTATGGAAAGAAGAGATAGATTTCATTCTTGGGGGAGGTTTTTGATCTAGGGATAAAGACTATAGTCAAGGTGAAAGCTAATATTATAATAGTGCATGCAACTTGTGTGGTCCTAGGAGAATTTTTTCTCTCAACTGACCATCACTACCATGTCAATATTGATATTATGCAATTTATTTGTAGGGGTTTTCATAGAGGTATGAGAAATTATTGAAGTGTTGAGAATCATATGTATGGTGTTTATTAAATGATAGTGGCATTTGGGTCTAGGCCTAGTCCTCAACTTGGTTGTATTAGGTATAGGGTTCCCATATGGTAGTGGGTTTTGGGCTTACTTCCTAGCCTCTATTAATTTTTTTCTTGGGTCTCATTTACCATTCTTGCTTTGGGTGTCAATGATGCTTCATGCATTTATTACTGGAAATGGGGGACAATGTTTCTCAAGTTTTCCATTGTGAGTAATGACACATAATAGGTCAACTAGTCCTTTGCATTGGAAGATGGTTCTATAGACAATGATGAGGATGACAAGGTGGTTGATGGACTTGAAGGATATAAAGTGTTGATTGGTATAAGTGTTATATTTAATGGAATAGCTGTTTAAAGTTTATGGTATAAGAAAATTTAAAAAGGCTATGGTAGTTTGTGTAGTTTTTTATTAGAGGTAAAAAAATGGGTTTTGAAGGGGGCCTCGGAACACGTTACATCAAAAATTAGTTGAAATAAAATAAAACAACATTAAGCCAAAAAACAACCCAACAATAGTGACCGATCAACAAAAAGTCAGCCAAAAAAGAGGAACCCAACAATAGCACTACATGCTTTTCAGAATATCTGCCGCGTCCACGTCACTAGCCATAACCTTCTTAGCATCATCACAAACATCAGAAATATCCTTCCAAGATGCCCCAACCTGAGCTTTAGTTTTGTTCCTTGTCCTAGCTCCAGGTCCATATGTATTTACCTCTGAAATCAAAACAATACCTTTCTCACCACCCTTCCCAACAACACCTTCCTCCTCCATCAGCTTACCAGAAACAACAACCTCTTCAGCATGGGCACTATCCTTATGCTTCTTAGTACTAATCACAAGGGGAAGTAATAGTAGTAGACTCAAAATTTCCAGCAGATTTATGCACCTCCCCTGCTCTCATAACAGTATCCCATATTTTCACCATTTGATCCTCAAGGATGAGGATTCTTCCTTGAAATTTTTGTTTCATTTTAACAGTTTCCTTCGCAATAGTGTCTGCCACAGTATTTAAGGAATCAAACAACTCATCTATCTAATTTTGGAAAGAGGACCCCTCAGCCTTACTAACCACACCCTTGACTTTGGCATTAGTTTTATTGAGTTCATGAAAAAACCATTTAAAAGGATTAAACAAGACAATGGACCCCTCACAAGCAGATCCAAGCACATCAGATAAATTTTCTCTATCAATATTAAAAACCCCTTTTCCCAAAGCATCTTCCTCCTTAGAGGAACTAACCCTATCCTAACCAATAGGGGCATCCTTATCTTTTCCAACAACAATCAGAGACTTGAGTTTGCAAATGGAGCTCGCAACTTCCTCTGCCACCACCTTTCTCTACTTGATCCTCTCCAAATCCACATTTTGGATATCCACAACAATAGCAGCTTCCCCAAACTTATCTTTTAGTTGCATAACCAGCTTGACACTTGGGGAGTCATCAGCAAAGAGGCCACTCATACAAGTGAGAGGATGGTCATTTTCTAGAATTTGGCTTGCGCTCCCCAAAACCCTTTTCTTCCCGCTTCCTTCCCCTAAAACCATCTTCTGCTTAGCAAGTGAGGGCAGTGAGGAGGCCTCCACATACAAGCCACTCTTCACCTTTAGTCCCCTACTCAATAAAACAGTAGTAGCTTCTTCGCTACAAGTTAAATAACCCTCACTAGCACAAGGAACCCCTTTTTTCTTCTTTCCCGTAGCAGGGGAATGTGGACCCCCCTCTAGGGATGCAAGGGAATTAGGAATGTCGTCCACATCCTCCTCTGACTCAGACTCTTTTTCCAAAATCAATTTCCTTTTCTTGAATTTTTTGATGGCAGGTTCCTCTTTAGAAACAGTCTCATACTCCTTAGCAGGTTTGGACTATTTACCCTTCGGGGTGACCATAGGTTTACCAACCTCAAAATTCTTTGCATAATCAGAGATGAGAAGAATTAACCAAACATGCAAGATGGGATTTTTCATATTTTTCTTGTGGTCCTTAAGACCTGAATCAAGAGACATCAAAAGATAGAACAAGAATGAAACCCTCTTCTTGTGTCAGAAGTGATTAAGTAGGATGAAGTGGTATGCATTAATCACAAAAAAATGACCTTCCAATGTAATTTAGCACATTATCTCCTCTGAAATGTCCCCCCATAATGCCTTAGTATAACTTCTCTAATATCCTCCACTCCTTGCAGTCCTCAAATCCTTCTCTTTATAATCTTTGAAAAATATTTTCATAGCGGTTTGCGCCTCCTTTTTATCCCTAAAGACTTTGATGTCATCCATAGGTAGACCAGTTAAATACTAGCAATAAATTCTTCATTAACCTCAAATTTCGTCCCATAAAGCTTAAGCACTCTATCATTCCATCCTTTAACAAAAATATCTATAACCTAAGGACTATTACCATGGAGTTTCTCCAAGTAGGGTGTTAACCCTCCCTTCTCCAACACTTGCCAGACCTCCTTCCTCTTCTTAGCAGCTTCGCATGAGGAGGGTTCGACACAATTTATGTCTCCACCCATCTCGCCACAATTAGTAGTAACTAGCTTGAGGGCTCCAAGCACAGAACAAAGAAGACTTTGGAAAACAATACAAAGACCATCCAAAATCCGTGTGAGGCCATAGTTGGAGTAGGGGATAATAATGAGCATAGAGTTTTGTTTCCTACGACACCCAGCTCCCGTACTAATCTCTTGATTCAAATCTTCCACACCATCCTTTCTCATCACAAATAGCCATGTAAGGAAAGTGATGCATGCCGCCAACCATAATGAGAGGTTGATCAAATTAAAATCAATAATCATGGTTCATAGTAGCAATAGCCTCTATAGGAAGAGGGTCATTAAGACCCTACTCCCTAAATTCTTTAACACCAATGTTAGCAAAAATGTCTACTCACTCATTACCTTCTCTTAATATGTGTGATATATAATACTCATCAAAGAATTTCAAAATATCTATCGAGTCCCTTATCAAAGACTCAATTGTCCAAGAGTGCAGCATGAAACTTTTCAAATTATTTATGATATTTAGAGAGTCCCCCTCCAACCATACTTTCCTATATCCTTTAGTTTGAGCCAATTTGAGACCATGATAGGCTGCAATCGCTTCCACATAGTGGTTTGTCTAGGTTCCCAAAGGGAGTGCCATAGCCAAAACGAGCCTACCATTAGAGTTTCTAATCGCTCCCAAACAACCTACAGGTCCCGAATTCCCTTTAGCAGCCCCATCAAAGTTAACCTTTACCCAACCTTTGAGAGTAGCTTTCCAAACAACATCTTCTCTAGAGGTTTTTCCTTTTGTAACTAGGAGGGAAATATCACAAGACAAGTTCCACTTTTGAGAAATAGAGATATCATAAGGGCTAAGATTTATCTTCAGTCCATTGTGAAAAGTGATCACAGCCAAAAAAATTTCTTAAATAGCAACACATATTTTGTAAGCCATAGAGATAGCAGGGAAGGTAGAATTTTTGAAAATTCTACTATTTCGCTAAAGCTAGACACCCCAAGCAATGTGCGGAAGAGAAAGAGACCACAAAAGATGAAGAGCAAGATTGGGCGAGGGGCCAATCCATTGAGACCACAACTCATTTATAGATCCAGGAAACACCCAACTTAAGTTCCAAAGAGATAGCATATGGGCCCAAACCATTCTAACACAACTGTAGCCAATCAGCAAATGACAAGCATTTTCAGCTTCTTCTTCACATAGAAAACACCTGTTAGGCATTACAAAACCTCTTTTGATCAAATTGTCAGTAGATGGCAGTTTGTGTAGTTATTCTAGTATACACCTTGTAATTAGTGACTATATACTACTTGTTGGGATTTTTTTATAACTCCCTCCCACATTTTATTTATGGCCCTCCTTTCTCGAGTAATCCATAACTATGTTTTTAGCAAGTAAATATATGGGTATGGTCCCCAAGGCCATTTATAAAAAAAGAGATGAGAAAAATATGATTTAAGATTATCATGAATATAAAATGATAATATATAAATTAAGATATTTTATAATTTAGTGTCCTCAAATAAGATTTTAAAATGAAATATTTTAAACTTTATAATGATTTTAAAAGTGTGTGACAACAAATAAATTTTAAAAATAAATTAATTATAAAATAAAATAAAATAACATTATGATTTTTATCTATTTAATTATATCAAATACATTTATCTAAAAAATATGAAAGATCAATAGACATTTTAGTATATTTTAGATAAAAATGATACTAGTGCATTGAACCAAAAACATTTGAAATAACCTAAAATAAAACAATAAAAATCCCAAGGAAAATAAACTTGAAATTAAATAAAAGAAAAGAAGCCGCTGCTACACGCCATCTAAAATATATAAATAAAAAAGGGGCATAATCCTTAAAGCATCCATCGCTCCCTAAAGAAGTAGAAATAGGGGAGAGGAACCAGTAGTTGTGCACCCTAACTTCGTGCTTCTAATTATCCTACGTGGAAATTTCAAATCACTTCCAATTTTTTACAGCAGCTTACTTGGCAAGTCCCCTGCTTAAAACTAAGGTTTCAGGGCCACATCATCAAATATGATGCCACATCAGCATGCTTTTTGTCAAGGTGTCCAAAAAGACCCAAAAAAAAAGTGAGACCAATACTTGTGAATTCACAGCATGTTTTATTGAGTGCTGATGTGGAATCACATGATTGGTTGCTTTTTAGATCAAAGGAATACATTTTGTTTAATTATGGGTATTCATCATCAACACTAACAACTTTAAAGTCACAACTATTGGTCCAATATTGATAAAAACATTAGGCATTATATAAACAACTACTATCACAACTATTGAAACATGCTCTGGGTCCTCTCCCCTAATCGGGAAATATAAGGTGTAGATTCATTCCCGAGAGCTTGGACTGCATCTTTTAAATTAATTTGCTCTACACTTCCCAGACCGTCTATTCGAAACCTACCCTTTTATTTTTAATCAGTTTTATGAAAAGTTTAATTGTATGCCTAATCTTTATATAGCCTACGTACGAATTTGGAGGTAAACACGAACCGTTCGATGAACACTAAATCGACGAACAACCTTTGTGGAGGCAAGGCAGGGTAGTCATCCGGCAGTGATTGTGACATCGGGAACGGTAGTCAACCGGTAGCAACGCAGCGATCGTGACATCCGGAAAGGTAGTCAACCAGCACGCTGCCGGTTGACTACCTTTCTCGATGTCACGATCGCTGCCGGATGACTACCCTGCCCTGCCTCCACAAAGGTTGTCCGTCGATTTAGTGTTCATCGAACGGTTCGCGTTTACCTCCGCAGGCTATATAATGATTTAGACTAACAAAATCAAAACCAAGTTCTCGTTAGATAGAGCAGCCATGGAATTCTCTGTGCACAACTATGTTAGATTCTGCATCGGAATCCAAATAGCAATCATAGTACCCACCCTCTCTGGAGCTTTGAAGCCTAACAAACTCCTCATCTGTCAAAATTGGTGGCTTGTTTTTCTTACTTCCGCCATTGTTTTCACTGGAATGCTCGTCATAATGGAAAACGAATGGGTTACGCAGTTAAGAGAGGCCACCCATATCCACCTATTGTCATTCCACCATCCACCATCATTTCAGGAGAATCTAAAGTTATACTTTTTGCATTTGAGAAATCACTGGAAATACATTTTCCTCCTCTTTCTGTATATAATTTTCTCTGCAGCGGTATTAAGAGCGAGCTATGCCCTTCATGGATTGTGTAATCATTACGGATCCTCAACCAATTAATGAATTTTCATTTCATCCAGACTGATGTAGAAGAAGAAAGGAAGTCAGGTCACTGTTGATGGAATGCTTTGGATTTAAGAAGTGTAGTAACCAGGGAAGGGACTGAAGAGCTGTGTGTCTTATTTAGTATAATATATGTTCTATTCATATATTTGAGTATAATTGGGGATATTTCTTGATTAACCTTATCTATTAGGGTCCAAACTTTTGGAGGCATGATTGAGCGAGGTTCAATTTATAGGTGATTTCGACAGGTGGATCTTCTTGCTTGTGACTGTTTAATTGAAGGATGATCTTTGGTTTAGATGTGTGCTTGTTGGTTATATTGTAATATGCTTGTTCAAAAAGATCAGAGATATTATTATTTATGTAATTCAATTGTGTTCATAGAAAATAAAAGATGTTTATAAATATAACATTTTATTTTTTTGTTTTGGGTTCACTTTGATGTGATTGGGGATAAAGATTTCAATGTGAACTTGCAGCTCTTTCAGACCAAATCATTTGTACAACGAAAATCATTAAGAAACACACAACAATAATTCTTAAATTTAGAAATAATTTTTTTTATTGATTAACCCTTGAGGTTTGCTCCATTGACTTGACCATCCACTCTAATCTGATTTATACTAAATAACTTGTCTTTAAAGATTAACTCTTAACTAAACCCCTATTTATCGTCCTCAAACAAAATAAATAAATAAAATTATAAAACATCCATCATGTGCTAATCGAGAATTTTCCGAACCATTGATAAATCGATGACAAAGTTTAGCGGACAATTTTCCTATTTGACTGACTTTCATGATAAACCCGAACCATTGATGATTCTAAATCAACGACAACCGTGACTGCTTTCTTTCCATGAGCAAATGTGTTTCAAGTTAAGTGTCACGCTTGATTTGAAAAATTTGATAAGAGCCACTAAGAGAGGAGAGGTCGATCAACTTATTTTATTTCTAAATACCAGGAACGGGGACTAAGTTTGATGGCCATATAGTTGCTAAGCTATGGTCACGAAGTCTCACTATTGTTTTATATTCCCACAATTAGACCCTAATTATGCACTATAGATTCCACCTATCAGCCCGGACCCACCCAATGATACTATTAAGAACCGTACACTTCACTTCGCTACCCCAATATTTGATCATCTAGAGACTCAATGCTTGTGTATGCTTAGTGCTTTCATCCTAAAGACACATAGGAGAAATTCCGCCTACCAATGCTTGGCTAACAACCTCATTTCATTTAGTCCCTCCTACCTATCATATATAGTAGAATCAAAGATCCCATCGCTTATTATTTATCCTCATCTCCAGCTAGAGGGGGCCATAATAGGGTATGTAAGTAGGGAAAATTTCAAGTCTTATTATCACTAATACTTATAGATTACTACTAATATACCCCCCAAACCCCCATATTACAATGGTTCACAACAACAAACAAACCATCAAACCCACAAACTATCTTATAATAAAGAAAGAGGAAAACATGAACAAATTCGCTCCTTTCCCTAGACCCAACCCCCAACCTAGGATCCAAGCTCCAATCTCTCAACTTTCACCTCGATGTTGGCCCCAACCTTAGGTCCAACCTTACCCTTCCTTCTATACACTTCACCTAGCTCAAACCCCATTATAGAGAAGAGGCTAACCCTTCTTAGCATTGATCTATGAGGGAGATGCTATAAAAATGGATGTTAGTTTATTTTCCCTCACTACCCATAAAGGAAGCAGTGCACTCTAGACACTCAAATTATCAAATTCTTTTCCCTTGATCTAAACCACCTACTATAGAAAGGGTAGACCTACCCCCAAAAACCCCACTCTTTTCTATAGCGAGGCTAAACTAAACTAAACTATAATAAGGGGGTGGGGGGGATTCTTTCTTTATATACATTTCACTACCCCCTTTTTTGTACTATAGTGTTAAACCCCCTACTCTCTAATGGGGCCACTTGACACTATTTAATGATTAGACCCTACTCCATAATGGATCAAATGCATAGAGGGAAGGTTAGTCTCTAGTAGAGAAACACTCAACCTCGATCAAGGGGAGTAAATCTCTTCATTTATGCACTCGATTGATTAGTCAAAGTTCATAAGAATGATTCATGCTAAAGAGAGTGCATGCACACACTCAACCCACTTGACCATCAAGTGATTCATCACTAGGGTTAGATTGATGCTAGAGGTTCTTGCCTTACTTATTGGCTGATATGAAATATTAGCTAGAGGTCAAGTAGGATTCAACTATAATAAATTTTCATTTTTTAGGGAGCATATCAATTGAATTGGGATAATTCAAGTTGGGGGCATCAAGGCTAGTCCAATAGGCCTAGTGGAAGGACTTATAGTTTTAATCCTAGTTAGTTAATGGAAGCAACACTACCACGAATGCATCAGGATGAGGAATCAGTCAAGTCCAACTATGGTTGTCATTAATATGGGCCTATGAAAAAAAGTGGGAATATTTCTCTCAACCAATAAGAAGAGGGGACACAAATAGGCTCATGATTGAGCACTTACACTCACTTTGGGTTAGGAATGGGTCAAGAGTTTAGGGTCACTTTGGTTTAGGAATGGTTGGATCCATAAGTATTGTACTGTAGAAAAATGTGCTCTTTTACATTTTCACATTATGTTTGGGTCCCTTAATTAATTATACTTAATTAAGATTCTAATTGCCTAAATTATGCATTCCTAAGGCTTATTATTCCCGTTTTCTAAAAGGGGAACAATGCTAGCATTATTTTAAACACCTTGGAAGTTGTGTGTCTTGGACTTAGGTCCTAGAACCCATTCACCCAAGGGTGAATGGGTCCTCCTTAAGTCTTGGATCTCAAATTTCAATTTATTTTTGGTGGCATTTTAATTATTCAAATTCAAGATTTCAAATGTCGGCTTATAGAATCTATTTTTTGGAAAATTAGATAAAAACCTATAAATACATAGCTATTTTATCAATTCAACATTAAGAATTAAAATGAAACTTTCACAAGAGAAAATATTATTGTCAAGAGCATTGAAGAGCAGATTTATCAAGCATCTACAACAACAATCAAGTTCATATCATCATGTCAAAGTTATTTGCATTCATGCATGTTTTTGGAGCTAACATTGTGATGTAGGTTCCAAGCATTCAAGCACCAAATCAAGTGCCAAATCAAGCATCCAATCAAGACATTTCATGCAAGATCTAATCCTTAGAGAGATGTGACTTCAATCCTCTAAGGGCAACCATTAAGGGTTTGGTGAGTTGTGGAATAGACTTGTTCATTCATCATTCCTTGTCATTTTCATTCATTATCAAAATTTAATTGCCAAAATGAGGTTTGACCAAGGAAAACCCCTATTCACCAAAAATAAATAAATTTTCCCTCTATTTGTGTTTGCAGATTTGCAGGTGAAGAGGGATTGAAGATTAATGAAAAGTGCAATTGTCAAAGTTGTCATCAATGTTTCCAAGCCACGAAAACTCATTTGCATATTTTATTTCTTTCTGATAGTGGAATCTAGAGAAATCAAGAATGTAGATATGAGATCGGAGGACTATGAAATCAAATTTTGGAACCTTGCTCAAAGACCCATTCTCCCTAGGGTGAATCTATCCTAGTAGGACACTCTGAAACCCTTTTTGGTGATTGGTACACATCATATTACCCTTCTTATATCTACCTATAGCTTGTTGTTTCTATTTGTGCTATGCTTTAAATCTATATTTCAAGTTTTACATTACATAATTGAGTTCATTAGGCATTTTATTTTTATCTCCCAAAAGTGCATTTTAGTCATATCAGTCATTTTCTACTATAAAGGGAAATCAATAGATCCTCCTAATAGGGTTGACTCACCTCAAGGTTGAAAGTCAATCCTATCCTTGGGAGATTTCTTTTTCTAAAAAAAATAGAAAAGGTGTTAGTGTGTTTAAAGCCTCACATACTCGCATCCACCACACTTACCTTTTTCTTTTATTCAAGTATGTGATAGCTACTTTATAGTTGATAGCCCCCAATAGATGTAGTGGTTACTATGATAAGCCATAGGGAAAGTAATACTAGTTGAGTTTATGGAATCTTGTATCATTATCACTCTAATGTTGAGTTAAGTCTACCCACCTAGAATAGATGGATTTAATTAATTCATTCTTGTAGTCCCTACTCTCTATAGGGGTCTAGCCATTATAGAGAGTGGGGTTCAAAGGACAAAGAATGGAGGAGTTTATTTTAAAATCCACACAACCCCTAACTATACTTATAGTTTCCCTACCTCTATCCAATATAGAGGGAGAAAAAGAGAACATCAATTGTCAAGGATTCAATTTTAGGGTAGGGGATTCAAAGGAGATAAGATCGATGAGAAAATATCCCCCACTTTTCTAAGAAAGGGTGCACTCGATTGATAAGGAGAGATAAAATTGAAGTATATATGGGTAAGTGCACAAAGATGGGGGACCAAAAAGGGATCTTAAGTGGCCACTTTTTCTAAAATCTAGAAATATTGATCTTGGATGAGAAATTGAAGATAGTTACACTCAAAATTTGAAGATACAATAAAAACAAGGGTCATAGTGCTCCAAATCTACTTTCTAAATTTTTATTTTTTAAAAATGGTAGAGAGTAAGGGGTTCAAAAAGGGGGACCACACAAAGTGGTCCTAGTTTATTCAAAAAAATATAACATAGTGTTTGGTGTGGCCTCCCTAAAATATTAAAAAAAATGTATTCCAGAATCTCTTCAGTGATAAATTAGCTAACACCATGTAGTTTGTGCCTTATTTTTTTGCTAATTTTTTAATGAATATATTATTTTTAACTAATTTTCAAAGTGGACACATCCTAAAAAAAAAAATTAAGTGTGCTCTCCCCTATTTTTTTTTTAAAATTGATCAATTTTTGCTAACCATCTTTTGTCTAACTTTGTTGTCTATGAGTTTTTGGTGTTTTTCTTTGTCTTGCAACTTGTGGGTATTTTAAAGGAACTTTGAAAATAAAAATTTTAAGAGCTTATTTGGGAGAAATAAATATCATAGTTGTGTCCAAATGGGCCAACAAACAAATTTTCATAAATAATACCCCATATTTTGGTGCAAGATATTAGTTTAGACTTAAAAGACATGTTTTTTTGTTGTTAAAAGATCATGTGATGCAATTGCATTTTGTGATGCAATTGTAAGATTTGTGATGCAATTGCAAGATTTTGTGACACAATTGTAAAAAAAAATTGTGCAATTGCATTATGTTAAACAATTGAAAGATTTTGTAATGCAATTGATTCTATTCAACGCAATTGCATTGTATGACATAATTGCGAGATTATGTGACACATTTGATTGGAAAATTAAAAAGGTATAAATTTTCAGGTTTTTGTTATTACATGCAATCTAATTTAGTTAGACATGCTATTTTTTTGTTACTAATTTATTTCTAGAGTTGTATTGGTGAACGATTGGAGAAGATTTCATTAAAAGACTACTAACATTGTTTGTTGTAGGATGTTAAGAGAGATTTGATCTTCAAAATACTAATAGGTTTGTTATAGGATGTTGGTCAAAGGCCTAATTATAAAATTTTGTGTTTTTAATTTTTAGATAGCTCACATTTGATTTATAAGGTTAAAGAACATTTATCTTATGTGTCTTGTACACTTGCACGTTTGTGTCAACCCAAGTTGTTGAGTGTGTATCCTCTCCCCACACATGGGTAAACCCACAAAAGTGGTTTACAATTTCAATGAGGAAGGAAAAGTTGCAAAAATGACCCCATGCAAAAAAAATGGTTTTTGGGGGTTCAAATGAACTTTTGGTTTGAGCGAACAAAAAGGGGGTTTGCTAGAACCCCCCTTTGAGCGAACCCACTAAATGTTGGGCCTCACATTTCCTAGTAAAATGAGCAAATAAAATGGTTGTGGAAAGGGGGTTCACTCAAACCCCCCTTTTCCCACCTTCTCACCCTCTGCCACCAAAAAACTCTAGAAATTTTCCCTTCGAAGCTTGGGTTGAGGATGAAAATGGAGGAGACTTCACAAACCCAACTAGATGATGCTAGTCCTCATAATGAGCTATCCAACGAATATAATTTTAATATGTTTTGGTTTTATTATGTATTTGTTTTTTAGTTTTATTAAACATAGGGTTTTCACTGAAAATCAAACTCTTTCTTCTACACATGTGGAAAAATAGCAGATTATAAAAAAAAATGAAAAATATGAGTGCACCAAATATTGAAGTCCTTGATCCAACAAAAAAAATTTGAATTTTGATACATACAAAAAAAATTACATTGTATATGGTCTTCCTATGTCTGAATTGTAAATTAAAAAAAAAAAGAATTTTATCCTTCATGTAAAAAAGTTATGTTGTATATATGGTGAGTATCACTCCTTAAAAATGGTGTTTACTAAAAAAAAACTAGTTTTTGAAGGAGATGGAAAAAGAAGTGCAATCTAATTCCAAAAATTTTGAAAAAAATATATTTAGAATCTACAGACAAAATGTCACAAATCACTAGTTTGCATCATCAAATTCCTCACGGTTTAATTGCTATAGGTGTATGAAAGTGAAAATTTAGTTAGAAAAAAAAATTTCAGTGTCCAGTTTTCCCAAAAATTGTAAACCAGTATTATGGGATCACCCACACACTTGTGTGATATTGGGTGTAAGAGAAACACATAATAGCCTTTTTTATTTTTTAGTAGGAGGCCTGCCTAGGGATTTCATCACCCCAGGTTTCAAACTCAACCATGTTTTTTGATGGGGTATAGAAAGGAAGGAGAGTGAAAGTTGTACCTCAAGGGGGTGTGCGCAAGAAGTTGAGTCCACTTCTTGGCCAAAAAGAGTGTTTTCCCTAATTTTCAAAATTTCTCATTTGACCTAAAAATTTGAAGCACTTAAATATTGAATCTTTAAAAAGTTAGTAATATGAAATGTAGTACTTTGAGTCTAGTTTCCAAATATGTAATTTATTTTAATACCCAGATGATACAAATTGGTTTTCAATAGGCATGTCTAAAAACCACTGTTTAAAAGACATTTTTTTACCATACCATGTGTGTGTACATCATCCATATTTTGACCTAAATAATTGTATTTTTTTTAATCCTTTTGGGAAAAGATTTGTAATACACTGAAGAATGTGCATGATATATATATATATATATTCAATATTTTTTGGTTAATTTTTTATTGGTTGTAATTGTTGTTTTAAAAATCCCTCGTCTACATCACGCATAATATGACCTAAAGTTATCATTTTAAAAAAAAAATTGAAAAGAATTGTGTGAAGATTGTGCACATATAATTTGTTTTTCAAAAAAATAATTTAATAAAAACCTAATTAATGTGATCACAAGTATTCCACTTGGAAGTAAATCTCATAATGTAACAAGTATGAGCATACCTATGAATCTAAATTTTAAACAACAATACACAAACCCACTTTACTACGTGTCATCAGATACCCAAATGACAACACAATCGAGTAATGTGATATCAGTGACACAAATTGTTACAAGACAAAATCAACCAATCCAAAATAAAAGGTCAATCACTTCATTCCCCATGTCATAGGTGAACATGACTAACACTTCATAATACAAAAACACAAACATCATCACAACCCTAAACACATCATCCCTACAAAATACTATAGCAAGCCAATAAAAATAAACACATACATACCCACAACCCAAACTCAAAAATTTATTAGATCAAACCAAAACTTGTATCAACCTCCACCACAACAATAAAGTACCTCTTCTCAACACATACAACATAATCTAAACCTGACATTCACATCTCACTTCAATCAAACCAAGAAATCAATGGCACAACATCATCATTTGAACACATTCAACTAAAACATCTTGACTTCCAATGAAACATCAAACTATAAAAACATAAACATGGTCATAGATCCTATACAAATCCAAACATATAATACAAAAAAAACATTGCTCCTATGTCACCATCACCAATAGAGATATTGGCTCAAAAATTGTAAATCCTACAACACTAGATTATAAACATGTAGGTTTCTGGAACCAAAAAGACATATACAATTGAGGACATATGTCCTTACCCCTTTGATAGAAGTATATGCACAGCCACCTTTCCCCAAAAACTTTGAAGTACCAAAATTTGACAAATACAAGGGGAAAGGAGATCTTATAGAGCATGTCAAGGAATTTTACATAGCTTGTTTAGATCTCGCTTACAATCACACAAACTTGATGCACCTTTTCCCATGTAGTCTTGGAGGATAGGCTATAGAATGGTTCGCTCATTTACCTCCTGGTATAAGGACGAGGAATTAACTAGCCGAAAAAATCATTACACACTTCTCCTATAAAATTGAGCATGAGATATCCATAATAAACTTATGTAATACCAAAAAAAATAGGGAGAATCTTTTATTGCATTCTTACAAAGATGGAGAGATCTTGCAAGTAAATGTCCTTCCCACATACAAGAAAAATAATTGGTTCATATTTTTGTGGAAAAACTTAATTCAGAGTTGATGTTTCATCTTCAAGTCCAATTTTCCAACACATTTGAAGAATTCATTGAGAAGGTTATCTCTATTGAGAAATCCCTCAGTGCAAAAGGACTCAAATTTTTTCAAGGAGACTAACAACAATCCTAGCACACCACATGACAAAACTAAATTTTGGTTATGAAACAAAAATGTAAAAAATGATGGCATTGTGGATGCAAAAGTAGTAAACAAGGCTCATCCTATTATTAGTCTCAAAGGACCTTCCATATCAGAGATGCAAACATCAAACAATAACCAATCACAAACCCATGAACAATTAATAAATGTAGTATAGAATAACACACAATATGGTTCTCCAAGGACTAACATAAATCCATGATGAAAATACACACCCCTAGGGGAACTAGTTGAATCAACTTTGAAGAAGCTTCTATAATCCAAAATTATTCAACTTCCAAAAGTAAGACTTTATGATCAATTTCAAATTAGCTTTTGTGGAATGACAATGACTTCAGCAAATATCATTGTAGAGTCCCTACTAGTGTCTAGTAAACTTGGTGGTGATCAAGAGGGGAAAAATTAGTTGAATAGTCCACTTGACATTAGAAATACCTTCATTGAATTATCAACCAGGGCTAGTAGGCTTGTGATGGTGCTAGCATTGTATGTGCTTTCAAAGACTGAAACTACCTAAACCATTCTAGTAAAGATACTAAACTTGTTGGAAAATCATAAAACTAAAAAACAATAAAGTAAAGTTGTCTTTGTCACTATGGGTACCTACAGTATAAGACTGTAGCTAACTACTTCCTAGAAATGAATACTGGAAACTAACTAAACTGCCAATTAAACCTAGTCTACACTCCATAGTACAACTCTAGTAACTATAGTATAACTATGAAACAAGAATTGTTCATGCACTCATCAATGATTGAAACAAAAAGAATCTATTTAACACAAACTACATTTATAAAGTAATAGCTAAAAAAAAAAATGAAATAATTGAAAAGAAAGGAGTGAAGGATAGTTACCTTGAGTGTCCCTTGCTCAAGTAGTTGTCTTCACTAATCTATAACCAGATCTAACTCATTAGATCCAATACAATCATGATAACTCAAATTCATTCGTTGCAAAAATCCATAATATCACATAAGATTCTGATCAAAGATTGTATTCATGAAATCATAATTGCACTATAAACATAGTATGTATAACAACTGGAAACTAAAAGAGTATTTGATAACTGTTAAAAAATGATTGACTGAAAAAATAACTAGCTAACCTAAGACTCAACCAACATGCTATACATATAGGCACAAGGGAGCTTATCACTAGTAGAAAAACAACCAATAAATTATTAAAAAAATGACTAAAAAATGCAAATAAACTACTATCTAGTAGTTTATTTGCAAGTTTTAGTTAGTTTGTTAGTCATTTATTGCCTATTTTTTACTGGTCACATTCAAAACATGACTCTAAACTAAAACCTTTAATGACCACTCCCTATATTTTAGAGGGTGAAAAAGATTCAATTATCTCTAAATGCAACTAGAAAAAAAGAAGAGTCCAAGTTGGATTGTGACTCTGTTGTAACAGACAAGAATGTGGAATGCTCAAAATCAGCTATATTAGAATTCCAATCATAGCAAGGTTCTTCCTTCTCTAGTGTCTTTATTGAATTCCATAATGATGAATTATCTCCTTCATTAAATGTCTCCATGTTGTAGTCATCATTTTTAGTTTATTCTGGGACATCCCATGTTTCGTTGTTCAAGAACTCCTTTGGCTATAGGCTTTGTGTTGTAGTTATTGCAGGCTATAGTTCCTCTTCTGGCTACAATGGGTTAGTTCACAAAGCATGTACACTATACTAACAACCATGACCGAGCATAGATATCCAATCACAACTCATACATATTCACCCATAAATCATGCATTAACCATCACATTATAATTATATTTCCATATACTTAAACCAAGTTTAGGGTTTGCATAATAGGTATCAAAGATAGCATAATGTATGAAAATTTATAGGATAAATGTCTTGGTAATGTTTATAAGAATGTATAAGAGATATAAAAAATAACTAATTGTGTCACCAAAATTTTGTAGGTAGGCACTCTCTTGCACTTTTAGGGTTTTGACCTAAAAGGAGAAAGGTAACCCACAAAAATTTAGAGATACACTCAAGAATTATGTCAAAATGGTTGGAATAAGTCTAAATGCAATGATCTAAATGCAATAAATTGAAAAGAAGATGATTTATTAATGCAAAACCTAAGAAATGCAAATTGTTTGAAAACACATTATGATATGCAAACATGTGATAAATGACCTATAAATGCAAACAAAACTAGATAGAAAGTTATGAGACAGAATGTATACACCTGAAGGTTGAAAAAGGATGGAATGGAATCCTAGAATCTTGAAAAACTTAATGTAAAAGCCAATTGGGACACTTGTGCCAATCTAGGTGGCTTAGTCCTAGATTTGAAAAAATTACTCCAGAGCCCGTTTCAACCAAATGGGTGTCTAAATCTACGGAAATCACTGAAAAACATGTTCAATGGGACTAATCTTCCATTGTTGGAAAATTAGTCCACTTCTAAATTTCTAAAAATTCGAAAGTGGAAACAGAAGCCCTCGATCTATACTTCAGTTCCTAGTAGGTGTTCATTTCTAAAACTTTAATTTTCAGCACTATAGGAGGATTTTTGTTGATATTTTGGCTTGGTAAATGAAAATATGACTTAAAAAAAAAATCAAGTTAACCCTTAATGATTTCCATGTCTTCAAGATACCTAAATTTGCAAACACACAAGAAAAGAAGGAGAAATGTTGAATGTTAGGGCATGGGGGTTTGCCTTGGTCAAACCCCTTTTTAGGTAATTAAACAAAATGAAGAAATAATATGAAGCATGAACATGAAATGAAGGAGTTAGTACCTTTCCATGATGATAGATCATGGATTGTTGCAACAATATGAAGAATCTTCCCTTGAATGTTTGAAAAATGCCATCTTTATGACTTGAAGTTATCAAACCCTAGCTTGCTTGACTTGAGGTAGAAGATAAATGATGAATAAGATGAATTTGTTATGAATTAGGGTTTAGAGGCTTGTATTTATAGGATATTTACCTAATTTTCCCATTAATTGGATCCCTAAGGCCGACATGAAGGAAAAATAAACTTAAAAACCAAATTTTCCCGCTCAAACCTCAAAAATGACCCAAATGGGACTAAGTCGCCATGTTGGGTGACTTAGTCCCACTTGGAAAGGACCCATTCACCCAAATGGGTGACTTCGTCCTAGAGGGGTCCTTTTGCTAGTTGGATTGTCAAGGAATGCATAAATTAGGTTTATATGATGATTTTATCAGGTATTGGATCAATTTAAGCCTTAGGATGCACAATATGGGGTCATAAGGGCCTATTAATGATGATGTAAAGAGTAATTAGGGCTAAGGACACAAATTTCAATGTGAAAGTGTGATTAAATACACTTTACAACATTAAAATGAGGTCGACATAGCCTAGAAAGGCACAACATCCAAAGTGAATGTGTAGGACACATTAAAACACTAGATTAGAATTAGGTTTAATTTACAAGCCTTCTAGATTGATGTGATAATGCATTTAAATATATTTTACAATTTTTAATTAAGGGAAAATGGGATCATTAATTCTAGAGAGGTGTGAAAGTCTTTTACAACACTTTACAACACCTTTACAAGACATCAATAAATGCATTTGCAAGGGTCCAAGACCTAATGTGGATGTGTAAAAAACCTCACAACACTAAATCAAGGCCTTGTTAAGTCCAATTTATCATCCATTATTCCCATATTAAGCAAGGTATATAGTTTTTGGAGACACACTAATATCTGGACTCATCATTTCCCTCCAACTACCCTTTTGCTTGCCATCAAGCAAATCAACTAGGGTTAGAGGTTGTAGTGTAGTGTAATTTCTCTAAGATCTATGATAGTATTCACTCCTTTGATTTTATTTAGGTAAAATCCTCTGTAGCATGAAATTATCCTCAGTCTAGTAAGTTTAGCCTGCTCGCATTCCTCCATTTTATCTCTTGTCCAATGTGGAACTGGACAAAGGAGTAATGGTGGCTAGAATATAAATGGAACCCATTTAAGTGTTTTATCAACAACAATATCCATGTACATGTGCACTCTTGCAATCATGGCCATGAAGTTATACACTAAGTGTGGATCTTTCCTTTGTAATTCTAGAGTCAAACTATCCCATCTCTCCTACACATGCTTGTAACAATGTTGAACCAGTCCAACTATCAATGTCTACATTATGTTGTAATCTTGTATCCTTAAGTTTATGATATTTCTTCCTACACCCTTGTGATCCAGAAGTTGTATTCATTCATTTATGATTGCATCAAGTTCCTTGGATTCTTTTCTCACTGGGAGAGAAACTGACTTTCTTCTCTCCTCATACTCCATGATTTCACCCCTAAATTTTTCATTTCTAAAGTAGGATGCTAGTTCCCTTACCTATAAATCCCCCACAACATTAAGGGGTTACATTCTGTCTCCTCTAGCACTACATAATTATGCAAATAATACTCACAAAGTTGGTCCTATTCATTTGGTTTAGAATCAACAAAAATATTAAGAAAATTAATTTTTTTTCTTGTGGAAACTCGCTAGTTGCTTATTAACCTACTCAATTGGAGATGCAAAAAATTTTCTTGGAGAAACAAGGCATAAGTTCTGGTTGGGGGTCTACATTTGATAATTTGGGCAACCTTTTCTACTACCTCTTCTAATTTAACTACCAACTTTCTCAATTCAATGCTCATACCCTCTAGTAGCTTTGTATGCTCTACAATCATTTCTTCCTTTTTTGTTTTCCAATTTTCCTTTTGTTGAAAAAATTCCTGAGTAACCTTCCACAATTAGTACCCAAGGGATAGAGTTGTATGATAAGTTGGGGTTTTTGTAGCAGGGGGTCTATGATTTTCAGCTGCAAGTTCTTTACTCCCTATTTTGACCACAACAAGTTGTACCAACAGGTCCAATTTTTCCCCATGTCCATATGTTTGTAGCTTTTCCTCCAACTCTTGTATCTTTATCTCAATTTCCTTATCCTTTTTCTCATAATTATGTACCAATTCCTCTAGTTGTTTAATCCTTTCTAGATCTTCTTGTAGCTCCTTCTTAACATTTTTGTCCTCAAAAAACATTTTCTCACCTTCTAAAAACTACCCATCACAACTCCCTGTATAATCATAACTCTCCTTATCAGGGAAAACTAGGGTTATCTTCTTGTCTTATTGGCAATAAATACATCCTTTGAATCTAGCTCAGAGATTGTAGATATATACCACTTTCTCTTTATAGGAATATGCATATTTTCAAAGGTATTTCATTTCATTTTTGAATTAGTTTCAACCATCATAACATCTTCTTCTTTTTGTCCTTTGTACCTTGTTTCCTCTTTTGGTTTCTCTACACACTTCCTCTCATAACACCTTTCTTTATGATGAATAGATGAATGGATGTACCATATTTTAAATGGATTCTTGTTTGATGATTGATGAAATGGAATGATATAGAGTACTAAGATAGACTGTAGCACACTAGAATACGATGCTAGTATATGTTCTAGAAGGGAGGGCTAACCCTTTGTTATGGAAATATTTTCTTCCAGGAATGGGTGCTAGAGAGTGTAGATTTGATTTTCCAAATCTAATTTAAGTTGCATTTTATGTAGCATGAGCTTGGCCAATCTTTACAGACATTTTTATTTTGGAATAGGTTGTTTAATATTTATCCTCTCTCTATTATTTCTTTTATTTACTTATCATGGAACTTACATGTTCAAACAATAGAAAGAAATGCATGTAGTTAGGCACACACAGATTCCACCTTGCAAACTATATCTCTTGCTAAGTGTTCCATGTAGGGTCAGGTATTCTTTGATGGAAAGAAGAATTCTAGGGAAGCATTGCTTCGTGGTTGGGTGGAAAAGAACCCCAACCATGTTCTTGTCCACCAATGGAGGTGAGCTATCAATAGGAATTTCAGTGAAATTTTGATCTTAATTTAATGTACTTGTATCATTGATGTAAATATTGTATTGACTAAGTGGTGGTTTAGTGCCAAGTCAAACTTTGTATATTGACTATTGACATTTGGAAATGAATATATATTCAGATTTATTTTTATTTATGGACATGAAATTGCTATGTTGGAAAATAGCTATGGGATTTTTGTCTTAAATTTATATTCATAATGTCAATTATTCATTTATTTTGGAAATTTTAGTTGGTCATGTTATAGAATATCCATTTTAAATTTTGCTAGAATTAGTCCTTGGGGGATCATGACAAGTCTTCTATCTATCACTTATCTTCTTCACGTGTATATTCCATTACATTTACATCATTTCTCTTTTGGAGAGGATTTTTATTTCCCATTAGGTTTTCTCCTTTACTTCGCTTTATGATAAGTTTATACATAAGTACCTAGCATGGCCTAGTAGCTTGGACTCATCAACTTACATACATTAATCCCTAATTTTCACTTAAGGGAATGTGTTGGTGTAAATAGTGACTTTATCAAACTAGTTAGGTTTTAGCCTACCTAGGAGAGTCCTAGTTGCATTGCTTAAGTCTCTACTTAAGGAATTTTATAATTTTTCCTCACCTCATAGCATTGAGACATGTGTCCCCATCACTTGAGATGAATATTGCATGCATACATGTCACTTGCTCACAGACTTGTCAAGTGATCTCACAAGTGTTGTACATTTGGAGGTTTAGTTAGGTTTTTGGTCCTACCTTCCTACCTCATCTACCTTGCCTTTATATGCAAGTTTTCTCATTGTATTTAGACACTCTTTATTTTGTATGATAGATATCCTATTGTGTTTATCATTTCACTTGTGGAAAGTTATCAATTCAAGCTCTTTGATCTTGGCATTCTCCGACATGGACATGGATTAGTAAGTAGACTCATTTAGTTATATGAAAACATTTATTTTCTTTCTAAATATATGTGTAGGACCTAGTTTTCTCGTACATTTTGGAATACATAGTCTTTTATGATATCTTCATTAATATATCACCATTAGTTTCAACTATCATAAATTTTAAGTGAATTTTAAAAATATACTAAATTGGATATAGGTATTGATCTATTATTGAATCCACTCCTCTAATCATCACACACCACACCTAAAATAAATTACTTTAACTATCTTTACAAATTTATTTATTCTAGTACATTCTCACTATCATGTTCTAATGTGCATAACAACAAAAAGAGTTATCATAAAATACATTCATAGACATTCATGAGGAAAACTATCTAGTTTAATAAGGTTCTTGATCCTAAATATTGTAAACAAGCATATAGACATGAAGTGATAACCAAAATATGGATGCACTGTGAAAAGATTATGATTTGTGTTAGGTTATGATTAGTATCTATGATGATATCTATTGTAGTAGCTTAGTGAAGCCCCCTTTGGTTTAGCAAAGCCAAAAGTGAAATATATTTCCCAACCTCAATAATAGTTCCATCTTTTCCTAGCCTAAACATAAGTTCTTGGTTTTCTCCTTAATTTTGACACCCTTGACACTTTGAAGAAGAGTAGTCTTTAGGGATTTGGGACCTACAACTCTAGTTACCAACATAGTCAACATATCCCACATTGAGACTATGAAATAATTTCTCACTATGTGTGGCAATTTAGTGTCTTAAATTATTAATGTTAAGATTATCAATGTTGATATTTGGCACCTCTCTATGCATCACGATCTCCTCTATCATAATTTTTTATATCCTTTATTTCCACCAAACCTTTTCTTTATATAGTTTTGATGAACTCAATTTGACATTGAATGGACCCCAATGTATCAACCAAATTTCCAACACAAACCACTTTTTATTTTCTTGCACGTATTCTTCCTTCTTTGTGAGCCATCTTTATAGTTCACCTATAATGTGTTGAACACCCAGAACACTAAGAGGGTGGTGAATCAATATTCTCTGAAACCACTTAAGAATTTACAAATTCATTCCACATAGCATATTCAATTTGTAGTAAGGAAAGCATGAAAGAAACCATCGAAGCACATAACACATGAACACCAAATTTTTAAGTGGAAAACCCAAAAAGGGAAAAACCATGGTGAGGATTAGCTCACAATATATTATAACTAGTTACAACATATTACAAAAAATGTTCATTGTAGGTAGACTCATTGTCCTAGTGAACTCACTACTAACATAATGAAGAAAATATATTAGAGAGGGGTGGCACACAACTGAGATTTGAACTGTTATAATTGCATCTACAATATGCATGAATTACAGTTTCATTATAGCTCATCTTACAAAGTTTACACACTTCATACCGTTCTACTCTAACACTCTGCTCTACCCTACATTCACATCACATTTGCACAACTCACATCAACATAAATTTCATTTTCACTCTACAACACTAAAATATACTTATACTTATACCAAATAAATCCACAAACTCTTGCAACATCAATTATTTTGGCCTATTTATATGTATCATGCACAATAATAACTTGTTGATCCAAAACATAATTCACACCACAATGTAAACTTATAAAAATTCCAAATAGTTCAAAATGGACCTATAATAGCTCCCACATAATGTATCAACACTTATGTAAACTTTGCACAACTCAAATTATACTAGGTTAGCACCGTTGGACACCTAATACCAAAATAAGCCAAGTGAACATCCTCAAACGGATACGCGGATCTCCAAACTTCATGCCACTTGGAACATAGGTGCACCTAACACCTACAAGCACCTCCACAAATATTTAGAACTAGATATTATTTTTTGGTGAAGTGTGGATTGATCAAAACACATACTTTGCACTAGCAAACACTATTATTGGCAGACCTGATATTTTGTTACTCATAACTTTGATATCAAAGGGCCAAAAGACATGAAACTTTGGATTTAGACTCCTCTAACATCCAAAAAAATTACCTTAGAAGTGTAGAGAAAAATTCTTAAATGAGTTGACCAATACTAACCAAAAAGCCGAATTCCATATACATTGAAAACTCTATTTTGACACGGCCAATTCTTCAAGTCAATTGTCTGCACCAGATAAAAACTTCTTGCATGTATGCATTGGATTATCATTCTCATGCATGATCATGCTTCACCAATTGGTCTATACATCAATCTCCATAGCAAGCCACAATGTTGAAATCAATGAAAACACTATATCTACATACTATACATACATGCTCATGTTGCCAATAAGTATATCAATGAAAAAATTCCAACAATCTCCCCCTTTGCCATTGATGGAAAAATGTATCAAATTTTCTCCACAAACTTATTCAAACTGCTCGCCCCCTTTGACATCAAGGGAAAAGTACACATACATATGTTCAATTATTTGCTCCCCCTTTGACACATATCATCTCCACCTTTCATGATTTACATGATTTTTCATTAACACTCAACTCTTCATAGAATTACATACACACTTCCCCTGACTAATATAAACATGTATGAATGAGAGTAAAAAAATTCTAAAAACTTAACCAACTCCCCCTAATAGTGATATCCACCAAATCGGATCAAAATTGGCACTGGAAAACTCTCTTTCTTCCACATACATACAATAAAATTTGAATATGAAATCTAAAATGCATAAAAATGGATGAAATATATACATATAAACTAGAAGAAGCATTTGAAACCTGCAATTTTTCAAGGTGTTCCTTCCAATATTTTTTTCCTTCTTCCCATCCTTTCTTGGCTAGGCCAAGCATGCAACTCTGTGCTTCAAACTCCATGAGGAGTTCTTCTCTACCATATAAAGTATTGTGTACCAGATTCATCTTTGTAGCCTTCTTTGGATTTTTTAGACAATTGGACACTGATGTATACCTTACATTTACTAGATCTCTAAGATGTCCAACCTGGGCTATTATCTTTTCTTTTTGTTCTTGCAAGTGGAAGAATTCTTCATGCAAGTTCTCAATTTCCATCCTTACAATCCCACTTGTATCATTTTCCAAATCATAGGCATAAAATTCCTTATCAATTTGGGACTCAATGGAGTCCATCTCATCCTTAATACTCTTTGTGGAGCTAGGCCACTTCATGCAAAATTTGAATCAAACCTTAGCTTTTGTAACACAATTTTTCACATCCTTAAGGTTGTTTTGAAATTTATTATGTGCAATAGCACACTTCTCTGTTATATCCATCATTATTTTATCATCCACCTTCTTGTTGATCTCCTTCACCATTTTCTCTTCTAATCCACTAGAATATTCTTTGAAAGAATCAAGTAAAAGTTTCAAATTTTACATAGCAGATAATGAACTATCAATGCTTGCACCTGGTATACTCTCCTACAACACCTTCATTGCTTCATCCATAAGCTTTACACTCTTTTGACATGTTTTCAATATTTATTTCATTGTGGAGGCATAGAATGCATCACCTAACTATAATTTGTACAAAGGAGATATTTTATCCATATAAACCTACCCTTGTTGCATTGGAAGTTCTAGTAACTAGGAAAACACAATCGTTTGAAGTTGGAGTTGTATATTCAATAGATTCTTCAATGAATTTTTGAAGGTACCAAAATATTCTCCAACCATCTTTACATTATCTTTTGCATCCTTATTTTCCAAAGCCTTTTCCTTGTCCCCAATGTTGCTTCCTATTGTTTTTATCATTCTTCTCAACATAATTAGGATCTTCCTCCTCCTTTTCAACATTAACTAATTGACCTTTGTTATCTAGAGGAGGCATATGTTTTGTGTTTTGATCCTCACCAGTCTTTAGGTTATCTTGTACAACCTCTACGTTAGTATTCTTTTCTAGTTTCAAAGGAGGGGATTTATGTACTATAGGTGCATCCTCCTTTTGTGCCTCTACAACATTCCCTTCTGCAACAATATTTTCTCCTACCAGAGGAATGTCACCAGTAAGATTTTTTGTAGTATTCTCTTCCACATCCAAAAGGGTATATTTATTATCCTTTTGTATATTTTCTTCTTTTTCTCCATGCTCATGTTGAGCATCTTCCTGTTGTGCATCTTTTGGTATATTGGCTTTTGGAGTAAGAATATTATCATGCATTTCCTCTAAGTTAATGTTTGGTGTCGTACCAAACTCCTTTTCCAAATAAGCAATCTTCTTGATAGTCTCATTTCTTAATATTGCAATGACATCCTTGTCCTAACTCATCAACATAGTGACTCTTTGTTTGGTTATGAACTCCTTGTTGTATACTTGAGCCAATATTTATTTTTTTTCAATCAAGAGGAGATCACTAATCTTGTAGTGCCTCTCATGTCACTATTACTTTTATGATACTTTTCTGAGTGTGGTTGATTCTGTTTGGATACTGCTTATGTCGATGCATACTTGAGACTATGTTGATGACTATTTCACCACGTTGTTTGGTTGGTTGATAGTTCTATTTATCAGACTTGGCTGTCTATGACACTGCTACTATTGCTTATGATATGTGTTTGATGTTACGCTTATGCAGTCACTTATTGTTTGATGATGATGTTGTTTAGAATATGGTTATTGTTGAGGTTCAGGTGAGAGAGACGGTGTTGCATCGCTCATCCGTGAGTGCCCTGCTACACTGCAATTCTTTCTCATGGTATGTTTGGCATTGGATATATATGTTGTTTTGACTCTTTGTTTTATGTAGGACTATAGGTATTGGGCACTGACTCCATCCGCACTGTTGAGTCTGAGCGTGCTCAATATATCTAATGGATATGATGTGGTTTAGGAAATTGAGAAGAAAGAATCCCCATTTGTGCTCGTCATCCTGTCATTATTTGACGATGTTGTCCGTCAGTATCCTGTTTTGTTATGGTATCGTTTTATTTCATGTCGTTTGTTTTAAATTTGTTAATCGTTTGATTTTGATGCATTATTGTTATTGTTGATTAGTTAATTGAATTTAATGATGGTTAGTATTATTGTTGAAATTAATTTAATTATTAAAGTGATTTGTGAGATTACTAAGAATTTAATTAAATATTAAATTAGTTTTAAATTTTTAAATGGTTGTAGATTTAAATGAATATTATTTTAATTTTCGATATTAAATTTTCTTAATTATAAATAGAATAATATTTTAATTTGCAACATTGTTAAATTTTAAGTTAGCCATTAAATAATATTGTTTATTTAATTGTTATTAGGGATTTATTCAAAAATAAATATTTTGTTAAATACTATTTTGAAACGATAAAAATTATATATATATATATATATATCGGATATAATTGATATGATTGATTTAATTTAAATAATGTGATATTATGTCTATTGGATAAAATATTAAAGCATAGGTAAAATTAATTACCGCCATTGAAAATTATTAAATTTGAAAGCATAGTGGAGTTAGGTTATGATTATTCTAAACATAAAAAAAAAACCCAACAAGTAGTTAAATGAGGAGAACAAGAATTGTCGGGTGGTGAAAATGATTTAGAAATTTTGTCATCTATCCAGTGGTTTTTCGAGAAACTTTAATGTAAAACCTTAATTTATTTTGGCAGTTTTCTTGGCAAAAACTGAATGGGTGATGGTCTTCTAGTGAAAAAAAAGAAGAGGGTAAAAAGTAAGAAAAACTTGGTAGCCGGGAGGACTCTCGAAGAAACAGGAAGTTGGAAAATTGCGGAGGAAAAAGATAGTCTTAGTATTTCATCTTTAGTTTAATTCCAGGTTGGTTCTTCTTACATCTACTTTTTATGCTATTCCTGTTTATTTCTTTTCTCTCCTAATGACTAAATATCATTGGTTTTAAATTTCCTTTGTTAGCCTAGAGTAAAATCTGTGTAAGTAGAGAAGAAGGGTGCTTTAGGATTAAAGATGTCATATTTTTAATGAAGCTCTGTTGGCTAAGTTATTGTGGAGATTTATTTCTCCTCAAAAATATTATTTTGGGATCCAAATATCTCAATAGTGCTCATTATTTTAAGTTTTCTATTTGATGATTCAGACTCGTGTTGTTTGGAGATTTTTGTGTTTGGGAAGATTTCATATTGTTATGTTTTTTGTTTGTGGCCTTTATAAATTGTTGCAGCGTATTTTTGAGGGAATTATCCTTGTAGGGAGGGAGTTAAGGATGACCTAATCCATGCCTTCTCCCCCCCGCACTTTTCCCCTGCCTTCTGTGTGTTGCACAACAACACTGTTGTTGTTGTGCGCAATGTTGGCCGTGCCAAGTTGATGGGTCTCATTTTATATAATGCTGTGTATTTTATTGACAGTTGTGTTTTGGTTTTCTGAAATAATAGAATTATTAATAATTATATATATAATTAATATATATACATATGTATATGTATGTTTATATATACGTAAGTATATATATATATATATATATATATATATATATATATATATATATATATATATATATATATATATATATATATATACTTGCCTCTTAGTTTTAGTCCCTAGTTTTCTCTTTATATATTTATGAATATGTTTGTGTTTGTTTATATAATGCAGTGTTAACACATCAAATTGCCTTCTTCCAGTTATATTTAATCTTGTTAATTTCATAATCCTCTTATTGAGTATTTTTGTATAAATATATGGATATATATATAGGGAGAAATGTGTTGTGTTTTATTTAAAAGAAAATGATAATAAACAGATTCATAATGATGTTTCAATTTTTATCTTACCTTGTGAAAATTTAACTAGGAATATATTATAATGTTAGTTAATAAGAGGAATGAGTAGTTGGACAATTATTGAAAAAATAAATATTTAGATTGTCTTAGGTAAAAGAAGTGTTTAATTAATTTATTTAGTTAACCGACATCAGGGAATGGTAAATATTGACTAAGGATAGTTCATTTAATTCAAATAATTCCAATTAAAGGTAATTGATTTAGATTCCCTCTCTTTATCGAATAGTTGGAAAATAATGATTATTTTTATATGATTTTAGTAAATTGCTATGTTTAAGTTAATTATTTAAGAATATTGTGATCATAGTTCTTTTTTTATTTTTTGTGGTAGGAAATTAAGTCACTATTGAGTTAACTGTGTAGTGAGAATATTTGTTTCTATATTTTCTTTAATTGTGTTAAAAAATAATTTACCATAAGTGAAAAGTTGAGATGTAAAGGAAGCTTTAAATGTAGGCTTATGGATATTACTTTGTTTAGATTATTAAAAGTAGATTGAAATTTTTGATATATATATATATCATTCTTAAATCATTTTAAATGATTTTATAATAATATTAAAATATATTGTAAATGGATTGATTGGAATATGTGTTCTTTAATTATTTTATATAATTTCATAATGAGTGTATAAATTAAATGTAAACTGATTAATTTGAAAGTACCTGGAAATAGATACTTGAATGTGTTTTGTAGATTATTTAATTTAAATTTATATATATAGTTATGTTGTGTATTATTTTCCCAAAAAGATGAAAAGATTAAATTAGGTGTTATTTATATATGTCTATATGTCTATATAAATATATATGTTAAAATTAGGTTTACAATTTAAAGAAAACAGTTTGTAAATTGTTAAAGTTAAATTGATGATCCCCAATTAAATTTATTTATTATGAAGATATAGTTTAAAGAATATTAGTATATGAAAATAGATAATTAGGTATTGTTAGATTGTCGTTATTTGTAAATGTGTCAAATAGGTGTAAGGATTATGAACTTACAATTAAGAGCTTTTAATTGGGAAAATACTTAAATCAAATATTGTAGATTGTGATTATATAGTTTCTTATCTTTTAAAATATATCATGATGGAAATGTTGTTAATTATAGTTGATTATTTAATTATTCTTTACATTATCTTAAGTAAGATTGGGTTATGTTTATGTTTAAGTGAATGGATATTTATGGTTGACCTTGAACATGTTTAGATAGTTATTCATTTATTTTGAATGCTCTTTCAAATTGATTCCTTATGCATGCTATTGGTTCCATGTTGATCATATTTTCCTCTTGTTTTATTTCACTTTTGAGGTAATTTTATGTATAGATATGTTTTGGATATGTTGGGAACCCGTAATGCTTAAGTTACTTTCTTTTGATAGTCATGGGAGGTAGGTTGTTAGGCTTCCAGAGGCGATGGGAAACCTGTTTTGTGTTGAATTTTCCCATGATTAGTCCATTGTGTTTCCATTGATCATATTCCTATTTTGAGCTCTCATGGGTGTACCTTGTTCTATTTTTTTTTTTTTTACATTTGGTTATGACTATGAGTGAGATGGTTCATGCCTCACATGTGCATTCATTTTGTGGCTTTTATGTTTGGTAAACCCCTTGTTGTTGTGATCCTTGTTTCAGAACTGTTGGGGAGGGTGGCTCTTCATGGGGGTCGGTGCACAAAGGAGCTATCAGGGTAACCCATGGAAGAGTTTCCTAAACAAGTGATAATGTAATTAATGAACTAGTAGGTTTGGGTAGTTAAACACTAAACAAGATTATTTATGTGCCTCACCCATACTGTTAGTGCTTTCACAAGTTAAGGATAGGATGAGAAGACCTGGTTGGTAAGATCACTGCCTTGTACTCACGAAAGGTAAGTGGCTCCACATGAGTCACCCTATGGAGCAGTTCCTTGAGATGGGAAGTTAGGATAACCATAGATGGAGGCAACACCTTGTGATAGGTTGTTTGGATAATCCATGTAAGGCCATGCGATGACACTCTCCCACAGTACCCATTTATTTTCCCTTGTTTTTGTTGCCTTTGGGAGTGTTGTTTGTAATTGTTTGATGTTTTGTATGTTATTTTATTGTAATCTTAGACTTCATTCGCTATCGTTTTGGTAAGATTCTAGGTTTCATAATGTCGTCTCGTGTACCCCAGACGATGTAGATGATTTTGTAAATGCATAATTGCTTTTCATATCATGTGTGTACATATTTATCTTATGCAATGTTTCACTTTCAAAAAAAGAGTGCAATAATTTGATAGTTGTAGTTGTCCTTTGGGGTTCGCATGGCAAGGCATTACATCTTTTGTATCAGAGCAAAGGTTTACAACTCTGGGTACTCTAGGTTAGTTGTGCCCATTAGGTTAACCTTTGTGCTTAACTCTTGATGTTACATGTTCCCCTCTAATGATGCACAAGAACATGCCTCTGGGTAGATGTCATGGCCATGGAAGAGGCCGAGGTGGTGGTCTCAGAGCCAACCACCAAAGTTCATCATCTTTGAGCTCCCATGATTTAGAACTTGAGGAATTTCAGAGTTCCCAAAATAATTTGGGAGGCAAAGGATAGAACCCGAAGTAGTTGAGTCAAGAAGGAGGGTAGTTGTGGCACCTGCTTGAGGAGATCCTTGGCCATTTAGGCCCTAGGCTAGAGGAGGAGCAACGCGTAGAGAGAGAAAGATAAAGGTCTCTTGGGCGGAAGGAATTATCAGTAGAGCAGGATGCAGTAGTGGTGGGTCACATGAGATACTTGTTGAGAGCTCATCCTCCCACTTTCGATGGTTCTGGTGGAGGACTGGAGGTAGAAACATAGTTAATCGATCTAGATTGATGCTTTGTGATGCACCCTTATGGTAGTAATACTAAGGCTCGGTGCACCATCATGCACCTCAGAGGCTTTGCATCCACTTGGTGGCATCTGGAAGAATAGAAATTGCACCTGGATATCAATGTTGTGACTTGGGAATTATTTATGGAGAGATTTTGGGCCCATTTTCTTTCTGACCACTAGAGACAGTGTTGGGAAGATGAATTCCATGATTTGTGACAAATGGAAATGTCTGTCAAGTAGTACGAGCGCTGATTCTATGAGCTGAAACAATATGCAGGAATTGATAATGATGAGGAAATGCTAGTACAACATTTTGTTAGGGGCTTAAATGCTTGAATTAGTGATAGAGTATGAGTCTTCAAGCTTAAGATGATGGAGGTAGCTATTGAAAAGACTCATCTGGTGGAGGAAAACTTGGCCATGGCTTGGGGAGGCCACATAGGTGTGCAAATTGGCAGTGTACCTACTTTTGGTTTTGGTTCTCGAGGTGGGCAACCTCAAGCTACAGGCTCTTCTAGGAGTCTTCATGCACCTTCTAAGCATGGTTAGCAGCAACAACAACAATCGCAGCCTAAGTACAAAAGTTTTCAATCTCAGCATAGTAGTAGAACTCAGTTCAAAATAAATCAGAGTTGGCATCGAAATCAATGTAACCATTTTTAGCAACTTGCATAGAGTTGACAGTCGGCACCTAGTTGAAGCAGTTTTCAGTAGTCAAATGAACCATCGGGTGGTAGAGGTTTCAGATGAGGTATAGGTTGTTTCTCCTATAGTCAAAAAGGATATATTTCTAGACAATGCTCGTAGAAGAAGACTACAGGTTTTAGTTAGAGGCTAGCCGCTGCCGAGCTGACAGTGGGTGATGCGGGCATATCACATCGAGTCTTTGCGACAGTTGACAACCGTTAGGCTGATCATTAGGGAACCATGGTTGAGACATCAAGTGTGTTATAAGGTACTAGTATTTCTATTCTCTTTGATTTTGGTGCATTAGATTCATTTATTTCACCTTCAGTAGTAGAGTGTTATAGACTAGTGGCAACAAGGCAAGGTGTTAAGTGGTAGGTCAAATTGGCCTCTGGGGAAAAGGTAGCAATTGAATCATTTGTTCAGGGTTTTGTTTTGAAAGTTGGGTCATTGGTGACTATGGTGGACCTTTGAATCCTACCTCTTGGTTCCTATGATGTTGTTTTGGGTATGGATTGGCTAAATGCTCACCGAACAATAATAGATTGTCACCATAAGGCTATGTGAAGTGTAAATGATTCAGGTAATGAAGTGGAGATTGTTGGCATACAAAGACTCATCTCATTGTAGATGATTTCTGCTATGCAACTGGAGAGGTGTTTTTGTCAGGGTTTTCAGTTGTTTGTTGTGTTTGCCAATGACTTAGATTTGGGAGAAAGTCAAGAGGTTTCATTGGATAACTACCCTATCCTTAAGGCCTTTGCAGATTTTTTTCAAGTGAAATTCTAGGGATGCCACCAAAGCGTGACATTAACTTCAAAATTGATCTTGTACCTGGAGTTGGGCCTTTATCTCAGGCTCCATATTGGATGACAACATAGGAACATTAGGAGATTTGTTTTCAATTAGAGGAAATTTAGCAAAAGGGTTCATTCATCCTAGTTTTTCCCCATGGGGAGCACTAGTGATATTCGTGAAGAAGAAGGATGGTTCCCTCCATTTGTGCATCAACTACAGGTAACTAAACAAGGTGATAGTGAAGAACTAGTACCCTTTGCTAAGAATTGACGACCTATTTGATCACATAAAGGGGGATTAGGTGTTTTCAAAGATTTATCTTAAGTCAGGATACCATCAATTGTGGATAGCTGAAGCTGATATTCACAAAACAACATTTCACACTTGATACAGGCATTATGAATGCACTGTTATGTTGTTCGGGTTGACGAATGCACCATTGGTCTTCATGATCCTAATGAATGGAGTCTTCTGAACCTATTTGGATATATTTTTTCTAGTGTTCCTCAATGATATCCTAATTTACTTGAAAACTATGGAGCATGAGGAACATTTGAGACAGGTGTTGCAGTGCCTAAGAGATAATCAGTTATATGCTAATCAGGAAGAGTGTGAGTTCTATAAGACTGAAGTGAAATACTTGGGTCACGTCATCTCTGGTGAAGGTATTTTCATGGATCCTTCAAAGATCCAAGCCATCATTGATTGGCCTATACCTACAAATGTTCCTGAGATTCATAGTTTTATGGGTTTAGCAAGTGACTACCAGTGGTTCGTGTAAGACTTTTTCAAGGATTTCACATCCCATTACTATCCTTCAAAGGCAAGGAAAGAAGTTTGTTTGGTTAGAATAGTACCAATTAGCTTTCCAGACCCTTAAGGAAAAGTTGACCAATGCACTGGCAGTTTCTAATCCTACTAGGGAATTTGTAGTGTGTATAGATGCTTCCTTGGAAGGCTTAGGAGCCATTTTGATGCAAGAAGGTTGTGTGATTGCATTTGAGTCCCGTAAGCTCAAGGATCATGAAATGAATTACCCTACACATGATTTGGAGCTAGTTGTTATTGTTCATGCCTTTGTGAGATAGAGGCACTTTTTACTGGGGCATTGGTTTGAGCTACATAGTGATCATCATAGCTTGTAGTATATCTTTATGCAACTGAACCTGAATGCCAGGAAAAGGAGATGGATGGAGTTTCTTTCCAAATATGATTTTGAGTTTAAGTACATCTAGGGCAAGGAAAATGTAGTGAGAGATGCTTTGAGTCAGCAGAGGCATGAGATATCCACAATAACTCTTGATGTGGATTTGTGGAGCCAGATCCTTGCAGCTCTTCCCACGGATAGTTGGTATCAGGAAGTGAAGGCAGAAATTGAGATAGATAGGGCTCTAGAGGGAATTTTTTTTAGTTACTATTTGGAATCTAACTAGCTTTTGTGGTATTTGGGTTGTATATATGTACCTCCTACAGAGGGTCTTCATACCCTAATCATGATAGGGGCACATTGGGCTCCTTATTCTACTCATTCGGGAGTCAAGAATATGTATGCAGACCTTCGTTCACTGTAGTTTTGGGCTGAAATGAAGAGAGACATTGCAAAATTTGTGGCGAGATGTTTGGAATGCCAAAGAGTCAAGGCAGAACACCAGCATCTCACAGGTATTTTATAGCCTAATCTCATTCCTGAAGGGAAGTGGGATATCATATCAGTAGACTTTATTGTGGGTTTTCCTATCTTTTCTTGTTGGCATGATGCTATCATGGTCACTATTGATAGGTTGACCAAGGTGGCACATTTCTCTCTTGTCCAATCTTCCTACACTACTTCCTCTATAGCCATAATTTTCATGGAGGACATTGTTCGAATGCATGAAATTCCACGAAGGATTATTTTTGATAGAGATCCGGTGTTCACTTTTGTATTGTGGACATCCTTACAGCGTGCCTTAGGGACCCAACTGAACTTCAGTTCTGCTTACCATCCTGAAATAGATGGTCAGACCAAGAGAGTCAACCAAGTTCTTCAGGATATGCTCTGTATGTACGTGATGGATCAACAGTCACAGTGGGAGGACTATTTGCATCTGGTAGAGTTTTCTTATAATAATGGTTATCATAGCTCAATTGGCATGGCTCCCTTTTAGGAATTATATGGTTGTCCTTGTCGGACCTCATTGAGTTGGGATCATCTTAAGGATAGAGTTCTGCTTGGACCTTGATAGGTTGTCGTTAGGTCCCATTACTTTAGAAAATTAAATTAAATATGTCAATCAGGTAGTGTTCAAATAAATTTGCAATAGAAGAAGTCTAGAGTATCTCCCTTAGATTTCCTGACTTTTGAGAACAACTTAATATTAATTCTAACTTCAAGCCATCTAACTATAAAACTATAAAATAATTTATCTTAAGAAAATAGGAAATATTTAAACTAAAACACATAAGAAAACTAATTTAGAAAGTATGATAACTAAATTAAAAAGTACAAAAAAAATTAAACTACGAAACTAATAAACTATAAAAATAGAAAAAAACTTATAACAATCCATAAAACATCTTCTTTAACAATAAAAATTCTAACAGTTAACAACAGGAAACTACAAAAGTAAAAGACAACAAATACTTCAGAACTTAGATTTTACAGTAGTAAATTCAATAATTCTCTACAGAACAACAATATTATAAAAGAAAACAATTATCTACATAAGTTATCTCCCTTCGAGTGGCCAGTTCGTGGGTTATCACATTCATTCTCAACTCACATCCACAGTTATTTAGGAAATGCTTCTATCAACCATAATTATCATCCATAACTCATAACTTAGAAATTTTAGATAACAATCTCTTTATTCATAAACTTCATAAAACATTTTGACAGTATAACATTACTTGTGTGACTAGATATTTTTTTTTTGGATATTACATCTTTTATAGAAAAACTCTAACTAAATCCTATATTTCAGATGGTATGGATAACCATTGAAAATATCTAAAACAGATCTACAAATAACTCGTATGTTTTTAAAACCCATAACAATAGTATTAAAGAGGCTCAAGTCGAGCCATAAATTTTTTGACTCAAAGCATAATAGGAATAAAAAATTTATAGAGTAATATATCTTGTGTCCATCACCCTAAAGTTCTGGAGCATATTTCCAATGTACACTTTCAACCTGTTCTGGAGCACGTGTTGGGTAAATGCTTCTAATCTGCAACTTGATGACCGATTATTATCTAAAAAACACTTAAACTAACCCATTAAATCTATATTGGAAAAATACTTCAAGAAATCAAAAGAAATAAAGTTTATACAATTTCTCACTAAAAGTTAAGCAATTATTTCTCCTAAAATTTAATTAATTGGCAAAGGAAAAGGATTTGTATATGTGAAATAGGTCTTTATGGTATTATTACGATGAGGTTATTTTTACCTCATCGTTTCCTCCCCCTCCTAATTCTTGGCAGGTCCTCTTGTCCCTTGATTATAACTCTGTCCTCTGTTCCATTCTTCATATTTTTCACTAATATCATACGGATCTCTGGTTGTTACATCAAATTGTACTAGTAAGTGGTGGAAGCCTCTATGACAAGCAACTCCCCCTTTCCATTAATTGAAGATTCTATCATCTTGATCTGTATTAACATGGAAAGCAAGGGATGGATAGAGCAATACGAGAGGTTTGTACCTCATTCCTATCCACTTTGTTCTGAGATCTAAAATTTTGGCCAAGGCATCTTCTCTTCTTAAGGACCATCTGATGCTAAGAGGAGAGATTACCTCTCTTTTCTTTAGATATACAGGTAATGGAGTGTATCTCTCTTCACATGTGTCCCAGGACCTACCAACCAATTTCTACCCCTGATCCATGAAATGATTATAACATACTCAAAGGCTATCATCATACCTTCCCTTCATTTTCTCATCCAATAGAAGAGCTATAAATTCCTTCTTGAAAGTTGCAGGTCTATTATTTGGGGATCTCATTTGAAGTCCCACACTTTTCTCTACTTGGGCATATTCCTTGTTACATTCTTGCCAATAGATTTGATTCCACATAGTAGACAACAAAGATCTTAATTGCACTTCTCCCACAAAAAGATTGATAAAAAACTCAGTATGCTTTTCTAATAGAAGATCATGAGTAAAGAATTCACAGAGCATTTTTTTCTCTTCAGGTTTTGAGTCTACAAATATCTTAAAAAATTCTTTGTCATTAGGTTCATAAGGCCGGTCATTGTAAATTATGAGCAATTTCCATCTAAAACATTGTTCATTTAAAAACATTGAATACAATCTTGATGGTCTTCTACAAGATAAAAGAAATTATGCTATTTGACATGCATCTTGTTTCCCCCTATAGGCTTTATGAAATGCTTCTCTTAATAACACCATTTCCATTTTTAATCTATTATTTTCAATTTGTGCATTCCTTAGGAAATAGCACCGTTCAATCCATTTCATTAATAATGGAGGAATCTGAATTTGGAACCATTTAGTTACCATTGGTTTAGTTTGAACTTCTTTGGATTCCATCATTAGTTTACCTATGCTTTCTTGCAAATCTTGCTCTAATTCCATAATTCTACTAAGAGAAGCATTTAATTCTTCTTTTTGTATTTTCTTTTCTTCCTCAAAGGCTGAAAACATAAGCATAAAATTTTCTTTTAAATCTTGAATTTATTTATTTAAACCATCTCTGTGTACCCTGTTTTCCTGACTACTACTCTGAATTTGTATTTGCAACTCACTAATAAATGTATCTTCTCCCTGTACTTCCAATTTTAAATCCTAAATTTCCTGAAACCTTTTTCTTATTATAGTCTTGTATACCATTATTTCTTCTTGTTGTGACTCCATATCTTCCTTATTTTTGTGCAACTGACTTCTTATCTCTTCAATTTGTAGTTTCAACTTTTCCAATTCTGCATTAATATTTTCAGTTTCAACCATTTCAACAACTTTATTGATAACCGACTTGACAAATTTCCTAACACACTATCATCAATCTCCATAGGAAGTGGAAATTGTCCCCTTCCTATTTCTTGTTTTTCTTGGTCTAGGGCTTATTCTTCAAACACTAAATGAGAATGTACTTCTTCCACATAAATTTCTTTCTTTGAGGATTGGTGAATCTTCTCCTCAGTTTCCAAGGGTTTCTTTTGCTTCTTGGACTTTGATCTATTCCCTCTACTCTGCACTGGGGTTCCTATAGATTTAGAGGATAATATTTTGCTTCACCTTAAAGGAGGAGTATCCTAATAAGTTAAAATTGTTGGAGCATTTTGATAAGGAAAAACGGTCCTTTGTTTCCTCTTCTTAATAGGATTAGTATCTATATTTGGATTTATTATCTCCACATCTTCTGACTGGCCTGGAGTTTCAAACTCCTCATTTTAAAATTCTGGCACTTCCTCACCAAGAATGGTGGAAATTTGGGTTTCAGGAGCCTTAGGGTCTTCAGGGGAAGTTGCTCCGAAAGGTGAAGCAACTTGTTTTGAAGATTCTCCTAGTTCTAATTTCCTTCCTGGTGTAGACTTGTCAAACTTCCCAAAAACAATTTCCCATTTGCTTCTAGGTTTATTACAGAAATGATATTTGCAAATTAATTGAATTAACCCATGATGCTTTAATGGTCCTGAACCAGTTTTATATCTTTCTATCGAAGAATTAAGAGAATTATTCAAGAAGTGAGGCAAATTAACCCTAAGAGTAGGGTTTTCCTTCTCATGCCACAAATGTATTAACATGCGGAATGTAGGTCCTACAATAGTAGTAAGTTGACCTTCACAAGTAAAATACTTAATAATAGATGCAACTGCAGTGCCTCGGGGTTCTAATATAGAAGCTCGTTGAAACCCCTTATTTTCTCCCCTAGTACTGATAACTGTCATGGGCTGAGGGTCCCCTTGTCTAAGAAACAATTCTGATAATTTTTGATATCTTATTTGTGATGTTTCTAATATTGTAATGCCAAAATTTTCTAACCCTAAAAGAGAAGAGATAATTTTTGAAATCACCTTAAAACGTTTCCCATGCAGTGTCACCTGACCATTAGAATAATTTTCCACAAATACGTTCACCTGCTTTTCATTATACCCTTCGAAATTTCTAATAAAATCCAATCAACCGACTTCCTCAAATAGCCCAGAAATGTTACTTAACCCCAACATTTTTTCTGTAGAAGCCGGCTCGGATTTCTTCTTTGTACTGCCCATTTCTATCTTGTCTCTACCACCCTGCTGAAAATCCCAATAATGCCAAAAACTTGTGCACTGATATTTTTGAAAATATGATCAAATTGTAATTATTTACTCTACTTTTGCTTAAGCTTGCTATGTAATAATGTCAATTTGCATGAAGGACCACAAAAAAGTAGCGTACGTAGCAATCAATCACCTGAGTTGCTCAATTTACTAAATTGGGAAAGGAAACTCGTGCCAATCAATTATATTTTATTCAAAAATAACTAATTTAAAGCAAAAATTTGTACTTACATTCTATGATCACTTGAAGATCTCATACCTTTACTGATCTGACAGGGTGATGCAATGGTATTGGCTGAGGTGACAATTTAGTTATTATGACATGAATGAGGAATCTTATAGATGATGAAGTCATTAATGAAGACAAGCTATTATGGCGGCTTTTATTTATAATGACAAAAAAATAACTGTTCTGGAGCATCACCAAAGGATGTAGCCAAAATGGTAACCAAATGAAAGTGTTGGAGCATCGTCGAAAGATGCAGCCAAAGCAGCAACTGAATGAAAGTTCTAGAGCATCGTCGAAAGATGCAACCGAAGCAGCAACCGAATGAAAGTTTCAGAGCATCGTTGAAAGATGCAACCAGAGCAGCAACCGAATGAAAGTTTCAGAGTATCATCGAAAGATGCAGTTGGAGCAGCAACCGAATGAAATTTTTGGAGCATCGTCGAAAGATGCAGCCAAAGTAGCAATCGAATGAAAGTTCTAGAACATCGTTGAAAGATGTAGCCGAAGCAGCAACCAAATGAAAGTTTCAGAGCATCATCAAAAGATGCAGCCAGAAAGAAGAAAAATGGTGGATACAAATTAACTCGAACTTCAGGAGCTTTATATCATTCTACAAGAACATCCTTCTAACATGATGGAGTGAAGAGTAAGTTCTGGAGCATTGGGCGTTCAGTCCGTCAAGTTCTGGAGCACTTTGGAAAGCTAGGCCATCAAGTTCCGAAGCATCTCAGAAAGGTGATCCAGAAGTTGTTATTCCTTCATGAGAATTCTTGCAAAATGGAAAACACGTGTTAAGCCTAAAATAAAAATTAATGAAAAATGCTTTGAAAACAAATTGGTACACATGTCTTTTTATTAAAACTTTTCATCATCATTTTTATTTTTTTTTTTTATTATTTTATATATATATATATATATATATATATATATATATATATATATATATATATATATATATATATATATATATATATAGAATTAGGTAGACTCTGCCTTGGTAGGGTCAATGCATTGGATCTCTTTCTGCATTTCTACCAATTTTGTAAATTCTTCTTTATTAACAGGTTTTTGGTAGATATGTAGCCAATGACCATTAACTAAAAGGATTTGTGAATCACCATCAATGGGTTTTAGCTGAACCATGCCATTCGAGAAAACTTCATAAATTTCATATGGCCCCAGCCAATAAGTCCTGAGTTTTCCTTTATGGTCCTTATATCTTGAATCGAATAGCAAGGCCCAATCACCATTATGGAACTCTCTCTCTTTAATGTATTTGTCATGCCAAATTTTTTTTTGATGTTGAACTAGTTCAGTTTGATGGACAACATCTAAACAAAGCTCATCCAACTCACTTAACTGTAGAACTCATTCTATTTGAGCTCGTTTCAGATCTAGACCCAAATCCATAGTTGTACATAGGGTTTGGAGTTCAAACTCAATGGGAAGAAGATGTTTCTTCCCAAAAACAAGCTCATAGGGGCTTAATCCAGTTGTGGATTTCCATGTTGTATTGTACACCCAAACGACTTCAAGCAATTTCTTGGCCCAATCTCTTCTTCTTAAAGAGACCGTTTTTGTCAATATATTTTCTAACTCCTTATTAGTCACCTCTACTTGACCATTTTCCTGAGGGTGATAAGGGGATGACTTCTTATGACTCACCTGAAAAATGGTCTGTAAATGCCAAGAGAACTTTGGACATAAATTGGGGTCCCTAATAGGTAACGATAGTTCAGGAGGCTCCAAATCTAAGAAAAAAATTATTATAGAGAAAATCAGCAACTTGCTCTTGTCTAGCAACTCGTAAAGCTTGAACTTCTACCCATTTCATTAGATAATCGATACAAACTAATATGTGTTATTTCCCTTGAGAGGAAGGATCTATGGGGCCAATAAAATCTAACCCCCATTTTTTGAATGGTTCCAAAGTTACCTAAGGCTGCAAAGGCTTTTCTATAGAAGTGGTTGGTCTTCCCACTCTTTGACATTCATCACAATGATGAACATATTTTTTAATGTCTTTATGCATTGAAGGCGAATAATATCTAGTGCCTAAAATTTTATGAGAATTTATTTTTGCAGAGTAATGACCCCCAGAAGGATCATCATGATATGCCCTCAAAATACTATAAGTTTCATCAACCCTAACACATCTTCTCAAAACCATATCAGGTCCACAATAGAATAATATCCCATTAATCCATTTAAATGGTGCACTCTCTCGAATAAGTCACTTCCTTTGTTTTGATGTAAACCCAGGGGGTACTTCAGAGGTAGCTAAATAGTTGGCAATATCAGCAAACCAAGGAGTCTTTATAGAGATGGAAAACATATTTTCATCTAGAAACTCATCTTGTATAGGTGCTCGGTCACCCTCTTCTTGTTTGATTTGAAACAAAAATTCTACCACCTTGTTAAATCTCCCTGGTTTGTCAAGTATTGTCACATTGAACTCCTAAAGGAGTAGTAACCATCTAATTATTTGACCATTAACTACAACTTTATTCATTAAATATTTTACAACTGAGTGATCTGTATAGACTATAACTTTATATCCTATAATATAATGGTAGAAATTTTTAATGGCATGAACCACAACCAAGAATTATTTTTTGTTGTTGTGTAGTTTCTCTCAGATGATGTTAGGTTTTTGCTAATGAAATATATGGCATATTTACCTCCATCCTCATCTTCTTGCCCTAATACTACACCAATTGCGTCATCCAAAGCATCCACATAAATTTGAAAGGGTAGACTCCAATTTGGCCCATGCAATATGGGAGAAGAGACAAGCTTCTCCTTTATCGTTTCAAATGATTGTTGACACTCAAACATCCAATTAAAATCCACATCTTTATGGAGAAGAGAAAACATAGGGACCACTATCTTACTGAAGCTTTCTATGAACCTTCTATAGTATCCAACATGTCCAAGAAAACTTTGAACATTTGTTTGCATTTGAGGAACAATCAATTGTTGAATGACTTCAATTTTTTTGGGATCAACCTTTATTCCTTCCAAGGAAATATGATGACCTAAGACTATTCCTTGTTCCACCATTATTAAACACTTTTCATGGCTAAGGGACAGTTGATTATCCTCACAAACCTCTAAAACCCTATCCAAATTTTGAAGAGCTTCATCATAGGTTGGCCCATAGACTGTGAAATCATCCATATAGACCTCCACACAATCATTGACAAGTGTTGCAAATATAGCCAAAATGGCCCTTTGAAAATTCGTTGGCGTGTTACAAAGTCCAAAAGGAAGAACTCGATATGAAAGTGTGCCCCATGGAAAAGTAAACGTTGTCTTATCTTGGTCTTCTAGTGCTACCTGAATTTCATTGTAACCACTAAATCCATCTAAAAAGGATAAACATTTCCTCCCAACCAAGTTGTCCAAAACCTGGTCAACAAATGGTAAGGGAAAATAATCTCAAAAAGTGGCTTTATTGAGTTCTCTATAATCTACAAAAATTCTTCACTTCCCATTTTTCTTTGGTACAACTACCATAGGTGACACCTACTTACTATCGGAGATAGGATTAATAAATCCTGCATAGAGGAGTTTTTCAATCTCAATTTTAACAAGATCCTTTAACGTAGGATTGAGTCTCCTTTGTGGCTGACGTACAGGTCTCATATTAGGATCAGTATAAATGTGATGTGTAAAAACACTCGGGTGAATTACCCTCAAGTCTATATAGTCCCAAGCAAAAGCTTTAGATATTTTTACGAACACATTAAATGATTTATCCTCTTGTTTTTCTGTCAGCCAACTATTGACGTTCAAAGTTTTTCCCAAAAGCAACATAATTATTTTTGTTCCTAGATAGGCCGAAGTGATAGTATGTATTGGTCATAACAAGGTGTTAAGATGACAACTATGAGGTATAAGTTGGTGAAATCCTGTAATATCGTCAAAGAAATAGCTCATTCTGGGAATCATGTTGGCCAAAGGACAAGGCATTCCCATGGTAGCATAATTTTGTTCCATCCCACTTATATCAATCGGTTGTCCCAAAATTTCTAGTTCATCCACCATTACCTCTTCACACGAGCCTATAGCAAGGTGTGCTACTTCATTTAATAACTCATCCTCTAATTCCTCTCCATGTTGTTTAATCACTACCATGGCCAATGAGGCCAAACTATCTAGACCACTAGATTCTTCTAGTTCATCAACCCAAACTTTATTATATTCGGCGAGTTTAGCAGGAGGATATAAGAATAAACGTTTACTATCTGGACCATGTGAAATGGTCATTCCTCCTCGACAATCAATTTTAGCTGCAACAGTAGCCAACCATGGTCTTCCCATAATTATTGGTTAGATATCTTTGGGTGTAATCGATTGGATTATTTGAAAGTCAACGGGATATTCCCATCCATCAACTTTGACAAGAACATTTTTAATAACACCTTTTGGAATGGTTATAGACTGATTTTCCATCTATAAGACTGTAGTTGTGGGACATAAATCAGTAAGACTTAATTTTTCCATCACATCCACAGTCATTACATTAATAGCTGCTCCCAAATCCACCAATACATTAGGTATTGCTACCTCATCAATTGTAACAGTTATCAGTGGACTCCCAGGATCATCATATTTTGGAGCAACAGTCCTTCCAGATAAAAATTCAGCTAAATAGCCATCGATGTGCACAGTGTTTATTTTCTTTGGTTTCCTTCCCAAAGTTTTAATACATAGTTTTTTAATCAATTGATCCAACTCAGGAATTTCCTTTATTGCTTGGAGCAAAGGAACCTCTATTTGCAATTGTTTGATTCCCTGAATTAATGCAGTTTTGGAGACCAACAACATTTCTGGAGTATCTTTCAGAATTGTTGATTTCAGATGCTCCAGAAATGGTGCTTGAGTTTTCTCCTTTAGAGGGGTATCCTTACTAGGTTCAGTCAAAGGTTGACCTTCCTCCTCTCGAGGTAAGTCAACAACTCTTGCTGCTGAAGGATGTTCAATATTATTTTTAGGAACGGTAGAGTTGGATGGAGTATCCTTCTCAAAAGTTTGAGGAATAGGTCCATCCACTACTTCCTCAATTGTGGGAAATTGAAGTGTCCTGTCGGAATGTAACTGGACATTTCCACAATGAATTGAATTAATTCTTGTGACATTATCTTGTTTAGTAGTATATACCAGAGTATTATGTCGAGTGTTCTTAGGATTGGGAAGTGGTTGCGCCGGAAGTGGAGGTTGAGCTATTTGCTCATTCTGAGGAGGATTGTGAGGTGGCGGTAATAGATTCTATTGTTGATTCCTCCTAGGACCAGTATAAAATTGATTATGTCCTTGATTCCATTGGGGTGCAGTATGTTGTGGGTGCCATTGCGGTTGTGCCTGGTTTGGCCACTGTTGAGTTCCCCATGATTGACTTGTCCATTCAGGAGGTCCCCAATAAGGAGTTCCCCAATTAGGTTGTCGAGGGTGGGGTTGATTCCAAGATGGAGTCCACTAATTACCAACCCAATTGTTTTGTGGTCTCCATGCAGGATTGAGATTTTTCTCATAAGAGAAATTACCTCCTTGACATTGATTTAGCACATTTATTTCTTCTTCAACCTGAGCAATTTTTTTCTTAGTATTCTTAAGATCAATAAGAAGCTCGCATTGATTGGTAGGGTGTTTTTTTCTCACAAAGTTGGAAAACATTAACCTTGTCTAAAGGACACTCACATAAAAGACGTTTGTTTTGACACCTAGGACAATAGATTTACAAAGTCTCAGGATTACGTGTCTTTGCTTGTATACCATCCAACATAGTGTTCAATTGAACAAGTATGTCCATCTTAAGATTTTCTATTTCTTCTCAGAGCTTATTTATCTCATTATTCCCTCTAAAAAGATTTGTTTTTTGGATTCCTCCTCGAGTACGTGAGAAATTACGACACAAATCACATATGTCTTCAAGGGATAACTGAGACACATCACCTTTTCCCATCAAATCAAGACTTCTTCTTGCATCGTCATCGAGTCCTTTAAGAAATATAGTCTTGAGAATCTCAACACTAATAGTCGTTTCTCCACATCATTTAGATAAGAAAAGAAACCTATCCAAATAGTCCTCTAGACTCTTGAATCCTCACTTTTCCTAAGTTTGAATAGCTCTTCCTTAAGATCACTCACCCTACAATAACTCTGATATTTATTCAAGAACACAGTCTCCATTTCCTCCCAAGATGTTATACTTCTAACCGGTAGTCCCATAAACCAATGCATGGTTGAATCCTTCAAAGTAGAAGGAAACAACTTCAGTTTATGATTATCATTTTTATAGTCGTAGGTTTGACAAAGGACCTTAAATTCAAAAATAAATTTGTTTGTTTCTTCCAAGGATAACCCATGAAGGGTTGGAAGGAAAGCTGGAGAAATGTTTTTCATCGTAGTATCATCATCTGCATCCAGAGCAATAGGATAAGTGAATGTTCAAGGTAGTGGAGGATCATTGTTATTATGGTTAGCATCATTACAGTTAGCTTCAACCCTCCTATCTCCCATGATGTTAAAAGGAATGTGCTCCTCAAGAATAATTTCCTCAACAACAGGTTGTGCTACAGAATGATCTTCAAGAAAATAGTGGAAAGCCTCTAGTGGATTAGGCTCAAGTAATTCGTTAACAGAGTGGTCTTTTGAGCCTTGGGCCTCCCTATGTATGATTGGAATGTATTTTGGGGGGTTCTTTGGTATAAATCATCCGTGAGGGCCTCTTTTCCTAACCATGTAGAAAAGGAATCCAAAGATGGTATTTTTGTCCCAAAAGAGGTATTTGAGGCATCTTCTATTAACACTCAAGCAAAAGAAGCTAAAGCATCCCCGACAATGGCGCCAAAAAGTGATAGGCTGTCGTTAAGTCCCATTACTTTAGAAAATAAAATTCAATATGTCGACCGGGTAGTGTTCAAGGAAATTTGCAATAGAAGAAGTTTGGAGTATCACCCTTAAATTTTTTGACTTTTGAGAACAACTTAATATTAATTCTAACTTCAATCCATCTAACTATAAAATTGTAAAACAATTTATCCTAAGAAAATAGGAAATATTTAAACTAAAAAACATAAGAAAACTAATTTAGAAAGTATGATAACTAAATTAAAAAGTAAAAAAAAAAAAAACTAAGAAACTGATAAACTATAAAAATAGAAAAAAAACTTATAACAATTCATAAAAAATCTTCTTTAACAATAAAGATTCTAATAGTTAACAATAGGAAACAACAAAAGTAAAAGACAAATAATACTTTAGAACTTAGATTTTACAGTAGTAAATTCGATAATTCTCTACAAAACAACAATATTATAAAAGAAAACACTTATCTACTTAATTTATCTCCCTTCGAGTGGCTAGCTCGTGGGTTATCACATTCGTTCTCAGCTCACATCCATAGTTATTTAGGAAATGCTTCTATCAACCATAATTATCATCCATAACTCATAACTCATAAATTTTAGATAACAATCTCTTTATTCATAAACTTTAGAAAACATTTTGACAGTATAACATTACTTTTGTCACTGGATATTTTTCTTCTGGAGATTATAGATCTTTTATAGAAAAACTCTAACTAAATCCTATATTTCAGATGGTATGGATAACCATTGAAAATATCTAAAACAGATCTACGAATAACTCATATGTTTTTAAAACCCATAACAATAGTATTAAAGAGGCTCAAGTCGAGCCATAAAGTTTTTGACTCAAAGCATAACAAAAATAAAAACTTTAAAGAGTAACTATATCTTTGGTCCATCACCCTAAAGTTCCGTAGCATATTTCTAGCGTACACTTTCAACCTGTTCTGGAGCACGTGCTAGGTAAATGCTTCTAATCTGCAACTTGATGACTGATTATTATCTACAAAACACTTAAAATAACCCATTAAATCTGTATTGGAAAAATACTTTAAGAAATCAAAAGAAATAAAGTTTATACAATTTCTCACTAAAAGTTAAGCAATTATTTCCCCTAAAATTTAATTAATTGGCAGAGGACAGGGATTTGTATATGTGAAATAGGTCTTTATGGTATTATTATTATGAGGTTATTTTTACCTCATCAGACCTGAAATACTTCAGGACATGGAGCAATAGGTTGCTCACATCAGAGAGCACTTAGTAGCAGCTCAAGACAAGAAAAAGAAGTATGCAGATGTGCATAGGATTCACCTTCAGTTTTCTATTGGAGATCATTTGTTCCTAAGAGTGTTCCCATGAAAGATTCCAATATATTATGGGAAGGGCTCTAAGTTCGTGCCTCATTTTGTGGGACCATTTGAGGTGTTGGAGAGAATTGGCCCCATTTATTACCACCTAGCATTATCGCCCAGTCTATCATGCATAAACGATGTGTTTCATGTTTATGTACTTAGGCCCTATTATCCAGATGTTTCTCATGTTCTTGATTGGACTGTGTTGCAAGTTGAGGACATGCAGCTAGCACTCTAGCCCATCACCAGTCTTTAGCATAGGAGACTCATTTTTAGGGGCAAAGACATTGATCGGGTGCGGGTCCAATCGGACCCTAATGATGAGACATCAACGACATGGGAGGATGTATCCCACATTCGAGAGTCTTTTCCATTTTTGTTTTCTGGCTTCCAGGAAGAAGCCTAGTTCTAGGGGGAGGATGTAGTGCCTCTCGTGTCACTGTTACTTTTATGATACTTTTCTGAGTGTGGTTGATTTTGTATGGATACTACTTATGTTGATGCATACTTGAGACTATGTTGGTGACTATTTCACCATGTTGTTTGGTTGGTTGACAGTTCTATTTATCAGACTTGGTTATCTATGACATTGCTGCTACTACTTATGATATGTGTTTGATGTTATGCTTATGCAGTCGTTTACTTATTGTTTAATGATGATGTTGTTTAGAATATGGTTATTGTTGAGGTTCGGGTGAGAGAGATGGTGTTGCATCGCTCATCCGTGAGCGCCTTGCTACACTAGAATTCTCTCTCATGGTGTGTTTGGCATTGAATATATATGTTATTTTGACACTTTGTTTTATACAGGACTACAGATACTGGGGATCGACTCCACCCGCACTGTTGGGTCTGAGTGTTCCCAACATACCCAATAGATATGATATGGTTTAGGGACTTGACAAGAAAGCATCCCCGTCTGTGTCCATCATCTCATCATTGTCGATGTTGTCTGACAGTATCCTGTTTTGTTATGGTATCGTTTTGTTTCATGTCTTTCATTTTAAATTTTTTAATTGTTTGATTTTGATGTGTTATCCCTATTGTTGATTAGTTAATTTAATTTAATGATGGTTAGTATTATTGTTGAAATTAATTTAATTAAGCATTAAATTTAATTATTAAAGTGATTTGTGAGATTACCAAGAATTTAATTAAATATTAAATTAGTTTGAAAATTTTAAATGGTTTTAGATTTAAATGAATATTATTTTAATTATCGATATTAAATTTTCTTAATTATAAATATCTAGAATAATACTTTAATTTGCAACATTGTTAAATTTTAAGTTAGCAAATAAATAATATTGTTTATTTAATTGTTATTACGGATTTACTCAAAACTAAATATTTTTTTAAATACTATTTTGAAATGGTAATTTTTTTAAAAAATAATATATATATATATAGTTGTGACTGATATAATTGATATGATTGATTTAATTTAAATAATGTGATATTATGTCTATTGGATAAAATATTAAAGCATAGATGAAATTAATTACCGCAATTGAAAATTATTAAATTTAAAAGAATAGTGGAGTTAGGTTATGATTATTCTAAACGTAAAAAAAATTACCCAACAGGTGGTTAAACAAGGAGAACAAGAATTGTTGGGTGGTGAAAATGATTTAGAAATTTTGCCATTTGTCTAGTGGTTTTTCGAGAAACTTTAATGTAAAACCTTAATTTATTTTGGGAATTTTCTTGGTAAAAACTGTACGGGGGATGGTCCTCTGGTTAAATAAAAGGAGGGTAAAAAGTAAGAAAAACTTGGTAGCCGTGAGAACTTTGGAAGAAATGGGAAATTGGGAAATTGCGGAGGAAAAAGATAGTCTTAATATTTCATCTTCAGTTTAATTCTAGGTTGTTTTTTCTTATATCTATTTTTTATGCTATTCCTATTTATTTCTTTTCTCTTCTAATGACTAAATATCGTTGGTTTTAAATTTCCTTTGTTATCCTAGAGTAAAATCTGTGTAAGTAGAGAACAAGGGTGCTTTAGGATTAAAGATGTTAGATTTTTAATGAAGCTTTGTTGGCTAAGTTGTTGTGGAGGTTTATTTGTCTCCTCAAAAATCTTATTTTGGGATCCAAATATCTCAATAGTGCTCATTCTTTTAAATTTTCTATTTGACGATTCAGAATCATGTTGTTTGTAAATTTTTGTGTTTGGGAAGATTTTATATTGTTATTTTTTTGTTTGTGGCCTTTATAAATTGTTGTATAGTATTTTTGAGGGAATTATCCCTGTACAGAGGTAGTAAAGGATGGCCTAAGTTGTGCCTTCTCCCCCCCCACTTTCCCCCTACCTTATGTGTGTTGCGCAACAACATTGTTACTGTTGTGCGCAATGTTGGCCACACCAAGTTGATGGGTCTCATTATATATATATATATATATATTGGATGTTGTGTATTTTATTGATAGTTGTGTTTTGGTTTTATGAAATAATAGAATTGTTAATAATTATATATATAATTAATATATATATATATGTATGTATGTGTATATATACATAAGTATATATATGTATCTAGTATATATTTAGATATACTTGCCTCATAGTTTTGGTCCCTAGTTTTCTCTTTATATATTTATGAATATGTGTGTGTTTGTTTGTATAATGCATTTTTAACAAAACAAATTGCCTTCTTCTAGTTATATTTAATCTTGTTAACTACAAAATCCTCTTATTGAGTATTTTTGTATAAATGTATGGATATATGTAGGGAGAAATGTGTTGTGTTTTATTTAAAATAAAATCATAGTAAACAAATTCATATGTTTAAATGTTTATATTACTTTGTGAAAAATTAACTAGGAATATATTATAATGTTAGTTAATGAGAAGAGTGAGTAGTTGGACAATTATTGTCAAAATAAATATTCAGATTGTCTTAGGTAAAAGAAGTGTGTAATTAATTTGTTTAGTTAACCAACGGTTAGGGAACAGTAAATATTGACTGAGGATCTATTCAATTAGTTAATAATGATATATATTTATGTTTATACATATATACTTATATATGCAATGTACGTTTTTGTTACGTACATCACCCACATATATTAGTATATACCTATATTAAACATATATATCATTACTTTGATTCTTTCATTTAAACACATATATCATGCTATTATCTCTTACCAACATAAATACATTCATATCCTCGTCGACAAGTATATTCATTACACATACATATATAATTGATTCCCCGTGTATGTATACTTGTAAGTGTTTCTACTTACATACATATGCACATGCTTATCCTCTCATGCATAGATCAATATATATATACCCATATACATGTTTACAATTAACATACATACGAATCGACATAAAGGTCAACTTGAATCAAAGATTCAATATCAATAACTTGATCAAAAAATCAAAGAAATCAAAGACATTGCTCAAGAATCTCAACGTATCCTCAAAGGTTACATACTTGGTTTCAACCGACCCAACTCAACTAGACCAACTAGGGTGTGAGTGTCATTAGCTTTAATTAAGGGTTACCCGACCAATCACTTCACCTAAGTGATACTTCCCCTCCCTTCCAGAGGATTGAATCTTTCCTTGCAACCAACTTAGTACAACACCAAGGTAGTTAGATGTTCATAGAAAATATATTTGCATCATAACACATTTTTATCAACAAATCATTCAAATGTTCATATTGCAATCCATAACATTCCACTAATTCAAAACATATTCATTCTTTTGAAATCAATAACATCTTATTGCATATTCACATATTTCATTTACCTAACAAACATATTGAAGTCACAATTTACATTTATCAACATTTTCACTTGTAATGGTAAAAGTAACTTGATAACTATGAAATAGGATGTAACAGTTTGTAATAGGTAGTGTTTGAACTTTTGTACTACATAGACCATTCCAATAGCTTCCATCTCTATCGTATTGTAGTTCTTCTCCACTTTTGACAACAACTAACTAGCAAAGAACACCAAATGGTCTAGCCCTTTTACACCCGCTTGTTTTAGTGTCACCTCGATTGCATAATTTAAAGCATCTACATGCACATGAAATTCCTTTTTCCAATCTGGGTATGCCAAGATAATTGAATTGATCAGTTGTACCTTTAGTTCATTAAAGGTTGCTTCTTGTGCTTCTATCCATTCAAACAAGTGCCCCTTCCTTGTGAGTATGTCCAATGGGTATGAAATTTGGGAAAATTCCTTGATGAAATTTTTATAGTACCCAACATGTCCAAGGAATGACTTCACCTTCATGATTTTTTGGGGTAGTTCTATTTGTACGATCACTTAGATCTTGTCTAGGTCATTATTTAGTTCAACCTTATAGACTATGTGCTCGAGTAGTTTCCCTTGAGGCACCATGAGCTGAAACTTCTTGGGGTTGAGTGCCAATAATACTACGTTCTATAACATTCCATGCATTCTTGGAGGGCCTTCATGGGTGTTTATTCATTACTGTAGATTGACTAGTCATCTAGGAATTCCTTGAAGTTCCCTACCAACATCTTGTCAAATATGTGCAGAATCATCCTTTGGAAGGTCATTTGAGCATTGCACAAACCGAATAGCATCCAATTGTATGTGCACACTCTATCTTCAACGATGAACATTGTCTTGAGTTTTTCCTCTTTGGCTATGATTATTTGGTTGTACCTCAAAAACTATCCATGAATGAATAGATATATCATGAAATTTTGCTTCTTCTAATATTGAGTTGATGAATGGGATTAGGAAGGGATCCTTTACATTCATTGCATTGAGGCTTCAGAATTCCATGCACATTCAAATCTACTCAGTTTATTTTTTCAATGATAGATCACAATTAGTGACACCCAACCACTAACTTCAACAATGAATATGATTATTTATTCTAACATTTTTCAATCTCTTCTTATACCTTCATTGCATAATTTTTTTTCATCCAATGCAGTATCTTTAGTACGGGTTGTTCCCTTAGTACCAATGGAATTCTATGTACGTATGACTGACAGATTAGTATGGGCTGATTACGCTTGATCCATGAAGAATTGAAGCATAATTAAGCCATTGATGTCAATCTCAACATGATCAATCAAATTCAAATTAAACCAAGTATCCATTAAAACCAAGCATACTAAACTACGAAAGCTTTAATAATGTCTACTCTAATCCATTGAAACTTATCCTATTAGGGGAGTGGTGTCACATTGATGTGGAATGGCAACCCTTTCCCAATCCCATGGATAAATGAGAGCTTGTTCTAGTCAGTTTTATTAAACAAAACTGATGGAACTATTGTGAGATATGTATGAAAACATGATTTTAATCTAAATGAGCTTGGTGCAAGCTAATTTAGCATAATTTTATGCTAAAATGATCTAGATATGTGAGTGCAAAGCTAATCTAAATGGGTTTTAAACTAAAATATTCAAACCCTAATTAACAAAATAAGCTAAATGGGTGCATTATATGATCATAGAAGCCATTAATGAAAGATAAATATATTTATGCAAGTAATTAAACTAAAAAGATGCTAAAATATGAGTGTGAGTGTGAGTGATTTCAACAACATAAGTTTTCTCTGAAAGATGGATCAGTTGAGATTGAAAAGGTTAATCACAAGGATAGAAGAAGTTGGAGGCATGGATCATGGATTCTCATCAATGGATGAGAATGAAAGAGGTGATCCCACAAAGCTGTTTTACAATTTATGGGAGATTTTATTTTTTGCTTAAATCACATATTTTTAGAAAATATAATGGTTTAAGCTTTTAAAAGTTCCATTTAAAGAATTCCAATTGAATAGGGTTTGATCAAACTACCTTAGATCAAACCTCCTTGGATAGAACCCCGCTAGTTTTATACCATACCTATAATAGAGTCTCCTTTACACCTATCAAAATGCTAATAAAAAACCACTTTTGATTTACCTTTTGGGGGATCAAATGAATTAATTTAAAATTTATTTTTTGTATGTAGTCCTTATTATAAGCTTCCCAAAAAGTATAATTTTAAATAAATTTAATTTAATTATTATATTTATTTTTTCTTTCTTGTGAATTTAGGTTTTTCACTAAAAATAAAGCTCTTTGTTTTGCACATGTGGAAAAATAGGAGATTTCCAAAAAAAGAAATTGAAAAATATGACTGCACTAGATATTGAAGTCCTTGATCCAACAAAAGAAAATTAAATTTTGATACATACAAAAAAAGTTGTGTTATACAGTCCGGCTATTTCAGAATTGTTATTGGTTTGACTTTGAAACTTGATTAAGGAAAAAAATTCAATAAAACACTATGAAACCAATTGGAAGAACTAGATATCATAGTTATAAATTTAAATTAAAAAAAAATAGAATTTTATCCTTCATGAAAAAAAATTTATGTGTTATACGATGAGTGTCACTCCTTAAAAATGGTGTTTACTAAAAAAACTATTTTTTGAAGGAGATGGAAAAGGAAGTGCAACCTGATTCCAAATTTTTTGAAATAAATATATCTAGAATCTATAGACAAAATTTCACAAATCACTAGTTTGCATCATCTTCAAACTCCTCATGGTTTAGCTGCTATAGGTGCTCGAAAGTGAAGATTTAGTTAGAAACAATCAGTTTAGTATTGTGGGATCGCTCAAAGATGATATTTTAGTCAAGGGTTAATATTCCTTCAAAGAAACACACTTTTGACCTGTACAAGAGGTTAAAAGTTAACTTACACAAGAAATTTTGAGTTAACTTGCACAAGAAGTTTTGAGTTAACTTGCACATGAAGCTTTGTAAGAATATTCCCTTTTTCAAATGAGTGAGGAGAGAGAATATTCTTTGGAATACTCTCATGGGTGAGGAAAAAGATATATATTTAGCAAATTAAAACAAATTTTAATTGTGCAAAAGGGGAAGGAATATTCTATGGGAATATTCATTTTGGAGGAATGTGCAGAGGAGGAATATTCCCTTACAAGTGGGGGAAAATTAGATTAATTAATAATTAATAATTAAATAATGTTAATTATACAATTAAGGGTATTAGAAGAATTAGATGATACTCATTAAATCACATGATTTAATGAAAGGGGGAAAGGTGATGACATTTAATTAAATAACTTAGGGTTATTTAATTAAATAAGAAGATTTAGGGATTTAAATTAAATAGTTTGATTTATTTAATTTAATAGGATGAAATGTTAGCATGAAAGGGGGTGAATTAATCTAATTAAATTAATGAGGTTAATAGATTCAAATGGTGCAATTAATTAAATAGCTAGGCTAATTTAATCAATTAAACGAAAAGAGGATGGGTTTTAGGGGGAAATGATGTTAGTATACCTAATTCAAGCATATGATATTATTGAGGACATTTTTAACTATGTACAATATGCACAATTCAAGAGGTACACCCTTTAGATCTTTGTATATCCATGTGAAGGTGTCTTTGTATTTAGTGAAAAATTTGAGTGTTGCCACCTTTAACATTGGATTCCAATCGTCACTGACTATAATCATTTGGGGATTGTCTTCTTCTCCCAAATTGACTTTCTTTATGATTGGTTTCTCATATTTAATCATCTTGTCCTTTTCAAAGTTGTGTGTTGGGGTGCCATCTACTCTAGCCACTCCTTTGTATTCCTTGTACTTTAAAGGAAATGTTTGGCTTGTCAATACTCTTTCTCCTCCCTCATCTTTAATTTCTTTGATCTGTAGTATATTGCAATCTCATTGCAATGCCTTGTAGTCCTCTATTTTCCAATGGAAGAGTCTTTTGATTAAACTCATCTCATCCTTTGAGCATTCTTAGAGGTCCATAATACCCTCATAATTTAGTTCTATAGTTCCCCTTTATTCATTTGTTCTAAACCTTCCTTCAAACTCAGAGTCCAATGATGGCAACTCTTCGTTGACTACCTAGTTTTTTAAGTCAATTACATATTTTCTTCTATTTATCTATATATACAATGTGTTCCTTTTTCAATTATGATCTACTTTGGTTTCCAACGTCCATTCCCTTCCAAGCAATTCATCATATGCCTTTTTCTACAATGGGATAACTACAAATTTTTTAAAAAGGAATGATTGTGTCACGATTGTCACCTTCTATGCCATCAATGTTCCTAATGGATTGAGACCATGTTGGTCGACATGCACCAATCAGAACATCGATGGATAAAGTATAGGTTTCTTGAGACTCTTCCATATGTCTTCAGGTAGTATGTTGACTCCTGATCCTTCGTTGACGATCATGTTTGTTAGAATTTTCCCTTTGATCTCCATTGGCATGATCATTGGCCTCTTCCTGATGTTTATTGTCAACAACATTGGGTCAAGGACTTATTCACCTTCGAGTGGAGGGTCTACTACCATTTCCTTCCTTCGGCCTTCCTTTTGTTGACATTGTTCATCACCGATTATGTTCATAATTTCCATTCCAAGTTGTGGCATAGTCTAGATAAGTTCGATCACTTTGATGGGTATGGTGGTCTATGATACCTACCTTACGATGTTATTTTTTTCCATCGACTACTAGTTCGGGTATGTGCAGGATCATCATGGAAAAAACAGGCCCTTAAGTGGCAAAAAAATTAGAAAAATTAGAGTTAGGAAACTTGGCGTAAAAGTTTGAATAAGTTATCTATATTATTTCAAAAATATGTAAGAATAAAATCTATAGCAAATTGAATGTAGTTTCTAAACTACTAGGTTTGTTTAAAAAGAAAAAAATCTGTTGGGTGAAAATTTGAAATTTCAATGTAGTAGTACTTAAATTTTAGGGAAAAAATAAGAAATAGGTGTTTGTCTTACCACCCTAACCACAATAAAATTCTAATATTTTTTTATAAGATTTTAGATATAAGTAGAGGACTCATGTCCCAATGTGATGCATATTTTTTGTAATTTTTTTCCAAGTAAATAATTAATTATGATTTTTTTGTTACAACTTTTAGAAAATATAAAAACTCGTATGTCTGACCACCTTAACTTGGTCAAAAATTCATGAAATTCAATTTTTACTTTTTTAATCCTATAGTATGCGAAGCATAGAATGTGACAAATGTTTTGGATTCAAAAAATGTGATACCGTTTGAAAGCTATAGATTTTTTCAATCTGCCTATCAATCAACACTTTAGTCATTATTTGAATAGAAAATGAATAATAATTACTTATTAAATTCAAAGTAAACCATAATTTATATTGGTGGAAAGCTGAGAATCTCCTTTAAAAACCCTTTTCGTTTCATCAATTTTGAGTAAAAAAAAGTCATCAGCCACATACCCATCATATTGCCACTTTTTGGCCCATCATGATCCTACACATACCTAGGAGGTACTTGGTGTTTCCAAAGAGCTTCTTGTCCCTTAGTCATCATTTGCTCCACCTATTCTTTTGCTTCCTTCATTCTTTTCTTTTTCATATAGGGATTTGGGTAGATGGCCTTCTTTGTTTAAGCTTTGGTGATCACCAGTACCTCTTCACGTTGTTCCTCCACATCTAACATATTGATTCCTTTCTATTTGGCGCAGTCGATGTCTTTATGGTCACCCAGTCCAAACCATTTGCACAATCTTCCTCTCGATCATTGACCATTCTAGTGTTCCCTAGAAAATTTCTCCCACTCATTGCACTTTTGACATTGTATCATGGGTCTCCCTTTACTATCATATTGTATTTTTCTTCTAGGATCACTATTATTACCTCTTCAATTATTCTGATATCCTCCAAGGGATGCATTGGAGTTGTTCAGGGGTGTTGGTGGTGTATTTGGTAGGGTTGGTTGTTCTCCTTGTGTAAAGAGCACTTGCATGCTTCTTATGTTTAGATTGTATGGGAATTCCTTAACGAAATGTCCCATTACTTAGCAAGTATCACAAAAAACAATTTGGGAAATTTTGCTTTATGTGGCCTTCCCCCTTACAATCGGTGTACCACAACTCTCTAGTTTCTTTTGTACTCTCATTCTTGGCCTTTAGTTCCTTCATCGTTCTTATCATGTCTTTCCTTAGTTCTTGGATGATCTTTGACTTTCCCTCACTACTATCATTCATAGTCTCCTCATCACCTGTCTTCCTCTTCCATTAGGAGGATGTTTTTTTTTTACTTTCTATATCTATCACCCAATTGTACACTTCAACATACACTAATAGAGGTATGACTTTCATCTTCTTCCATAATGATGGGAGTAACCCTTCAAAGAACCATTGTTTCTTCAACCCATCAACCAATTGAACCTCTATTTTCACTAACTCCTTGAACCTATGATTATAGGCTCATACATTTTCATTATTTCTTTGCTTTATGTTGTAAATCTCTGCTACTATTTCATTGTCATCCCTAATAATTTTGAATTCTTCCTCGAATGCTCTGAGTAGTGCTCACCACAAGACTTTTTGTGCTTCTTCAAGTTTAGTGTATCAATCTATGGCTATCTCTCAATGTTGTTGGGAATACTATTAACACGTAATCCACGTTGTCTTGCCCATTCACTATCCATATCATCTCACATGTTTTGCAATGACATACTAGATCCTTTGAACTGCTCCCCATGAACTTTGGTAGCTTTTTTTTTTCCACTAGGACTGGTTGGTGGAGTCACCATGTTTGTTCCCCGATGCCCTCCTTGTGTGTTGGACCTGATTGGACTATTTGTACCCTGATGTTTTGGTGCCTCTCTTGCACTCTCAGCCATGTATAGGTATACCACATGTCCCCTCTTAGTGTCCTTTGCACTTTGAGTCTCTTGGGGTTCATTCCTATACTCCCTCCATTATAGGGTCTTTGGCTCAGATCCTTCAATTCTTGGTTCCTTGTCATCTAATATGGACAACTCTCAAATGTGACATATGTTGTTTTCAAGTTCTCTTGTTAATTCATTTTTATCATTTAAAAAAAAAATATTTGTCTATTATGGATGGTGTCTTCAAGGTGTCTAGGTTTTGTTCATCATCAAGGTTTTTGTTCAGTTCGGTAATGTCAGTTTATTTCACTGAGGTCTTTGTTTGATTCTTCAATAATTCATTTCAATCTTCTTTAGCAGTCTTCTTGTTATTTTAATCTCAATGATCTTCATAGTTTTTCTTTGAGTGTTTCTTACCCTCTTGGTGTTCAATTTTTATCCTTATTAGGATGTACGAGCATTAATTGTTGGGAGTACGCCTGTGACTGGTGCCTCATTCTTCATCCACCTGTTTACTTCTTTCCTCATACAATTACAGTATGTGTTGTGTTAATCGTTCTTGGTCACTCTCATCCTAAAGGTCTTGCAATATGATGTAGGTATGTGCAGGATCATGATGGGCCAAAAAGTGGTGATATGATAGGTATGTGTAGGGTATGTGGCTAACAATTTTTTTTACCCAAAATTAATGAAATGAAAAGGATTTTTAAAGGAGATTCTTAGCTTTCCACCAATATAAATTATGCTTTATTTTGAATTTAATAAATAATTGTTATTCATTTTCTATTTGAATTACGACTAAAGTCCTGATTGATAGGCTGATCGAAAAACATCTATAGCTTTCAAACGATATCATATTTTTTGAATCTGAAACATGTGTCACATTCTATGCTTCCCATACTATGGTATTAAAAAAAAAATGAATTTCATGAAGTTTTGATCAAGTTAAGGTGGTCAGACATATGAGTTTTTATATTTTTTAAAATTTGTAATAAAAAATTCATAATTAATTATTTACTTCGAAAAAAATTACAAAAAAATATGCATCACATCAAGACATGAGTCCTCTACTTATATCTAAAATATTATAAAAAAATATTATCATTTTATTGTGGTTAGGGTGGTCGACAAACACCTACTTCTTATTTTTTCCCTGAAATTTAAGCATTACTGCATTGAAATTTCAAATTTTCACTAAATAGATTTTTTTTTAAAAAAAACCTAGTAGTTTAGAAACTACATTCAATTTGCTAGAAATTCTATTGTTACATATTTTTGAAATAATATAGATAAATTATTCAATTTTTTGTAACATCAAGTTGCCTAACTCTGATTTTTCTAAATTTTTTTGCCACTTAAAGGCATGGTTTTTCCATGATGATCCTGCACATACCCATGTAGTGACGAGCAATCAACCTTGGTAGTCGGTTGAGGAGGTGGTCAACCTCTAGGTTCACATGCAATTTTTCCTAGGATTTCTCACTTGGGATCTTTCCTACATATGTGATCCATCAACGATATGTCCCACAAGTTTATGATATCTTTTGTTAGCGGGTCTTCCCTATCTTCATTCACTTGCATCGACTGTTTGATTGGTTGACCCATTATGATGTCATTCTCTTGTCGAGGTGATGTTTACCAAGTTCACTTTGACAATGACGCCAAATTTTTAGTCCTAAGTGGTCTAACAAGGAACATGGAGTAAACTAGAAGATACAATAATAATTATAGAGCATATCATTTATACACGAGAAGTGCATAGAATGGAGTGTTGCATTCATTCATCAAGTATATCAGTAATTACATCACAATGTCATAGTGTCTTGACTATAAATGAAATGATCACATAAATAGCCAACAAAGGTCTATTGAGACACCAACCATCGATAATGATTCCTACAACTACCCAACTATCAGATTAGTTTCCAATTACAACTTACATTAATCTGTGCATAGGTATTATTTTATTTATTTTATATATACTATTGGTATGACCAATTACAACTTATTTATAAACATGATTGACTTACACAAATATCCACCACACTCTCATTCCAAGTTTGACATCATGTATCCCAACTTGAGTCACAACGATAACAACCACCATAATACTACATAAAGCTTTAGGTTTATTTAGCTCTACTAACATTACTTATCAAACTGTAACAATCATAAATTAGAAAAAACCTATAACTTATTATCCATTTTACTTCTATAATTCCAATGTTACTTGGATTTTCCTATATTACACTTACTTGACCATCATTGCCATTTTGTGACGTGCACACCTAAACAAAATTATTCATAGCCTAATCTAAGTTTTGAATCTTTATTAACACTATTATATTTTCATGCCTCTACTTACATCACACTTCATCCCACAACCCAGGAGTTCAAGATTGAAACACCTTATCTACTTTACTACCCAATTATGTACTTTTAGAGTGCTAAAAATAATAAGTAAATAAGAGTTTAATCCATAATGAAAATTACCTATGGCTAAATAAAACAAAAATCAGAGGTTGTACTAAATATATTCAAGTTTCAATTAAACATAATATGAACAATCAATTAAACATAAGAGACACACATAGATCAATTCATAACTAAAATCTAACAATTTTTCAATATTGCTTTTAGAAAACACTTTCAAGATTCAAAAATCTTGTTGATACAACACAATTATAGATTCAAGACACTGACAACATGTCTGAAGTAATACTAACAAGCCATAAATAAACTCACTCAATGATCACCTAAGATTGAGACCTAATTATTATTGAAAGGAGAAAATAATTCTTTTGATAAAGGGTAAGATAAACAACACATATTTTTGGAATGAGATAAAATCGATTTGAGTGTAGGGTTAATGGTAAAGCAAGTTGAACCATTTTTCTTAAAGCACAACCCAAGTACAAGCTATTCCTTTACCTTTATTTGAACATACCAATTTCCTCAAAGACTTAACTATCATTACTTATTTAACTAAGGATATATCCATCCATAACTAAGATCCAATAATAATTTTCACAAAGAGAGAGACATTAAAACCATATTTGAGGCCAACCTACATAGCAAGGTGGTTCATCAAATAAAGTTATGGATGCAATATACCTTCTAATGGTGAATCTTTCATAATTAACATGATATGGGAACAAATTCCAAAGAAAGACCACATTCCAAAATCCTTGATTTAAAATATTCCAAAGAATTCATTGTTATTAGCCAAACTTTGTTTTCCTAGAATAGATACTAGCAGAGCTAATACCTCAAATGATCTCTAAACCTAATAGAATTCTACTCTATTCAGTATAATGGAAGGATACAAAAATGATAGACCTTAAATACCTAAGTTATAGTCAAGCAAGGACCAACATACTAGTCCTCTCATCTTAGCAATTAAAATATTTAATTCATAATAAGGTTATTATACCCCAAAACGAAAAGTTGACAAGGTAGTTTTGATGTGCCAAGGTAAGTTGAGTTAAGAATTCCTACAAGGAGATTTTATACTAGTGTTGGAACCCCGCTCTGATACCAAATGTATACCCAAATTTTAACTCATCATGATTGAACATCTCATTCAACACACGCGTGCATAATCAAACAAATTAACACATCTAATTATCATAGGGAAATCACAATACCCATTGAATAGTTAAAAAAAAATAGTCAACCTTATCCAAAATCAGTCAATCATACAAACTTCCATGATGTACAAGAATTACCATCACTCATAACTCAGGTATAACATCCAACATGGAGGCACATTCAAATATTGGGCAAAAACCATCAAAACACATAGACTCAACATGATAAAAAAAGGTGGGGTCTCACAATGAGTTGTTTAGATAAGAGTTAACTTTTTAAGACAAGTTATTCAATATAAATCATAATTAGAGTGGATGGTCAAGTCAATCTAGCAAACCTCAAGGGCTAATCATTAAATATTTTATTTCTAAACCTTTAAGAATTAATGTTGTGTATTTGTTAATATTTTTTGTTATTGATTTTTTCTTTCATTAGTGGTTTGGTGTGAAAGCGCTGCAACTTCACATATTTTTTAATAGAAATCACCATCCTCACTCACATCAAAGTGAAGACAAAACAAGAGAAAACAGTTATATTAATAAACAATTTTTATTTTCTATAAGAATAATTGAATTACATAAATAATGATATCTCTATTCTTTTTGAACAAGCATATTACAATATGATGAGCAAGCAAACATCTAAACCAAAAGTTGTCTTTTAGCTAATCAATCATAAGCAAGGGGATCTAATCCATCAAGTCACCTATGAGTTGAACTTGGCCTAATTATACTTCCAAAAGTTTGAACCTTGGTGATAACATAAGGAAAATGTTGATTTTCTCTAGCTCAAAAGGTTCTTCACGATGTGGGGTGTGGAGTTTCTTAAGGGAAGCTTGAGTTACATATTCAAAAACATGATTTCTATTCATAAATAGAATGTTTTTTGGGTAGAGAACTGGAGTTGTGAGGTTGAGATAACACCAAGAGTGATTTTATGTGTGTGTTAGGCCGAGTTATGTAAGTAAAGTTTATTTTCTTTCATGTTGATGAAAATCAATAGGGCTATATATGTAAGATTGCTATAACAATCTAGGATTGCATTCTATAAGGGAAGTTTTCTCTTGAGGCTGAATAGAAGATCCAACATTTGTACGATTTTCCCCACAATGAGGTTTCCTAGGTATATCTATGTTATTGTGTGCTTGTGATTAGCTTCTTATTATTTTTTGCTTCTGAGTTGTTATTAGCAGTTAATTAACCCAGTGTATTAATTGTTATAAATCAGATAGATAAATTGTTTTGGTTCCATTTTATGGATTTTATTAAGAAATTAATTTGTAGTTGGGTTATGAAAAACTAACATGGTATCAAAGTGCTAAACTTCAAATACGAAGCCAAGATTTGTGACATAGATTTCAAGAAAACAAAAATTAGAATTTTGTCTCTAGTTTCTTGTCTGACTAGCTATGGCAACCAGTGTTTGATATGAGGATAGGCTTGAGGTTGCATCTAACTTCTTATAGTGGAAGGTTTGAACATATTACATCTATTCTCAAGGAGAATAGGTAGTGGATCTATGCTAGTACAGAGGTGACAACACCAACAAATGATTTTATTTCCCTAGATCCACATGAAGTCAAGGAGGCCAAGGCTTAGAGGATTATCCTTGATGGGGTATAAGATCATTTGACTCCTCATCTATCAAATAAAAAACCACTGAGGAGATATGTGATACACTCAAAAAACTTTATCAGAGCGACTACCAGAGTCATAAGATGATGCTTAAGGAAAAATTGCATAACACCAAGATGTCCAAGGGAAAGAGTGTGACCTATTATTTGTCTAGGATAACACAGGTCAGGAATGATTTGGCTGCAGTTAGAGAGACGATTTTTGATGATGAGCTGGTGCATATAGCCTTGAATGGTTTTTGTAAGCATTGGGAAGTGTTTGTCAATTGTGTTGTTGATACAGATTTCCTACCTGACTAGGCGAGGCTTTGGGATGATTTTGTTCAGGAGGAGATATATGAAAGTGTGCATTGAGGAGATAAAAAAAATAAGGGTCAAGACGAAGAAAATATTTCTCTTGCAAGCAAGGATAAGCAGAAGTTCAATAAAGTGCAAAAAAAAGGGGTCTTCTTCCAAGAGTGGGAAGAAGAAAGATCTGAGCAAGATAAAGTGCTTTTTCTGCCATCAGTTGGGTCACTTTACCAATTATTGTCTGAATAAGAAAAATGAGGACAAGTAGAAGTAGGTTGCTACTACAACAGAGGTGGATGAGTTTGCAACATGATTTGAGAATGCGTTTTCACTCATTTCCTATCTCTCAAGTTCAAATGCCAACAATGTATGGTATAGTGATAGTGGAGCTTCTTGCCACATGATGGTAGTTAGAGAATGTTTCACCAAGTTGGAGGAGAAGTTGGATTTCTATATTGAGCTTGGAGACAATGCCAATTACCATGCAATTGGTGTTGGAAAAGTCAAGTTTTAGAGGGAGTTTGGAAAACCTCTATTGGTGGAGGACGTGTTGTATGTCCCTAGCATGACAAATGATTTAATCATTGTTTCTAATTTGGATGAAAAGGGTTACATAGTGACCTTTGAGAGGGGAAAATTATCTATTCATCCCAAGGATTCCAAGGTTGCAAACATGATTGGAGTTAGGAATGACAACTTGTTTTAGTTACAGTTTGAGATAGCACATGCATTGGTAAGCAGTTGTAGAGGGCTAGGAGAATTATGGCACAGGAGGATGTCTCATCTTCACCATGGAGCACTTAATGTGATCAAGGAAATGGTGATATGGCTTCCTGAGATGAAGACAAATAAGCATGAGGTGTGCAACGGTTGCAATCTTGGGAAATATGCCAAGACTATTTTTCCAAGAAGTGATACTAGATCCAAAGGGATTTTGCATCTTCTACACTCAGATGTGTGTGGGCCCATGACAATAGTATCCTTGAATGGGTATGATTATTATGTTACTTTCATTGATGATTTCTCGTGAAAGATGTGGATATATTTTTTAAAGAATAAAGATGATGTCTTCAGTAGGTTCAAAGAGTTTAAGGTTCTCATGGAGAACCAAACATGGAGGAAGATCAAGATACTAAGGTCTGATAATGGAGGTGAGTATACCTTGAATGCCTTCAATTTTTTCTATGCTTAAGAAGGTATAAAGAAAGAGTTGGCAAAGAAGGATATCCTTGTTGGGTATAGTGAAACTTCTAAGGCCTATCGGGTTTACATTCTTTCCCTCAAGAAAATATTTATTCATAGAGATGTGAAGTTCGAGGAAGAGAGGGATCTTGAGAAGTCTAGCAACTTGATGAATGAGGAGGAGCTCTCACCCACAGTTTAGGCGTCAAAATTTCCTCAAACTTTAGTCACACAAGCTAGAGAGTAGAGCAAGCAAGCCAAGAAGGCTGATCAGAAGGAGGAACAAATAATTCCTCGATCGGAGAAGAGGAGAAATAGGGTGGCTGGGCAGACACTAAGAGAGGCCCAGGAATATGTTGGTGATCGACAGGATTCATTCAGACAGATAAAGGATCCTAGATGCTATTTGGAGTATGTGGCACAACTTATAAGTGAATTAATTGAAGTGGAGTCTTCCAGGTTTTAGGAGGCATCCATGCACCAAGTATGGAGGGATGCCATGGTGGAAGAGTATTGTTCCATCATGAAGAATAGTGTGTGGGAGGTAGTACCATGACCATAAGGTAAGTATTTTGTAGGATCAAGATGGTTGTATAACATTATTAAGCATGCTATAGATGGTAGTGTGGAAAAGTTCAAAGCCTGGCTTGTGGCTAAGGGGTTTTCTCAGAAGGAAAGGATCAACTATGATGATCTACTTTTGCTCTGGTAGCCAGGTACTCATCCATAAGAACTATTATTTCTATATCAACACAAATGGATTGGAGGATTGACCAGATGGATGTAAAGATGGCCTTCCTCAACAAAGTAATTGAGGAAGAGATTTACATAGAACAACTAGAAGGATTTGAAGCACATGAGAGGGATTCTCTTGTATGCAGGTTGAGAAGAGCAATGTATGGGCTCAAGCAAGCTCCCAGGGAATGGTATTCATGTATTAACAGTTACTTGTAGAGTGTGGGCTTTGCCAAGAATGAGGCAGATCTAAATTTTTACTATGTTTAGGTGAAGGGAAAACTTTTGATATTGGTGTTGTATGTTGATGGTGTGTTTCTTAGAGGGTCAGAGGAGCTCATAACACACTACAAGTAAGATCTTGCAAGAGAGTTTGAGATGAAGGAATTGGGGTTGGTGCACTACTTTTTGGGATTAGAGTTGTGGCAGAAAGAGGGAGAGATCTTCTTTGGACAAGGGAAATACTTAATTGATATCCTATTAAAGCAATTTAGGATGGAGGATTGTAAGCCCATTTCCATGCCACTTATGAAAAACTGGAAGAAGATTGATACTTCTAGATCAGAGGTAGTGCACTCAACTTTATACAGATAGTTGAAAGGCTCTCTTATGTATCTGTTCAAAACTAGGGAAACCATTTGTTTTGCAGTGAACCCACTCACTCAATTTATGGTGAAACCTAAATGTGTGCACTAGATAGCTACGAAGCATGTTTTGAGGTATCTCTCTGGCATAGTTGATTATGGACTGAAGTATGTTCAATAGGATGGAGTGAAGCTTGAGGGGTTCATCAATGTAGATTGGGCAAGAAGTACGACTGACCAGAAGAGCACTTCATGGTGTTGTTTTAGTTTGGGATTAGGAGCAGTCTCTTGGTACAACAAAAAACAAAAGTCATTTGCACTAAGTTCTACAAAGGCTGAGTATATGACAACCAGTATGGCTACATAAGAGGCTATTTGGCTTTGAAAACTTTTAGCTGGGCTCTTTGAGTAGGACCTAGATCCTATAGTCATTTACTATGATAATCAAAGTTGTATCAAACTCTCTAACAATCTAGTGTTTCATGATGAGTCAAAGCTCTTGCTCTCTTTCATCCTGATGATGAATCATAGAGTTTCATTTGAAACATTGATGCTAAAATCTTTTGACACATTCAAATCTAGAAGCAACATTGATCTATGATATGGATTGCAGAAACTTACTATCATTAAGTACCACTTTCTCAGACATTGTGTGGAGAAGGGGATAGTGAAGTTGCAATACATTCCTACAGATGAACATATAGCAGATACCTTGACCAGGCCTTGATGAAGAGTAAGTTTGTATTCTTTAGATATAAGATGGGTGTTGTGCATAACACCTTCCTTGCTAAGAGGGAGTGTTGATTTGTTGTAGCTCAAAAGGTGCTCCATGATGTGGAGTATGGAGTTGCTTAAGGGAAAATTGAGTTGGATATTCAACAAAAAAACAATTTATATTCATATTTATAGAATGTTCCCAAAAAAAAAACTAGAGTTGTGAGGTTGAGATAACACCAAGAGCAATTTTATGTGTGTGTTACGCTGAGTAATGTAAGGAAAGTTTCTTTTCTTTCATGTTGATGAAAATAAATAGGACTACATATGTAAGATTGCTAAACCAATCTAGGATTGTATTTTGTAAATGAAGTTTCTCTTGAGGTTGAATAGAAGATCCAACATTTGCAAGTTTTTCCCGGCATTGGGACTTCTTGGGTATACCTATGTTATTGTGTATCTATGATTGGCTTCTTTTTCATTTTTGCTTCCACACTTATTAGTAGTTAACTAGCCCAGTGTATTAATTGTTATAAATCAGGTAGATAAATTATTTTGGTTCTATTATGTGAATTTTATTGAACAATTAATCTAGAATTGGATTATGAGAAACTAAGAGAAATCATACCATCATCCTCACCAATTATACCCAAATATATGAAAAAGAACATATATGGTACTAAATAAAATAGTTCCTAACATAGACATTCAAATTGTAGCGAGGAGCGCATAGAGCTCTTCAATCCCTTGCCTGGCAGCGAGATTGTTGAACAAGAGGTTACTGCACACAAGAATTCTTAAATCTAGAGCATTCCATCAACAGTGACCTGCCTTCCTTTCTTCTTCTAGATAACCAATAACTAATAAAGCATAATGCATCAGTCTAGATGAAAGAAAACATCATTAATTGGGTGTGCATCCATATTGCTTACACAACCTGCTAAGGGCGTAGCTAATTCTTAATATCGTTGTAGAGAAGACAATATACAGAAAGAGTAGGATTATATGTTTCCATTGCTTTCTCAAACGCAAAAAGTATGACTTCAAATTTTCCTTAAACAATGGTGGGCAATGGAATTGCAATAGGCGCATATGGGCGGCCCCCCTTAACTGGGTAACCCATTCATCTGCCATTATTACGAGTGTTCCAGTAAAAACAACGGAAATAAGAAAACCAAGCCACCAGTTGTGGTAGATGAGGAGGTTGTTAGGCTTCAATTCTCTAGAGAGGATGAGTATTGCTATTGCTATTTAGATTCCCACGCAAAATTTAACACATTCAATTATCCATAGAAAAATGCCATGGCCACTCTACCTAGCGAGAGCCTTTGTGGAGCTGCGGGTGGTCACAATTCTCTGTGCACTAAATTTAAATTGTTTGTCTAATCTTTATATCGAGCAGAAATTTTTGCATCTTAGAAGCAATTCGCCTATTAGGCGGGGGAGAACCCCTAGCATCAATCTAGCCCTAGTGATGACTCGGTAGCTAAGTTGGTCAAGTGTGTGCATGCACTATCTTCAACATGAATCATTCTTATGAACAAACATAGAAATAGTGATCTTTTCATTTATCAATTGAGTGCATAAATGAAGAGATTTACTCCCCTTATTGAAGTTGAGTGTTCTCTACTAGAGACTACCTTACCTCTATGCATTTGATCCATGATGGAGTAGGGTCTAACCATAAAATAGCATTATGGAGTAGGGTCTAACCATAAAATAGCATTATGAAGTAGGGTCTAACCATAAAATAGTAACAAGTGGCCCCATTAGAGAGTTGGGGGGGTCTGACACTATAGTATAGAAAGGAGGTAGTGAAACATATATAAAGAAATAATTCCCCTACTCCTTTACTATTAGGTCTACCATTTTTGTAATGGATGGTTTAGACCAAGACAAGATAATTTTATAATTTGAGGGTCTAGAGTGCTCTGCTTCCTTTATGGGAAATGAGGAAAAATGAACTAACATCCATTTTCTATAGCATCTCCCTTACATATTAGTGCTAGAAGAGTTAGCTCAACCTCTATAATCGGGTTGGGGCTAGGTGAATGGTTTCGAAGGAAGGGTAGGGTTGGGCATAGGGTTGGGCCTAAGGTTGTGGCTAACATCAAGGTGAAAGTTGAGAGCTTGAAGCTTGGTTTGAGTATGTGCTTGCCTAGGTTGGGGGTTGGGTCTAGGGAAAGGAGTGAGATTTTTCATGTTTTCCCCTCTGCTTATTATAGGATATTTTGTGGGTTTGATGGTTTGTTTTTTATTGTGAACCATTGCATTATGGGGGTAGGGGGTATATTGGTAGTCATTTATAAGTATTAGTGATAATGAGGCTTGGAATTTTCCCAACTTAGATCCCCTACTATCGGCCCCTCTAACTAGAGATGAGGATAGAATAATAACGGATGGGATCTTTGAGTCTACTAAAAATGATAGGTAGGAGGGAGTGAATGAAATGAGGTTGTTAGGTAGGCATTGGTAGATGGAATTTCCCCTATGTGTCGTTAGGATGCAAGCACTTAGAAGCATGCACAAGCATTGAGTCGCTAGGCAATCTAAACATTGCATATTGAGATGTTGGGGTACCCAAGCAAAGTGTATGGTTTTTAATAGTATCATTGGGTGGGTTTGAGTTGGTGGGTGGAATGTATATTGCATACCTAGGGTCTTAATAATGGGTATATATAACAATAGTGAGAATAGCAAAATGAGTTCAGGAAGAAATGAATATTGAAGCATTAGTTGAGAGTTAGGTGGGTTATTGTTCTAGAGCTAGTCGTACCTCTCTCTTAGTGGGTTCAAAGGGCAAAAGATTGCCTCACTAGCCCTATTGTGTAAGTAGGGGAGAGGAAGGGCCAATTTTGATCTATATGGCACTCTCATTGTAGATTAGACCAATGGACAAAGAACTTTCAATAGGATTATATGAGGAGCAAATAAACACTAGATTTGTCGAACTAAACTACAATATATTTTTGTGTTGGATGAAAGTTATACAAGTTGTACTTTTAGGTTGTACAAAGATAGAGTGGTGTAGGCCCCTATATATATCCCTATGGAAGACATAGCCTTTCAATTATTTCTTCCTTTACATATCCTTGCATATTCTATTCATCAGAAAAACAAATTGAAGATGAAGCCACACCCCCACTCGAGAGCCCAACTCCAAATAAATAAAAATTCAAAATTAGAATGATCAAATTCAAATACCTTAAAATAGATGAATCATAACAATCTTCATTCATAAATAAAAATATAATCCAATTCTTAATACAAGAATAGAACCTACTGATCCTTGACTAGATCTAGTAGAGGTAAGAAGCGACCACCTTATAATTGATATTTGGGTCTATGTCACGCATATAGTTTGGACAATCCCTACACCAACAACTAATTCTAAGCTATTAGCGAGTGGAGAGTCCTAACTATAGCTTAGCAACCATATGGCCATCAAACTTAGTCCCTGTTCGTGGTATTTAGAAATAAAATGAGTTGATAGCCCTCTTCTTTCCTAGTGTCTCCATTAATTTTGACAAATCAAACATGACAACCCCTTTTTCTCCTGGAAAAAAGTAGCCACGGTTGTCGTTGATTTAGAATCATCAACGGTTCAGGTTTACCATGAAAGTCGGTCAAATAGGAAAATTGTCTACTAAACTTTGACGTTGATTTAATGTTCATCAATGGTTCAGAAAATTCTCAATTAGAACATGATAGATGTTTTAGAATTTTATTTATTTGTTTTCTTTGATGAGGGGATAAATAGGGGTTTAGTTAGGAGTCTTAATGTTTTAACAAAATGTTATTCAGTTTAAATTAGGTAGATTAGAGTGGATGGTCAAACCAATTGAGCAAACCTCAAGGGGTAATCAATAAAGATTTAATTTCTAAACTTTAAAGAATTATCGTTGTGTATTTATTAATGTGTTTTTTTAATGATTTTTTAATGTACAAATGATTTGGTGTGAAAGAGTTGCAAGTTCACATTTTTTTAATTGAAACCCTTCATTTTTAATCACATTTTCTATTATATTAAAATGAACTCAAAATAAGAACAAAAAGTGTTTATAATTATTAAAAAAAATTATTTTCTAGAGAAACAATTGGATTACATAGATAATCACATCCTTGTTCTTTTTGAACAAGCATATTACAATATGATGAAAAAGCACACATCTAAATGAAAAGTCATCTTTCAGCTAAGCAATCACAAGTAAGAGGATCATCTATGAGTTAAACCTGGCCTAACCACGCCTTCAAATGTTTGAATCTTAATAAATAATATAATCAAGAAACATACCCATCATCCTCACCAATTACAATCAAATCTATGAAATAAATAATATTGTACTAAATAACACAATTTTTTTATTGAAGAGCACACAGAGCTCTTTGATCCCTTGCCTGGCAATGAGATTGTTGCACAAGAGATAACTGCACAAAAATGTTCTACAGCATTCCATCGATGACGACCTACCTTCCTTCTTGTCTTCTACAATAACCAATAACTAATAAAGCATAATCCATCAGTCTGAATGAATAAAACCTTACATTAATTGGATGTGGATCCATATTGCTTACACAATCTGCGAAGGGTGTAGCTCGCTCTTAATATCGCTACAGAGAAGAAAATATACAGAAAGAGGAGGATCATAAATTTCCAATGCTATCTCAAATGCAAAAAGTATAACTTCAGATTCTCCAGAGTACGAGCGTTCGATCGTGGGCGATGGAATGGCAATAGGTGCATCTACCAATTGTGGCAAATGAGGAGGTTGTTAGGCTTCAATTCTCCAGAGAGGATGGGTACTGCTATTGCTATTTGGATTCCCATGCCAAACTTGACACATTCAATTCTCTAGAGAGAAAATGCCATGGCAGCTTCACGTAGCTTCAACTCTTCAGGATTTAGCTTCGAGTCTTCAGACCTCTTCAGAATTTAGCACCGATTCTTCAGGATTTAGCTTCGAATCTTCAGAACTCTTTGGAATTAGGCTTCAAGATTTAGCTTCGAATGCAATTTTTTTTATATATTCATCAAAATAAGGCTGAATAATGCAACGTCCAAACTCAACCTCATAATCAAGAATAATCAGCAATTGAGGCAACTCATTGAAACCATGATCAATCCATATGCAAGTTGTCTTTTCTAAACCTCCATAATCAAAATGACAAGCTTTAAAATTTTTAGGAAGGAAAGAAACAACCTGCTGTTGTACTGGTGTAGACTGAATGTGGTATTCATCATTCTTCTTGATTGCGAAGAGTTGATATCTTTGTCATCAGGAGGTCTCCACTGATGGTACAACAATCCCCTTGTGTTGGAAACATACAAAATAGAATTTGAGGCATCACTATGTAATGCAAAGTGATATTTAGATTGAACAAATCTAGAATTATCAAAATGGAACTTTTCAGCTATTGGAGTATTTCCATGAGGAATTAGTGAGGAAATTGCAGAAGCCTTGCCATGCACAACAATTTTCTCAGTAGGATGCTCATCAAGAAGCATCACAGGTTGGCCTTTAAGAACATTTCCACTTCTAGCTGTATGATCATGCCCATCAATTATGACTGTAGGATTATTGTTTTCAGCATCATTCAAATTTTCCTACATATCAATATGAGCTACATTAGCCACCTTGTCATTAATAATAAAATCTGAAAATTTTCAATATTGAATTCATTAGCAGAAAGAGGAAAAACACGATGTGATGAATGAAGGAACTCCCTGCATTCCTCTCCTATTGGCATCTGTTCAGGTTCTTGATTGTGACCTTTCAGAATATTAACTCCTCCATTGAGTTCTTCTTCATATCTTGCAGGACATTAATCAGTAAATTGTTGAAGTTGTTGTATTGAAAAGTTAATCTCCTACAAAGCTGCCTCAACATTTATTGCCATGCTTTCCTCAAATTCGGTGCCAGTTGACTCTTCTATTTCGACAATAGCTTTTTGAAATGCCTTTATTGGAAGCTCATTCTTCGTTGTATGATCAGACAACCATACATGCTCTTCCACCTCTTCTGTTGATTCCACCGATGCTTCAACACTATCAAATTTAAGAATAGGTTTCTTAGGCATATCATGTAACATAAGTATTTCATCAACATCCAATCCCGAAGGGTCAACTATTAGTACAAAATTTCCCAGGCTTGTTTCAGATAGAAGTACCTCCTTCAAAGTATTTGTATCAGCTTGGCTTGAAGCACCCTTTTGTTCAGAAAGAATATCTCTTTCAAGAGACCTTAGTATTGCACCCCTAATCGCAGGATCCCTTAACAACTCATGGAAAGAGAGACTTACTTTGAATTTCTTGAGTTCTTCTACCACACATTCTCCTATTTTCTCTACAGTCATCGTAGAATTGTTATCTTAAGAGCTAACCAAAAATTTATCCATGTTGCTTTCAATGCTTCCTCCTTTATCAGCATCAAATTGTCCTCCATTTACGAAATACTAAGTAGGAACATGATGGAATGCTTGAATGTCTTCAATTGTAGAATCCTCTTCATCTAGTGGACCGTTGTCATTTTCCTCATTATTTCCAAAAGGTTGAGCGACAAACCCTTCATTGAATGCATACTCTGTTTTAGCACCTTTATCATGTTCTTCTTCTGGTTCATTCTCTTCACTTCTTGGAAATGGGACATGATTTACCACCACAACTGATATGTCATAAGGATTATATGGTACTATCTCGGGTCCACATGAACTATTGATGACATGTTGAACTTCCTGCTAGAAAATGGACACAACAGTCTGGAATTCTTGACAGTCCAACTTAGAGTGCTGATTAGTGTTATGAAGCCTACGCCATCCTGAAAGAGTTTCTTCAGCTAAATGAACACTAGATTTCTCATGATTGTTTGGCTGATCTAGAGATATTAAGGCTCCTCCATTATTTTGACGTGGTGACTGCTCTCTATCAAATGTTGGCCTTGAATGTTGATCTGTAAGATACTTTCCCCTATCAAGATTCTACCCCTGATCTTGATCAAAATTGGACTGAGTTCCCCTTTGGATAGCCTAAGTTTGATGATTTTGGTTCCTTAGGTAGGTGACTTCGGTAGCCAACTTCTCAACTAGCTCTGTGAGTGCATCCAACCTCTCCTTGTCTACACTATTCGATGGAGAAACAATACCAACTGAATTCTGCATAAAAACAGTATGGAGCCCATGGTCTAAGGATAGACTAAATATCTCAGAGTTCTGCAAGTAACTGAGTATATTAGCTTGCTGATGAAAGAATGCAAGTTGGTTCGTATTTGGATAGTAATTTGAAATGGGTGCAGCTTGACTCAAGGAATGACCGGGTAATTGAGGGACCGAACTTAACATAGGCACTATTTGGTTAGCTAATGGCAAGAGTCCAGACAAGTGTTGTCTCAAGTCTATACTTACTTTAACAGCCACATCATAAGCTTCAAGTAAGCTGGGAGGAGGGATTGCTCTCCATTTCACAAAGGTTGATGTTAAACTATCCAAAGCTTCATAATAAACCTCCCTAGTAGAGGCATCATCTACAACATAAGGGGGTTGCAGCCTAGCATAATCCCTATGAAATCTATTATTGAAAGCCCCTATTAGTTCATTTGCCTCCCTCTTGACTCTAGTAAACTACAGAAGCAACTCATTAGCACTGATTTGGATTTTAAATTTATGTAAAAATACAATTTCCAATTGAAGCCAAGTAGTGATAGATCCAGCAAGAAGATGGTTATACCAATAAAAAGCCTCATCATCAAGGGAATATGGGAAAAGTTTGCATGCAACATCCTCATGATTAATTCCCCTATCTTTAAGGGTAGTATTAAAAATCCAAATATGCTCCTTTGTAGTTCTTTTGGGATCATTAATGTGAAACATAGAGCATAAAAGCTCAGGATTTTTAGGCATACAATTGTAGTGGTTGAAAGATAAGGGAGATGGGTTGTTCGCAAGGAAAGCCATTGATGCAGATGGAGGTCGTAAATGCTGATTTATGACTAGCTAAAGCTGCCGAACGGGGATGGTTTCAAAATCAGATGAAAATGGACTTGATGAAGGTGAGGATGATGGAGATGATGGAAGTGATTGGGTGGATGATGATTCATTCATTCTTCTGGTCCTTCTTGACCTAGTTGGAGCTTGCAACTCTTGAAATTCCTCTGTCCCTAGAGTAGATCTGGTTACTCTTCTGAATCTTTCAAGAGAAATGGTAGACATAAATTGATCCAACTTGCTTATTCAGGCCCTCCTTCTACCGCCAATCTATTGATGGTTTTTTTTGCACAGCTACAACTCAGACAACATACAAATACCCTATCTCTCTTGAAAGGTAAATCTCTAATACTTAACCTAAATAAATTTTCAATCTTTCAAGAGAAATGGCAGACAGAAATCGATCCAACTTGCTTATTCAGGCCCTCCTTCTAGCGCCAATTTTTTCATGGTGTTTTTTTCATAGCTACAACTTAGACAACATGCAAATACCCTATCTCTCTTGAAATGGACCAATCCCTCATAAACTAATTCCTACTTAACCTAGATAAATCTGCAATCTTACAAAAATAGTACAATCTTCTAAGGCATTAAAAAAAATTAGATCATGAACATTCACCCAAAACAACCCTATTGCAATTGAAATGGATAAACCTTCACAATTGAACTAAGCACAATGAATATTAAAGTCCAGGCTAACTTTGCAAAGCAACCAACAATTAGCTAGCAACGAAAAGTATGGATAAGGGATTGCTGCAACACCTCAAGTATCAAATCATAAATATTATCAATTCATCTAACATTAAACCTAGCACATCTATCAAATAAACTTGAGCAATTTCAAAAGATAGAACCATAAGAACCATGCAAGATAAGTCAACACAAAGAGATCACCAAAAATCCCAATGTCTTCAATGGTATTGAATTATCCAATAACAACAACAATTCCGGTGTTTTGTGGTATAGCATTTGCTCAGAATGAACTAACTCTTGGTTTACCACCCTACTTGCATCTAAGTCTAATTCTTCTACTCTAGTTCCTTACAAATGAGGCAGAATACCATATTTATAGAAACCCCCCAAGATATGTCAGCCTAATTAGAGTTTACAATAAAAAATGGCCACAAAAAAGTCGGCCCAAGAAGTTCTAGAACAACATGAAATAGCATTAAATGCTTGGGACTCATCCAGTTCGGCCTAGTATCTCAATGTAATTCGGTCCAGTGCATGTGAAGGATGAAGGAGGAATAATTGGGAACCACAAATTTCAATGTAGCCCTGCATTAAATGCTCTTTCCCCTATCTTTATCTATTTGATCTTGCACCTTCAAGAAGATTCTATCTAAGTCGGCCAAGGGTGGAGTAACCAACACTTTACAATTTCTCTCCATAGATTTACATAGAACAACTAGAAGGATTTGAAGCACATGAGAGGGATTCTCTTGTATATAGGTTGACAAGAGAAATGTATGGGCTTAAGCAGGGTCCCAGGGAATGGTACTCACGTATTAACAATTACTTGCAGAGTGTGGGCTTCGTAAAGAGTGAGGCAGATCTAAATTTTTACTATGTTCAGGTGAAGGGGAAACTTTTGATATTGGAGTTGTATATTGATGGTGTGTTTCTTAGATGGTTAGAGGAGCTCATAACACACTACAAGTAAGATCTTACAAAATATTTTAAGATGAAGGACTTTGGGTTGGTGCACTATGTTTTGGGATTGGAGTTGTGGTAGAAAGAGGGAGAGATCTTCCTTGGAAAAGGGAAGTACTTAATTGATATCCTAAAGCAATTTGGGATGGAGGATTGTAAGCCCATGTCCACGCCACTTATGATCAACTGGAAGAAGATTGATACTTCTAGATCAGAGGTAGTTCACTCGACTTTATACAGATAGTTGAAAGACTCTCCTATGTATTTGTTCAAAACCATGCCAACCTTTTGTTTTGTAGTAAACCCACTCACTAAATTTATGGTGAAACCTAAACATGTACACTAGATACCTGGGAAGCATGTTTTGAGGTATCTCTAAGTCACAGTTGATTATGGACTGAAGTATGTTTAATAGGATGGAGTGAAGCTTGAGGGGTTCACCGATGTAGATTGGGCAAGAAGTGTGACTGACTAGAAGAGCACTTCAGGGTGCAGTTTTAGTTTGGGATCAAGAGCAGCGTCTTGGTACAACAAAAAACAAAAGTCATTTGTTGTAAGTTCTATAGAGGCCGAGTATATGACAACTAGTATGGCTACATATGAGGCTAATTGACTTCAAAAACTTTCAGCTGGGCTCTTTGAGTAGGACCTAGATCCTATAGTCATTTACTCTGATAATCAGAGTTGTATCAAACTCTCTAAGAATCTAGTGTTTCATGATGAGACAAAGATCCTTCTCTCTTTCATCCTGATGATGGATCACAGAGTGTGATTTGAAGCGCTGATGGTAAAAAATTTTGACACAATCAAATCCAAAAGCAACATTGATCTACTATCTGGATAGTGGAAACTTACTATCATTAAGTACCACTTTCTCAAAGATTTTGTAGAGAAGGGGATAGTGCAGTTGCAATACATTCCTACGGATGAACATATAGCAGATATCTTGACAAAGACCTTGATGAAGAGTAAGTTTGTATTCTTTAGGGATAAGATGGGTGTTGTGCATAACACCTTCCTTGCTAAGAGGGAGTGTTGATTTGTTGTAGCTCAAAAGGTGCTCCATGATGTGGAGTATGGAGTTGCTTAAGGGAAACTTGAGTTGGATAGTCAACTATAACAAAATGATTTCTATTCATATTTATAGAATGTTCCCAGGAAAAAAACTAGAGTTGTGAGGTTGAGATAACACCAAGAGCGATTTTATGGGTATGTTACGCTGAGTAATGTAAGGAAAATTTCTTTTCTTTTATGTTGATGAAAATAAGTAGGACAATATATGTAAGATTGCTAAACCAATCTAGGATTGTATTTTTTAAAGGAAGTTTCTCTTGAGGTTGAATAGAAGATCCAACATTTGCAAGTTTTTCCCTGCACTGGACTTCTTGGGTATACCTATGTTATTGTGTATCTGTGATTGGCTTCTTTTTCCTTTTTTCTTCCACACTTATTAGTAGTTAACTAGCCCAGTGTATTAATTGTTATAAATCAGGTAGATAAATTTTTTTGGTTCGATTATGTGAATTTTATTAAGCGATTAATCTAGAATTGGATTATGAGAAACTAAGAGAAATCATACCATCATCCTCACCAATTATACTCAAATATATGAGAAAGAACATATATGATACTAAATAAAATAGTTCCTAACATAGACATTCAAATTGTAGTGAGGAGTGCATAGAGCTCTTCAATCCCTTGCCTGGCAGCGAGATTGTTGAACAAGAGGTTACTGCACATAAAGATTCTTAAATCTACAGCATCCCATCAACAGTGACCTACCTTCCTTTCTTCTTCTAGATAACCAATAACTAATAAAGCATAATGAATCAGTCTAGATGAAAGAAAATTTCATTAATTGGGTGTGCATCCATATTGCTTACAGAATCTGTTAAGGGCATAGCTCGTTCTTAATATCATTGCAGAGAAGAGAATATACAAAAAGGGTAGGATTATATGTTTCCATTGCTTTGTCAAACGCAAAAAGTATAACTTAAAATTTTCCTGAAATGATGGTGGGCAATGGAATGGCAATAGGGGCATATGGGTGGCCTCCCTTAACTGTGTAACCCATTTGTCTACCATTATTACGAGCGTTCCGGTGAAAATGATGGAAATAAGAAAACCAAGCCACGAGTTGTGGTAGATGAGGAGGTTTTTAGGCTTCAATTCTCTAGAGAGGATGAGTACTGCTATTTCTATTTAGATTCCCATGCAAAATTTAACACATTCAATTATCCATAGAAAAATGCCATGGCCGCTCTACCTAGCGAGAGCCTTTGTGGAGCTGTGGGTGGTCACAATTCTCTGTGCACTAAATTTTAATTGTTTGTCTAATATTTATATCAGGTAGAGATTTTTGCATCTTAGAAGCAATTCGCCTATTAGGTGGGGGAGAACCTCTAGCATCAATCTAGCCCTAGTGATGACTCGGTAGCTAAGCTGGTCAAGTGTGTGCATGCACTCTCTTCAACATGAATAATTCTTATCAACAAACATAGAAATAGTGATCTTTTCATTGATCAATTCAGTGCATAAATGAAGAGATTTACTCCCCTTATTGAAGTTGAGCGTTCTCTACTAGAGACTACCTTACCTATATGCCTTAGATCCATGATGGAGTAAGGTCTAACCATAAAATAGCATTATGGATTAGGTTCTAACCATAAAATAACATTATGGAGTAAGGTCTAACCATAAAATAGTAACAAGTGGCCCCATTAGAGAGTTGGGGGTCTGACACTATAGTATAGAAAGAGGGTAGTGAAACATATATAAAGAAATAATTCCCCCACTCCTTTACTGTTAGGTCTACCATTTCTATGATGGATGGTTTAGACCAAGACACGATAATTTGATAATTTTGGGGTCTAGAGTGGCCTGCTTCCTTTATGGGCAATGAGGAAAAATGAACTAACATCCATTTTCTATAGCATCTCCCTAACATATTAGTGCTAGAAGAGTTAGCTCCCTCTCTATAATGGGGTTGGGGCTAGGTGAATTGTTTAGAAGGAAGGGTAGGGTTGGGCATAGGGTTGGGCCTAAGGTTGGGGCTAACATCAAAGTGAAAGTTGAGAGCTTGAAGCTTGGTTTGAGTATGGGCTTGCCTAGGTTGGGGATTGGGTCTAGGGAAAGGAGTGAGGTTTTTCATGTTTTCCCCTTTTCTTATTATAGGATATTTTGTGGGTTTGATTGTTTGTTTGTTATTGTGAACCATTGCATTATGGGGGTAGGGGGTATATTGGTAGTCATCTATAAGTATTAGTGATAATGAGGCTTGGATTTTTCCCAACTTAGATTCCCTGCTATCAGCCCCTCTAACTAGAGATGAGGATAAAATAATAACGGATGGGATCTTTGAGTCTACTACAAATGATAGGTAGGAGGGAGTGAATGAAATGAGGTTGTTAGGTAGGCATTGGTAGATGGAATTTCCCCTATGTGTCTTTAGGATGCAAGCACTAAGCATGCACAAGCATTTAGTCTGTAGGTGATCTAAACATTGCATATTGAGATATTGGGGTAGCCAAGCAATGTGTATGGTTTTTAATAGTATCATTGGGTGGGTTTGCGTTGGTGGGTGGAATCTATAGTGCATACCTAGTGTCTCAATAATGGGTATATATAACAATAGTGAGAATAGCAAAATGAGTTCAGGAAGTAATGAATATTGAAGCATTGGTTGATAGTTAGGTGGGTTATTGTTCTAGAGCTAGTTCTACCTCTCTCTTATGGGTTCAAAGGGAAAAAGATTGCCTCACTAGCCCTATTTTATAGGTAGGGTAAAGGAAGGGCCAATTTTGATCTATATGGCACTCTCATTGTAGATTAGACCAATGGACAAAGAACTTTCAATAGGATTATCTGAGGAGCAAATAAACACTAGATTTGTGGAACTAGACTACAATATATTTTTGGGTTGGATGAAAGTTATACAAGTTGTACTTTTAGGTTGTATGAAGATAGAGTGGTGTAGGCCCCTATATATATCCCTATGGAAGACCTAGCCTTTCAATTATTTTTTCCTTGACATAGCCTTACGTATTCCATTCATCAGAAAAACAAATGTAAGATGAAGCCACACCCCCACTCGAGAGCCCAACTCCAAATAAAGAAAAATTCAAAATTAGAATGATCAAATTCAAATACCTTAAAATAGATGAATCATAACAATCTTCATTCATAAATAAAAATATAATCCAATTCTTAATACATGAATAGAACCTACTAATCCTTGACTAGATCTATTAGGGGTAAGAAGCGACCACCTTATAATTGATATTTGGGTCTATGTCACGCATATAGTTTGGACAATCCCTACACCAACAACTAATTCTAAGCTATTAGCGAGTGGAGAGTCCTAACTATAGCTTAGCAACCATATGGCCATCAAACTTAGTCCCCGTTTGTGGTATTTAGAAATAAAATGAGTTGATAGCCCTCTTCTTTCCTAGTGGCTCCATTAATTTTGACAAATCAAACATGACAGCCCCTTTTTCTCATGGAACAAAGTAGCCACGGTTGCCATTGATTTAGAATCATCAACAGTTCGAGTTTACCATGAAAGTCGGTCAAATAGGAAAATTGTCTGCTAAACTTTGACGTCGATTTAATGTTCATCAATGGTTCAGAAAATTCTCAATTAGAACATGATAGATGTTTTAGAATTTTATTTATTTGTTTTCTTTGACGAGGGGATAGATAGGGGTTTAGTTAAGAGTCTTAACGTTTTAAGAAAAAATTATTCAGTATAAATTAGGTAGATTAGAGTGGATGGTCAAACCAATTGAGCAAACCTCAAGGGGTAATCAATAAAGATTTTATTTCTAAACTTTAAAGAATTATCGTTGTGTATTTATTAATGTCTTTTATTTGATGATTTTTTAATGTACAAATGATTTGGTGTGAAAGAGTTGCAAGTTCACAATTTTTTTAATTGAAACCCTTCATTTTTAATCATATTTTCTATTATATTAATGTGAACTCAAAATAAGAACAAGAATATTACAATATGATGAACAAGCACACATCTAAATCATAAAGTCATCTTTCAGCTAAGCAATCACAAGTAAGAGGATCATCTATGAGTTAAACCTGGCCTAACCACGCCTTCAAATGTTTGAATCTTAATAAATAATATAATCAAGAAACATACCCATCATCCTCACCAATTACAATCAAATCTATGAAATAAATAATATTGTACTAAATAACACAATTTTTTAGTGAAGAGCACACAGAGCTCTTCAATCCCTTGCCTAGCAACGAGATTGTTGCACAAGAGATAACTGCACAAAAATATTCTACAGCATTCCATCGACGGCGACCTGCCTTCCTTCTTGTCTTCTACAATAACCAAATTCTAATAAAGCATAATCCATCAGTCTGAATGAATAAAACCTTACATTAATTGGATGTGGATCCGTATTGCTTACAGAATCTGCGAAGGGAATAGCTCACTCTTAATATTGCTACAGAGAAGACAATATACAGAAAGAGGAGGATGATAAATTTCTATTGCTTTCTCAAATGCAAAAAGTATAACTTCAGATTCTCCAGATTACGAGTGTTCGATCGTGGGCGGTGGAATGGCAATAGGTGCATATGGGCGGCCTCTCTTAACTGCGTAACCCCTTCGTCTGCCATTATTATGAGCATTCCAGTGAAAACAATAGTGGAAATAAGAAAAACAAGCCAATAGTTGTGGCAAATGAGGAGGTTGTTAGGCTTCAATTCTCCAGAGAGGATGGGTACTGCTATTGCTATTTGGATTCCCATGCCGAACTTGACACATTCAATTCTCCAGAGAGAAAATGCCATGGCAGCTTCACGTAGCTTCAACTCTTCAGGATTTAGCTTCAAGTCTTCAGACCTCTTCAGAATTTAGCTCCAATTCTTCAGGATTTAGCTTCGAATCTTCATAACTCTTCGGAATTAGGCTTCAAGATTTAGCTTCGAATCTTCAAAACTCTTGAGAATTTAGCTCCAATTCTTCAGGACTCTCTGAAATTTAGTTCCAATGCTTCAGAATTTAGCTTCGAATCTTCAGAACTCTTCAGAATTTAGCTCCAAGTCTGAAGAACTCTTCAGAATTTAGCTGAATCTTCAAATTTTAGTTTCATTTTGATTTCGTTAAACTCGTCTTTATACAAAAATGCGCAAACGCGAACAATTGGATGAACATAAAATCGACGGATGAAGTCATCAATTAAAGCATATTTGGATCTCGGTGTACTTGTAACACATTTTCTAAGAACTTATAAAGTGTAGGTTCCGCGAAATTGGAAACAATTTCGATAATACCTTATGAATCCGCGAAATTGGACCAATTTCGATTGAACACATTCTAAGAACTTATAAAGTGTAGGTTCCGCGAAATTGGAAACAATTTCGATAATACCTTATGAATCCGCGAAATTTGACCAATTTCGATTTTTAGCGTGTACTTATGTTGTTTTGCCATTCGTATTTTATTTTTATTTTAAATTAATAATTTCTTTCCATTAATGTTTATACAATTATTTTCTTTTATAGAGAGCGAAATTTAAATAACATATAAATTTAAAATTATAATAAATTACAACTTTTTAATAATAAAGATAGTTAGTAATATTTTGTTTCCACAGTCCATGATAGATGTGAACAAGATTTTTGGTATAACAGTGTGTAATTTTTTACATCAATGTTTCAGATCAAACTCCATGATCCATCATCAGGGAGAGAGAGAGAGAGAGGTCAAATACGGAAATAGCTATTCAATTAAAATTATTTTAAATTTAAATGGAGATTGTTTTTTAAGATAAATATAATAAAAAATTGATTTCGTGATAAACTTTTCTATGCAAACCAACCACTTTGGGAAACGTGAGTATATAAAGCAAAAAATAAATTTATTTAATGAGAAAGGCGGCGACGGTCTTGTCAGTTGTCAACCATAATAAATTGATACCTATCTCAAAGTTATAACGATGTTCATTGAAAGACCTCAAAAGATAACGTTGTAGATTCATTCCTGGAGCTTAGACTGGTAAGTGCATCGTTCGTTCAAAACTGATTTGAGCCACTTTGTCAAATTGAATTTGGGATTTCATGGCATCTACACCTAATAGAGAATTCCTCAAATAAATGTGTAAGTCATTGGAATTTGTCACAGCTCGTCCAATTGCACGTCAGGAATGACAGAAAAAGTGTAAGAGATAACTTTATCGCCAAGATAGGTGATTAAATGTTCACGCGGACAGAGTTGATGAAATTGTGGTCGCAAATCAGGCAATGAATTCCCTTAAATCCCTTGGTGGAGTGGTGAGTTATGATGGATTTGCATCACAGCAAGGCATGGATTCTTCAATTGACTTTGGGTTGTTCTCTACTAAGGGGACTATTGACAGTGTTTTCTGCACAACAACAACTCAGACAAGATACAAATATCCTACCTCTTTTGAAAGGAAAATCTCTATCAGCATGCCTCAAAAGATAACCCCAAGGTCTCTAATGTCAGGTCTTGGCAATGCATAAACAACTCAGTGATAAATGTGAAAATGTTGGTAATCACAAAGAGACCTTACTAGAAGCAAATACTGAATCCTTAGATTTATCAAATCTAACAATATGGTGATACTTCCAATCCTAAATCTAACCCAAATGATAAATAAAACAGAAAAAGACAAAGGCTTTGAGAGACTTCTAAATTTAAAACTACTCCTAAGTTTAACAATGCAAATGATGAAACACTTGAAATGGACCAATCCCTTAGAAACTAATTCTTGCTTAACCCAGATAAATCTACAATCTTACATAAATAGTGCAATCTTCTAAGGAATTAAAGATTTTCAAATCATGAACATTCATCCAAAACAACACTATTGCAATTGAAATGGATAAACCTTCACAATTGAACTAAGCACAATGAATATTAAAGTCTAGGCTAACTTTGCAAAGCAACCAATAATTAGCTAGCTGCAAAAAGTATGGAACAGGGATTGTTGCAACACCTCAAGTATCAAATCATTAATATTATCAATTCATCTAACATTAAACCTAGCACATCTATCAAATAAAGTTGAGAAATTTGAATAGATAGTATAATAAGAACCATTCAAGATAAGTCAACACAAAGTGATCACCAAAAATCACAATGTCTTCAATGGTATTGAATTATCCAATAACAACAACAATTGCAACATTCTGTGTTACAACATTTGCTCATAATGAACTAACTCTTGGTTTACCACCCTACTAGCTTGTAAGTCTAATTCTTCTACTCTAGTTCCTTACAAGTGAGGCAGAATGCCATATTTATAGAAACCCCCCAAGATATGTAAGCCTAATCATGGTTTACAATAAAAAATGGCCACAAACAAGTCGACCCAAGAAGTTCTAGACCAACATAAAATAGCATTAAATGCTTGGGACTCATCCAGGTCGGCCTGGGATCTCAATGTAATTTTGTCCAATGCGTGTGAAGGATGGAGGAATAACATGGGGAAGCACAAATTTCAATGTAGCCCTGTTTTAAATGCTCTTTCCCCTATCTTTATCTATTTGATCTCACACCTTCAAGAAGATTCTTTGTAAGTCAGCGAAGGGTGGAGTAACCAACACTTTAAATTTCCTCTCCATAGATTTAATCTCATCATTTGATTAATTAACGACTTTATCCCAATTTGTCCTAAGGGCTTGATATTTATCCATAACTGAAATGTAAGTAGCTGCATCATCCAACTGATGTTTAGTGATTGGGTCTTCATTGGTTGGAGAATATACATCTCGCTACCATTTTCTCAACTGCTCCAAGCTAAGATGATTTGGCACAAATCTGTTTCTCCCTAGCTCTCCACATTTATCATAGGTGGGCCAATGTCCTCCCCTACCTTGAAGCTTTCCTTTTCCTTCTACGACAATATTACTATCCTTCTTCTCCCAATGTTTGTATCAGTTACCTCTGACCAGATGGAAGTAAGCTTGCTCTCAGGTATTTTTCTCTTGATATCCATTTTGATTCTTTCTGCCTCAGAAATGGAAGACCCCTCTCCACTTGGATCCATCACTCTACCCTCAGTTCCACTTGTCACCGCCTTACTTGACTCAGCCTACATTTAACAAAGAAACCATAATAAAGATCACATGAAACCCAAGTTAATTAATCACAAATGACATATTCAATCTCAATATAAGTCCCATGATAAACAAAATTCAGTAAAACCTCATAAGAATTGATCATATCAAAGTTTGGGTTTTCAGTCCTCTCGCGGAATCCAGGCCAAAGAGGAATTTCGGTAAATTCCCAACCAGGGGGATTTTAGCAAAATAAACATAAAAGCATGCAATAATCATTTAATCAAATGTGATTAACTAAGAAACAACATGATACATCTTAAAATAATTCAAGTTGATCATACAATGCATAATCACTAGCTACTAAATCATGATCTCTCAATTCTTCATTTTCAACAAAGTTTCAGAGAATTCCGCCCATGATGAATATCTGCAAAAATAGTAGTCTATGAATTCCACGAAAATGAAGGGACAAAGGAAAATTCGGGAAAATATTGAGGGAATGGAAATCTGCGAAGCAGGCATAACTTCAGATCACTGCACATTTCAGGAAAACAAAGAGAAAATGGAAAATCGGGGAATTCCGCCAGTGGAGGAAAATATCAAAGTTGAATGAAAACCTGAATGTCAACGTTTTCTCGTGACCTCACAAATTGATCAGACGATCACAAATTTGAGGATCTTATGCCTAAAACCAGCTTGATTTGAGCCTCCTGCAGATCATCTTTAAATTTGAGAGTCATCCTAAAGTAAATCGAGAGGGATTGGTGATGCCCTAAGCATGAAACCCTTAAATTATACCATGAATGCACAAGACAAGCTTGGGCTCAGCTTACTCGTTTGCTAGGTTTATATAAGGTTCTTTATGGCCTACACAAGTGAGCAACAATAAAAAACAAGGCAATGCATACATACCATTGATGAAGTGAGACTCGATTACAACAATGACAGGTAAGAATATTTAGTGCCTTAGTAAACAACAAATGACTCCCACAAAAATCACCACCAATTCCAAGAATTCACAAATCCAACACGCCAAATCCAGCCAAACACTCAGGATCAAGCACTCCAGATCAATAGAAAGAAAATGATGATAAAACTTAATGGCATAAAACTCCCCAAAATCAATTTAATACCAGCCGTAGAAATCGTACAAAGAGCATTAATGAAGTTGACAAGACAACGGATATTCAAAGAAACCCGACCAACACAGAATTTTGTGAGACTTCGACATTTCTGGATCACAGTGTAAAGCGGCCACTACCGAGTTTTTAGAGTATTCGGGGAATTCCACCAGGAGTGGATTTTCCCAAGAACAGCGAAAAACCTGAAATGAGTTCAAAACATTAGATTTTCAAAATGCTTCCTAGAAGGGGGGAATTTGTATGAATAAAATAATCATTCAAGCATGCCTTAAGACAACAAAACCTCAAAAAAAAACCAAAGGACAAAACACCAAAAATTAAAGCAAAAGAGGGTTGCTGCTTTCAACGGGGCGTGTGTGCGAAAATTGCACAACAAATGGCGAATCCTGCTGGGAAAATGCCCCAGAGCATTTTGATGATGAACAAGAATAATGAACCCAGAATCTTTGGTTTCGATCTCCATATCAGGAAAACAAAGCAAGATGCAAGATTATAGAATCAGGACCAAAGTTAAACTAGACCTTCCATAACATGAAAATCCAAGTGTGTGCAAGTGAGTTTATTTCCCTCCTTAAGCCACTACAGAAACCAAGCCTAGTCAAGTTAGGCTACGTAAAGATTTAATATCGGCTGCAGAAATCGTACAAAGAGCATTAATGCAGTCGACAAGACAACCCTAACCAAAACCTGGGAATCTGATAGGACAACGGATATTCAAAGAAATCTGACCAACATGAAATTTAGTGAGACTTTGACATTTCCAGATCACAGTGTAAAGCAGCCACCACCAAGTTTTCAGAGTATCCGGGGAATTCCGCTAACAGTGGATTTTCCCGAGAATAGTGAAAAACTTGAAATGAGTTCAAAACATTAAATTTTCAAGATGCTTCCTAGAAGGGGGCATTCATACGAATAAAATAATTATTCAAGCATGTGTTAAGACAACAAAACCTCGAAAAAAAACCAAGGGCCAAAACACCAAAAATGAAAGCAAAAGAGGGTCCTTGCTTTTAGCAGGGCATGTGTGTGAAAATTGCACAACAAATGGCGACTCCTGCTGGGAAAATGCTCCAGAACATTTTGATGATGAACAAAAATCATGAACCCAGAATCTCTAGTTTCGATCTCCATATCAGACAAACAAAGCAAGATGCAAGATTATAGAATCAAGACCAAAGTTAAACTAGACCTTCCATAACCTAAAAATCCAAGTGTGTGCAAGTGAGTTTATTTCCCTCCTTAAGCCATTGCAGAAACCAAGCTTAGTCAAGTTAGGCTACGTAAATATTATAGCTTCAAAAGAAACCTGGATAGAGCCTCGCTGCTAGTTAGGCGTCCATAGCCCCGACGAGGTTATCGCTATGATCCTGCCAAGCATAGCTCTATTGCCAGTCGGGCGTGCATAGCCCCGATAGAGATACTTGGATACTCCTGATAAGTTGAGTTTGTTCTTTTTATTTTCAACATTTTTTCTTTCTCTTTTTCTTTTTGATATTTCTTTTATTTTCACTTTTGTTTCAACCTGTGAACAATGAAGTTCACACTCAGGGTTGAGAACCACAGTGGCGCTGAAGCAAAAATAGGATTTTTTGCCTAACAAGACCTCACAAGGACCCTACTACAACCTCCAAATTCTTAAAATGTATGAGAGATAGGAGATTTCAGAATACTTCAGGTTCAAATCAAACCAATGACCCATCCTCTTTAAATCAAACATTCAGACCGCGTTTGACACTAACAAAAAATCTTGACCATCCATTCAAGACACGTGACTAAAGTGTATCAATGAAATACTCAAAACAGTCCCAAATAATGAATAATTATTGTGCAAGAAAGACACTTCCCCAGCCAGAAAATAGAGAAACCCAAGCCAGAGAAGCAAAGCAACAACCAAACCGAAACCCAAAGCAAACCTAAACTAACAAAAACAAAAGCAAACCAAAAGCCATCTAAACTAAGAAAAGAAAACTAATCCTAAAGCAACCTATCCTAAAAAAAACAAACAGAGACTAAAGGAAAAGAAAGCATAGCAAACTGCATTTATTTGAATCTGAATTATGTACAAAGGGACTCACAATGTAACTCATTAGCAAATAGGGTGAATTGAGACCCACCCCCATACGATTCATTAATGCATGGACAAGCAACAAGGTGAAGGAAATAGTCCCTAGGAATGCAAATTTGTCTTTATATTCAGCAAAATAAGGCTCAATAATGCAATGTCCAAACTCAACCTCATAATCAAGAATAATCATCAATTGAGGCAACTCATTGAAACCATGATCAATATGCAAGTTTTCTTTCCTAAACCTCCATAATCAAAATGACAAGCTTTAAAAATTTTAGGAAGGAAAGAAACAACTTGGTGTTGTGTTGGTGTAGACTGAATGTGGTATTCATCATTCTTCAATTGTGAAGAGTTGATATCTATGTTGTCAGGAGGTCTCCACTAATGGTACAACAATCCCCTCATGTTGGAAACATACAAAATAGAATTGGAGCCATCACTATGTAATGCAAAGTGAAATTTAGATTGAACAAATCCAGAATTATCAAAATGGAACTTTTCACCTGTTGGAGTATTTCCATGAGGAATTAGTGAGGAAATTGCAGAAGCCTTGCCATGCACAACAAGTTTCTCAGTAGGATGCTCATCAAGAAGCATCACAGGCTAGCCTTTAAGAACATTTTCACTTGCAGCTGTGTGATCATGCCCATCAATTATGACTGTAATATTATTGTTTCCAACATCATTCAAATTTTCCTGCATATCAATATGAGCCTCATTAACCACCTTGTCATTAATACATAGAATCTGCAAATTTTCAATATTGAATTCTTCAATAGAAAGAGGAAAAATAGGATGTGATGAATGAAGGAACTCCCTGAATTCCTCTCCTATTGGCATCTGTTCAGGTTCTTGATTGTGACATTTCAGAATATTAACTCCTCCATTGAGTTCTTCATATCTTGCAGGACATTCATCAGTAAATTGTTGAAGTTGTTCTATTGAAAAGTTAATCTTCTTCAAAGCTGCCTCAACAATTATTGCTATGCTTTCCTCAAATTTAGTGCCAGTTGACTCTTCTATTTCAACAGTAGCTTGTTGAAATGCCTTTATTGGAAGCTCATTCTTCATTGTATGATCGAACAACCATACTTGCTCTTCCACCTCTTCTGTTGATTCCACCAATGTTTCAACACTGTCGAATTTATGAATAGGTTTCTTAGGCATATCATGTAACATAAGGATTTTATCAACATCCAATCCCCAATGGTCAACTGTTAGTACGTAATTTCCCAGGCTTGTTTTAGATAGAAGCACCTCCTTCAAAGTATTTGTATCAGCTTGGCTTGAAGCACCCTTTTGTTCATAAATAATATCTCTTTCAAGAGACCTTAGTACTGCACCCCTAATCATAGGATCCCTTAACAACTCATGGGAAAAGAGGCTTACTTTGACTTTCTTGAGTTCTTCTACCACACATTCTCCTATTTTCTCTACAGTCATCGTAGAACTGTTGTCTTCAGAGCTAACCACAAATTTATCCATGTTGCTTTCAATGCTTCCTCCTTTATCAACATCAAATTGTCCTCCATTTATGAAATACTGAGTAGGCACATGATGGAATGCTTGAACCTCTTCAATTGTAGAATCCTCTTCATCTAGTGGACCATTGTCATTTTCCTCATTATTTCAAAAATGTTGAGCTACAAATCCTTCATTGTATGCATACTATGTTTTAGCACCTTTATCCTGTTCTTCTGGTTCATTCTCTTCACTTCTTGGAAATGGGACATGATTTACCACCATAACTGATATTTCATAAGGATTATATGGTACTATCTCTGGCTCACTTGAACTGTTGTTGACATGTTGAACTTCCTGCTAGAAAATGGACACAATATTCTGGAATTCTTGACAGTCCAACTCAGAGTGCTGATTAGTGTTATGAAGGCTACACCATCCTGAGACAGCTCCTTCAGCTAAGTGAACTCCACTAGATTTCTCATAATTTTTTGGTTGATCTAGAGATATTAAATCTCCTCCATTATTCTGACGTGGTGACTGCTCTCTATCAAATGTTGGCCCTGAATGTTGATCTTTAAGATACTTTCCCCTATCGAGATTCTACCCTTGATCTTGATCATAATTGGACTGAGTTCCCCTTTGGATAGCCTAAGTTTGATGATTTTGGTTCCTTAGGTAGGTGACTTCGGTGGCCAACTTCTCAACTAGCTCTGTGAGTGCATCCAACCTCTCCTTGTCTACACTATTCGATGGAGGAACAATACCAATTGAATTTTGCATACAAACAGTATGGAACCCATGGTCCAAGGATAGACTAAATATCTTAGAGTTCTGAAAGTAACTGAGTATATTAGCTTGCTGATGAAAGAATGCAAGCTGGTTCGTATTTGGATAGTAATTTGACATGGGTGTAGCTTGACTCAAGGAATGACCCGATAATTGAGGGACTGAACTCAACATAGGCACTGTTTGGTTAGCTAATGGCAAGAGTTGTCTCTGTTAGAATAGCCAAGATCAGATTTGCAAACTAGAATAACCTTCCATAGAAGAGAAAATAAAAAAAGCAGAGATTTGCATAAAAACATGCAATTTGATATATTCAAAAAGACCAATAATTACAAGAGATAATTTTCTTTATAAAAGCAAAGATGCCTAAACCTAATCTTATCTTGAGCAACAAGATAGCTCAATAAGATAAAGATAAGATCCTATATTTTAGGAATTAAATAAATTCTAAGTAAACTTATGTTAAGTTTAATTAATAATTAATTACACCAACACCCCCCCATAAGTGCAACTTAGGGAGAAGCAGATTATTATGCAAATATGAGTCCCGGCAACAAGGCCTCATTAGGTACTCATGTACAAATGCAAAGAGAGATAAACCCCCCTCAGTGAGATGAACTCCTGCGAAGAAACACTGGAAGAACTCTGATGAAGCAACACTGGAACCCCAAATCTGGCAAGCAAGGAAAGATACTTCTATTTGCAAAATACCAATCAGAACCACAAATGCAACAGCAGACCCGATGCCAAGGAACACTGGAAACTCACATATTGGATCAACTCTAGAATCTGTGAACAACAGTAGATGAAAGGATGAATGGATCCATAATGGTGACAAATCTGGAAGCTGTGTCTCAAAGCCAATGCCAAACTGAAACTAAAACTGCCCATAAGACGAGTACTATCAAGATTCTGGAATATTAACCATAAAACCATGGCCTTCAAATGAGAAAGATCTGAACCAATGTAGATCAAGAACTATAAAATCCCAATGTGAAGTGTGAACCGAAACAAACCAATGATGTATCCAGCTAAGCAAGAAAGAAGCTAACAGGAGACAACAGGAAACCAGACAAACTCATGCGAGTTGTCACCAATCATGAAAGATGGATGCAATAACCCCCATTAATGGAACTTTATCTCAGTTCATTTATTACAATAACCCAATGATTGTAAAAGGAGATAATGCAAAACATGCATAAACTATAGAGAAAATGCAAACCTAGTGCATGAAAACAAAAATGAGTGCATGCACAAACCAATGTTCACATCTGCCTCCATGATGAAAAATCTTCAAATTTGATTTCTGAAAAATCTGTTTATAATGAGTAGACAAAAACAGAAACCCAGAAATTTTTTGAAGCAAAAAATAAAACCCAGAAATCATTTTTTGATCCAGCAAGCAGAAGATGAAAAAATAATTTTTTTAAATTAGCCAGGTGAAAAAAATGACGCGCGACAATTTTTGTGCAGCTATTTTCTTCAGATCCGTGAAAAAAATTAAAAAATTGAAAGATACCCAGATCGGATTTCGACCTTGGCTACAAAACCCAGAAATCATTTTTCCTACAATTGAGTGGAGGCTGGATTTATGAAGCAAAACTAAAAATGGCTCCAATAAAAAATGACTTTCATCAAACCTCAATCTTTTCCAATGCTCTGAATCGAATGGAAAAACTTGATTTGATCCAAAACGCTGCATAAATATACTCAAGGAGAAAAACCCTTGAAGGACCTCAAACGAATTCTGCAATGAATCTCTCCAGAAATTTGAGAAAGGGTTGCAAATCAAGGCTCTGATACCATGTTAGAATAGCCAAGATCAGATTTGCAAACCAAAATAACCTTCCATAGAAGATAAAATAAAAAAAGCAGAGATTTGCATAAAAACATGTAATTTGATATATTTGAAAAGACCAATAATTACAAGAGATAATTTGCTTTATAAAAGCAAAGATGCCTAAACCTAATCTTATCTTGAGCAGCAAGATAGCTCGATAAGATAAAGATAAGATCCTATATTTTAAGAATTAAATAAATTCTAAGTAAACTTATATTAAGTGTAATTAATAATTAATTACACCAACAGTCTCAAGTCTATACTTACTTTAACAGCCACATCATAAGCTTCAAGTAAGCTGGGAGGAGGGTTTGCTCTCCATTTCACAAAGGTTGATGTTAAACTATCCAAAACTTCATAATAAACTTCCCTGCCAAAGGAATCATCTACATCATAAGGGGTTTGCAGCCTAGCATAATCCCTATGAAATCTATTATTGAAAACCCCTATTGGTTCATTTGCCTCCCTCTTGACTCTAGTAAACTGCAGAAGCAACTCATTAGCACTGATTTGGATTTTAAATTTCTGTAAAAATGCAATTTCCAATTGAAGCCAAGTAGTGATAGATCCAGCAGGAAGATGGTTATACCAATAAAAAGCCTCATCCTCAAGGGAATATGGGAAAATTCTGCATGCAACATCCTCATGATTAATTCCCCTATCTTTAAGGGTAGTTTTAAAAATCCTAATATGCTCCTTTGCAGTTCTTTTGGGATCATTAATGTGAAACATAGAGTAGAAAAGCTCGGGATTTTTAAGCATAGGATTGTAGTGGTTGAAAGATAAGGGAGATGGGTTGTTCGCAAGCAAAGCCATTGATGGAGATGGAGGTGGGAAAGGCTGATTGATTACTTGCCGAAGCTACCGAATGGGGATGGTTTCAAAATTAGATGAAGATGGACATGATGAAGGTGAGGATGATGGAGATGATGGAAGTGACTGGGTGGATGATGATTTGTCCATTCTTCTGGTCCTTTTTGACCTAGTTGGCGCTTGCAACTCTTGAAATTCCTCTTTCCCTGGAGTAGATCTGGTTACTCTTCTGAATCTTTCAAGAGAAATGGTAGACAAAAATTGATCTAGCTTGCTTATTCAGGCCCTCCTTCTAGCACCAATCTATTGATGGTGTTTTGCGTACAACTACAACTCAAACAACATACAAATACCCTATCTCTCTTCAAATGTAAATCTCTAATACTTAACCCAAATAAATTTGCAATCTTTCAAGAGAAATGGCAGACAGAAATCGATCCAGCTTGCTTATTTAGGCCCACCTTCTAGCACCAATTTGTTGATGGTTTTTTTTGCATAGTTACAAATCAAACAACATACAAATACCCTATCTCTCTTGAAATGGACGAATCCTTCATAAACTAATTCCTACTTAACCCAGATAAATCTACAATCTTACAAAAATAGTGAAATCTTTGTAGGCATTAAAGATTCTCAGATCATGAAAATTCATCCAAAACAACCCTATTGCAATTGAAATGGATAAACCTTCACAATTGAACTAAGCACAATGAATATTAAAGTCCAGGCTAACTTTTCCAAGCAACCAACAATTATCTAGCTGTGAAAAGTATGGACAAGGGATTGCTGCAACACCACAAGTATCAAATCATAAATATTATCAATTCATTTAACATTAAACCTAGCACATCTATCAAATAACTTGAGAAATTTCAAAAGATACAATCATAAGAACCATGCAAGATAAGTCAACACAAAGAGATCACCAGAAATCACAAATGAGGCATAATGTCTAAGTCTAATTGTTCTACTCCAGTTCCTTATAAATGAGGCATAATGCCATATTTATAGAAACCCCCAAGATATGTTAGCCTAATTAGGGTTTACAATAAAAAATGGCCACAAACAAGTCGGCCCAAGAAGTTCTAGAACAACATGTTCATAACATTAAATGCTTGGGACTCATCTAGTTTAGCCTGGGATCTCAATGTAATTTGGTCCAATGCATGTGAAGGATGAAGGAGGAATAATGGGGAAGCACAAATTTCAATGTAGCCTTGTATTAAATACTCTTTCCCCTATCTTTATCTATTTTATCTTGCACCTTCAAGAAGATTCTATCTAAGTCGGCCAAGGGTGGAGTAACCAACACTTTAAATTTTCGCTGCATTGATTTACATAGAACAACTAGAAGGATTTGAGGAACATGAGGGATTCTCTTCTATGCAGGTTGAGAAGAGAAATGTATGGGCTCAAGTAGGCTCCCAGGGAATGGTATTCACATATTAACAGTTACTTGCAGAGTGTGGGCTTCGTAAAGAGTGAGGCAAATCTAAATTTTTACTATGTTTAGGTGAAGGGAAAAATTCTGATATTGGTGTTGTATGTTGATGGTGTGTTTCTTAGAGGGTCAGAGGAACTCATAACACACTACAAGTAAGATCTTTCAAGAGAGTTTGAGATCAAGGACTTGGGGTTGGTGCAATACTTTTTGGGATTGCAGTTGTGGCAGAAAGAGGGAGAGATCTTCCTTGGAAAAGGGAAGTACTTAATTGATATACTAAAGCAATTTAGGATGGAGGATTGTAAGCCCATGACCATGCCACTTATGACCAACTGGAAGAAAATTGATACTTCTAGATCAGAGGTAGTGCACTTGACTTTATACAGATAGTTGAAAGACTCTCCTATGTATCTATTCAAAACCATGCCAACCATTTGTTTTGCAGTGAACCCACTCACTCAATTTATGGTGAAACCTAAATGTGTGCACTAGATAGTTGCGAAGCATGTTTTGAGGTATCTCTGAGGCACGGTTGATTATGGACTGAACTATGTTTAGTAGGATGGAGTGAAGCTTGAGGGGTTCATCTATGTAGATTGGGAAAGAAGTACGACTGACCGAAAGAGCACTTCAGGGTGCAGTTTTAGTTTGGGATCAGGAGCAGCCTCTTGGTACCACACAAAACAAAAGTCATTTGCACTAAGTTCTACGAAGGCCAAGTATATGACAACTAGTATGGATACATATGAGGCTATTTTGCTTCGAAAAATTTTAGCTGGGCTGTTTGAGTAGGACCTAGATCCTATAGTCATTTACTATGATAATCAAAGTTGTATCAAACTCTCTAAGAATCTAGTGTTTCATGATGAGTCAAATCTCCTGCTCTCTTTCATCCTGATGATGGATCACAGAGTGTGATTTGAAACGTTGATCCTAAAAACTTTTGACACAATCAAATCTAGAAGCAACACTGATCTATGATATGGATTGTGGAAACTTACTATCATTAAGTACCACTTTCTCAGAGATTGTGTAGAGAAGGGGATAGTGAAGTTACAATACATTCCTACAGATGAACATATAGTAGATATCTTGACCAAGGCCTTGATGAAGAGTAAGTTTGTATTCTTTAGGGATAAGATGGGTGTTGTGCATAACACCTTCCTTGCTAAGAGGGAGTGTTGATTTGTTGTAGCTAAAAAGGTGCTCCATGATGTGGAGTATTGAGTTGCTTAAGGGAAACTTGAGTTGGATATTCAATAACAAAACAATTTCTATTCATATTTATAGAATGTTCCCAGGAAAAAAACTAGAGTTGTGAGGTTGAGATAACACCAAGAGCGATTTTATGTGTGTGTTACGCTGAGTAATGTAAGGAATGCTTCATTTCTTTCATGTTGATGAAAATCAGTAGGACTATATATGTAAGATTGCTAAACCAATCTAGGATTATATTTTGTAAAGGAAGTTTCTCTTGAGGTTGAATAGAAGATCCAACATTTGCAAGTTTTTCCCCGCACTGGACTTCCTGGGTATACCTATGTTATTGTGTATCTGTGATTGGCTTCTTTGTCCTTTTCTCTTCCACACTTATTAGTAGTTAACTAGCCCAGTGTATTAATTGTTATAAATCAGGTAGATAAATTGTTTTGGTTCTATTATGTGAATTTTATTGAGCAATTAATCTAGAATTGGATTATGAGAAACTAAGAGAAATCATACCATCATCCTCACCAATTATACTCAAATATATGAAAAAGAACATATATGATACTAAATAAAACAGTTCCTAACATAGAAATTCAAATTGTAGTGAGTAGTGCATAGAACTCTTCAATCCCTTGCCTGGCAGCGAGATTGTTGAACAAGAGGTTACTGCACACAAAGATTCTTAAATCTAGAGCATTCCATCAACAGTGACCTGCCTTCCTTTCTTCTTCTAGATAACCAATAAGTAATAAAGCATATTGCATCAGTCTAGATGAAAGAAAACTTCATTAATTGGGTGTGCATTCGTATTGCTTACACAATCTGTTAAGGGCGTAGCTCGTTCTTAATATCGTTGCAGAGAAGAGAATATACATAAAGAGTAGGATTATATGTTTCCATTGCTTTCTCTAACGCAAAAAGTATAACTTCAAATTTTCCTGAAACAATGGTGGGCAATGGAATGGCAACAGGTGCATATGGGCAGCCCCACTTAACTGTGTAACCCATTCATCTGCCATTATTACGAGCGTTCCGGTGAAAATGACAGAAATAAGAAAACCAAGCCACCAGTTGTTGAGTTGCGGGTGGTCACAATTCTTTGTGCACTAAATTTTAATTGTTTGTCTAATCTTTATATCAGGCAAAGATTTTTGCATGTTAGAAGCAATTCTCCTATTAGGTAGGTAAGAACCTCTAGCATCAATCTAGCCCTAGTGATGACTCAGTAGCTAAGTTGGTCAAGTGTGTGCATGCACTCTCTTCAACATTAATCATTCTTATCAACAAACATAGAAATAGTGATCTTTTGATTGATCAATTGAGTGCATAAATGAAGAGATTTACTCCCCTTATTGAAGTTGAGCGTTCTTTACAAAAGACTACCTTACCTCTATGCATTTGATCCATGATGGAGTAGGGTCTAACCAGAAAATAGCATTATGGAGTAGGGTCTAACCATAAAATAGTAACAAGTGGCCCCATTAGAGAGTTGGGGGGCCTGACACTATAGTATAGAAAGGGGGTAGTGAAACATATATAAATAAATAATTCCCCTACTCCTTTACTTTTAGGTCTACCATTTCTGTAATGGATGGTTTAGACCAAGACAAGATAATTTGATAATTTGAGGGTCTAGAGTGTCCTGCTTCCTTTATGGGCAATCAGGAAAAATGAACTAATATCCATTTTCTATAGCATCTCTCTCACATATTAGTGCTAGAAGAGTTAGCTCCCTCTCTATAATAGGGTTGGGGCTAGATGAATTGTTTAGAAGGAAGGGTAGGGTTGGGCATAGGGTTGGGCCTAAGGTTGGGGCTAACATCAAGGTGAAAGTTGAGAGCTTGAAGCTTGGTTTGAGTATGGGCTTGCCTTGCTTGGGGGTTGGGTCTAGGGAAAGGAGTGAGGTTTTTCATGTTTTCCCCTTTGCTTATTATAGGATATTTTGTGGGTTTGATGGTTTGTTTTTGATAAAAGGGATAAACGGGTTTTACAGGGACCCGGAACCACAAAGTAACATTACAATCAAAGACCAAAACAGAGGTCTGAAAGACAAAAAGGCTGTCATAGAGGTAAAAACCAGCTAAAACAGACAACCACAAAAAACTACAAAAAAGCCATCAGACGGACGACAAACAGACAAAACTGGGCCTAGCCACAGTTAATTCATAGACTTCAAAAGCTCATCAGCAACTTCTTCCAGGTCCACCATATCCTAGACCCCCTCCATAAAAATCTGAGTCATTTTTGGGGTAGTCAGGGCTTTTCTTTTCATACTTGATTTGGTTCGCTTAGAGATCCCCGCTTCATCATCCTGGTCTTTCTCCTGATCAAGGTCGACGATCAACACTCTTTTCTGGGTTTTCTCCAATCTTTCGGTCATGGCTTTGATGATTAAAGAGTTATGTCTAGCAATTCTGCAGTTTTGATCAGCAACTTTTCTCATGGTTCCTTTAATTTTATCTAGATCTTTTTCAACAGTGTTGTCCTTTAGTATATTATCCTTCACAATGGCATTCTTCTCCACTTCAAGCTACATAAGCCCCACAACTTTGGCTTCAATATCCCCCAATTTACTATGAAGAGACAGGTTTTTGGTCTTTAACTCACTGATTTCATAAAATAACCATTTGGCAGAATTAAATTGGTCCACAGAACATCTCTTGGTAGTTTCAACGAAGTCAAAAGGGGGGTAACAATCAGAATTGACCCCAAAATTAACCGACTCCGCACCTCTGGGAGGGCTACAGTTCTCATAGGTTTGATGGTTTGTTTGTTATTGTGAACCATTGCATTATGGGGGTAGGGGGTATATTGGTAGTCATCTATAAGTATTAGTGATAATAAGGCTTGGAATTTTCCCAACTTAGATCCCCTACTATGGGCCCCTCTAACTAGAGATGAGGATAAAATAATAATGGATGGGATCTTTGAGTCTACTACAAATGATAGGTAGGAGGGAGTGAATGAAATGAGGTTTTTAGGTAGGCATTGGTAGATGGAATTGCCACTATGTGTCTTTAGGATGCAAGCGCTAAGCATGCACAAGCATTGAGTCTCTAGGAAATCTAAACATTGAATTTTGAGATATTGCGGTAGCCAAGCAAAGTGTATGGTTTTTAATAGTATCATTGGGTGGGTTTGAGTTGGTGGGTGGAATCTATAGTGCATACTCAGGTTCTCAATAATGGGTATATATAAAAATAGTGAGAATAGCAAAATGAGTTCAGGAAAAAATGAATATTGAAGCATTGGTTGAGAGTTAGGTGGGTTATTGTTCTAGAGCTAGTCGTACCTCTCTCTTAGTGGGTTCAAAGGGCAAAAGATTGCCTCACTAGCCCTATTGTATAGGTAGGGGAGAGGAAGGGCCAATTTTGATCGATATGGCACTCTCATTGTAGATTAGACCAATGGAAAAAGAACTTTCAATAGGATTATATGAGGAGAAAATAAGCACTAGATTTGTGGAACTAGACTACAATATATTTTTGTGTTGGATGAAAGTTATACAAGTTGTAGTTTTAGGTTGTATGAAGATAGAGTGGTGTAGGACCCTATATATATCCCTATGGAAGACCTAGCCTTTCAATTATTTCTTCCTTGACATAGCCTTACATATTCCATTCATCAGAAAAACAATTTGAAGATGAAGCCACACCCCCACTTTAGAGCCCAACTCCAAATAAATAAAAATTCAAAATTAGAATGATCAAATTCAAATACCTTAAAATAGATGAATCATAACAATCTTCATTCATAAATAAAAATATAATCCAATTCTTAATACAAGAATAGAACCTACTAATCCTTGACTAGATAGTAGGGGTAAGAAGAGACCACCTTATAATTGATATTTGGGTCTATGTCATGCATATAGTTGGGACAATCCCTACACCAATAACTAATTCTAAGCTATTACTGAGTGGAGAGTCCTAACTATAGCTTAGCAACCATATGGCCATCAAACTTAGTCCTCGTGCATGGTATTTAGAATCATACGTGACAACCCCTTTTTCTCATGGAACAAAGTAGCCACGGTTGCCGTTGATTTAGAATCATCAATGGTTCGGGTTTACCATGAAAGTCGGTTAAATAGGAAAATTGTCTGCTAAACTTTGACATTGACTAAACTCTTCAGAATTTAGATGAATCTTCAAAATTTAGTTTCATTTTGATTTCGTTAAACTCGTCTTTATACAGAAATGCACAAACGCAAACCATTGGAAGAACATAAAATTGACGGATGAAGTAATCGATCAAAGTAGATTTGGAGCTCAGTGCACTTGTAACAATTTTGATAATAACTTATGATATTTTAGATGGCGTTTAGCAGAGGCTTCTTTTCTTTTATTTAATTTTATTTTTACCTATTTTATTTGGCCTCCTTTCCATTTTGTTTTATTTTGGATTTTTTTTCTCAATATAATTTCTCTTAAAAATATTTTTCTTAAATTTATTTATTTGGTAGACTTTGTTTTTCACTCTACAATGAAGGACTGGTGCACGTGTGAGGGTTTTGGTGGTGGGGTTCACCCGTAAGCCATGGAGGAGGCTTGGCCCTCCTCCATGATTGTTCATTATTTCTCCTGGTGTACGATGATCCTACCTTGTGCCTGGTGGTATCTTCGTTTAATTTCGTTTGTTGTGGGTGTTATGGGGGCATCTTGTTGGTCGATTTTCTTGTGTGAGGCCACATCTGTGGCTTTGTGGTGTTAATGGCCAGGGATATAGATCCCCCGAATGGTTCCATCAATGAATTTTCCAAAACCAATGTCAATAATGCCACACCCAAGTCATTCTGAGACATTGTCACAGGTGAACGGAGTCAGCTTCCGCGGGCTGCTAAGTTTATGCTTGAGGGACTCGACAAAGGGCAAGAAAATGGAAGAAAGGAACAAGGTAAGCATCCCCCATCTCCTCTGTTGAAAGATGTGTTAATTCCTAATGAAACCCTAGATGAGGCAATTTCCGAAAAGGATGGTAGGTTGTTGAAAACTGCTATTTGTTTTGCTTCTATCGATCCCAATAGGGTTCCGACAAGGAAGTATATGGAAAAGTGGTTTCATAATATTTGGGAAAACAAACTAGGGTTGCAATTCTTTTACTGTCGTATGATGCAAAAGGGATTGTATGTCATTTTCTTTAATAATCATAATTCTCAGGAGGAGTTAATAAAAAACAATTTTGGAATGTTGGGATGGTTGTCTTTCGTGCCTTGGCATGGGTTCCTGATGGACTAGAAGAGCAGGTCTTGACCCTCTCTAGCCTTGGATGGCTAGTTATCAAGCATGTTCCTCCCTGTCTCTAGAAATTCATTCCACTTTTGTTGGAACCATATGGAAATATATTAAAATTTGATGATACTAAAACCCCTCTCCCACACTCTAATGTATGGGCATTGGTATTCTTGTCTCCAGGAGTAGATCTTCCAGAGGTCTTGGAAATTAAATTGAAAACTGGCAGTTTTTTTGTGAACTGGAAACATTGGGAGGGCTGAATGTTTGCTACTTTTGTAGATGCAAAGGTCACATTAGACGAAACTTCCCATTAATAAGAAATAAAACCAACACCAAAGCCACCTTTGGTGGAGGTAGCAAAAATAAAAAGCAGCCCTTGACAATGGATGGGCAGGCAGATGGATATGAAAATAAGGTGGAGGGAATTGTGGAACATAGTCCTACTCCTTAGCAATTAGATGAGAGGTATTCCCCCTCAAACCCCAAGATCAATAATAAGAAAAGAAATAATTCTCCTCAGTTGGAGAATGTGGAAGCAACCAAAACTAATAAAAGTGCATCATGTGTCAAGGATAGTCTGACATCTCTAATACATGAAATAGATAATAGTATAATGAATGAAAATGTAGAGATTGAGGAATTCCAAAAGGAAAGGAGGACTCTAAACTTGGCCAGCAAATAAGGTATGATAAACCAGTAAACAATGTCAAACTAAATTCCCAATAGTTGGCCCTGCAAAACATATGGCAAGTTAAAGAACCTAAAGAAAGTAATCCAAAACCAGCCAAAGATATGTACTCCTTTAAATCTAAATAGTTTAAGGAGAGTAATACATTGGAATCTCAACCGAAGAGTTGTCCCTTGGAAATAAGTGGGGAGATGCCAATACATATCTCTAGAGGTGAAATTGAAACCCTGGACATTGGGTGTTGTTCTCAAGATTAGGATGTGGACTGGGAGGAAATACCTACTAAAGGAACCGATGTTGATCTTGACAACACTCACCCTGATGGTCTGGAGGAAAGATTGAAAATTTTTGTTACCCTCAATACTGTGTCTTTTGTAAATGGAAGTGAAAAAGTTGATGAAATTATGGTCCCAAATCAAGCAATGAATCCCCTTAAATTCCTTGGTGGAGTGGTGAGTTCTGATGGATTTGCATCATAGTCATACATGGATTCTTCAAATGACCTTGGGTTGTTCTCGACTAAGGAGACTATTGACGGTGTTTTCTGCATAGCAACAACTCAGACAAGATACAAATATCCTATCTCTGATGAAAGGTAAATCTCTATCAACATGCCTTAAGAGATAACCCCAAGGTCTCTAATGTTAGGTCTTGGCAATGCATAAACAACTCAGTGATAAATGTGAAAATGTTGGTAATCATAAAGGGACCTTACTACAAGAAAATACTAAATCCTTAGATTTATCAGATCTAACAATATGGTGATACTTCCAATCCTAAATCTAACCCAAATGATAAAGAAAACAAAAAAAGAGAAAGGTTTTGAGAGACTTCTAAATTTAAAACTACTCCTAAGATTAACAATGCAAATGATGAAACACTTGAAATGGACCAATCCCTCAGAAACTAATTCCTACTTAACCCAAATAAATCTGTAATCTTACAAAAATAGTGCAATCTTCTTAGGAATTAAAGATTTTCAGATCATGAACATTCATCTAAAACAACCCTATTGCAATTGAAATGGATAAAGCTTCACAATTGAACTAAGCACAATGAATATAAAGTCCAGGCTAACTTTGCAAAGCAACCAACAATCAACTAGCTGCGAAAAGTATGGACCAGGGATTTTTGTAACACCTCAAGTACCAAATCATAAATATTATTAATTCATCTAACATTAAACCTAGCACATCTATCAAATAAACTTGAGCAATTTCAAAAGATAGAATCATTAGAACCATGCAAGATAAGTTAACACAAAGAGATCACCAAAAATCAGAATGTCTTCAATGGTATTGAATTATCCAATAACAACAACAATTCCAATGTTATGTGTTACAACATTTGCTCATAATGAACTAACTCTTGGTTTACCACCCTACTTGCTTATAAGTCTAATTCTTCTACTCTAGTTCTTTACAAATGAGGCATAATGCCTTATTTATAGAAATCTCCCAAGATATGTCGGTCGAATTAGGGTTTACAATAAAAAAATGGCCACAAACAAGTCAGCCCAAGAAGTTCTAGAACAACATGAAATAGCATTAAATGCTTGGGACTCATCCAGGTCAGCCTGGGATCTCAATGTAATTTGGTCCAATGCGTGTGAAGGATGGAGGAATAATGGGGAAGCACAAATTTCAATGTAGCGGGCTGTTTTAAATGCTCTTTCCCCTATCTTTATCTATTTGATCTTGCGGCTTCAAGAAGATTCTTTGTAAGTCAGCCAAGGGTGGAGTAATCAACACTTTAAATTTCCTCTCCAAAGATTTAATCTCATCATTTGATTGATTAACAACTTTATCCCAATCTATCCTAAGGGTTGGATATTTATACATAACTGCAATGTAAGTAGTTGCATCATCCAACTGATGTTTAGTGATCGGGTCTTCATTGGTTGGAGAATATACATCTCGCTACCATTTTCTCAACTGCTCCAAGCTAAGATGCTTTGGCACAAATCTGTTTCTCCCTAGCTCTCCACATTTATCACAGGTGGGCCAACGTCCTCCCCTACCTTGAAGCTTTCCTTTTCCTTCTACGACAATCTTACTATCCTTCTTCTCCCAACGTTTGTATCATTTACCTATGACCAGATTGAAGTAGGCTTGCTCTCAAAAATTCTTCTCTTGATATCCATTTTGATTCTTTTTTCCTTATAAAGGGAAGACCCCTCTGCATTTGGATCCATCACTCTACCCCCAGTTCCACTTGTCATCGCCTTACTTGACTCAGCCTACATTTAACCAAGAAACCATAATAAAGATCACATGAAACCCAAGTTAATTAATCACAAATGACATATTCAATCTCAATATAAGTCCCATGATAAACAAAATTCTCTAAAACCTCATAAATTGATCATATCAAAGTTCAGGTTTTTAGTCCTCCCATGGAATCTAGGTGAAAGAGAAATTTCGGGAAATTCCCAACCAGGCAGATTTTAGCGAAATAAACATAAAAGCATCCAATAATCATTTAATAAACTGTCATTAACTAAGAAACAACATGATACATCTTAAAATAATTCAAGTTGATCATACAATGCATAATCACCAGCTAATAAATCATGTTATCTCTCAGTTCTTCAGTTTTAACAAAGTTTTAGAGAATTCTGCCTAGGACAGAAATCCGCAAAAATAGCAGTCTATGAATTCCACGAAAATAAAGGGAAAAAGGAAAATTCAGGAAAATATTGAGGGAACGGAAATTTGTGAAGCAGGAATAACTCTGGATCATTGCACATTTCGAGAAAAAAAAGAGAAAATGGAAAATCGGGGAATTCCACTAGCAGAGGAAAATCTCGAAGTTGAAGGAAAACCCGAATGTCAACTTTTTCTCACGTCCTCACTCAAATTGATCAAAAAATCACAAATTTGAGGATCTTGGGCTTGAAAAAAACTTGATTTGAACCTCCTATAGATCATCTTTAAATTTGAGGCTCATCCTAAAGTAAATTGAGGGGGAATTGTGATGCCCTAAGCATGAAACCCTAAAATTCTGCCATGAATGCACAAGACAAGCTTGGGTTCAACTTACTCGTTTGCTAGGTTTACAAAAGGTTCTTTATGGCCTACACAAGTGAGCAACAATAAAAAACAAGGCAATGCATACATACCATTGATGAAGTGAGACTCGATTACAACAATGACAGGTAACAATCTTTAGCGCCTTAGTAAACAATAGATGATGCCCACAAAAATCACCACCAAATCAAAGAATTCACAAATCCAATATGCCAAATCCAGCCAAGCATTGAGGATCAAGCACTTTAGATCAATTGAAAGCAAATGATGATAAAACTTAATGGCATAAAACTCCCCAAAATTGATTTAATACCGGTTGCAAAAATCGTACAAAGAGCATTAATGCAGTCGACAAGACAACCCCGACCAAAACCTAAGAATTTGATAGGACAACAGATATTCAGAGAAATTTGACCAACACAGAATTCCACGAGACTTCGACATTTCTGGATCATAGTGTAAAGCAGCCAACACTAGGTTTTCAGAGTATTCAGGGATTTTTGCCAGGAGTGGATTTTCCCGAGAACAGTGAAAAACCCGAAATGAGTTCAGAACATTAGATTTTCAAAATGCTTCCTAGAAGGGGGGAAATTGTACGAATAAAATAATCATTCAAGCATGCATTAAGGAAACAAAACCTCAAAAAAAAAACCAAGGGCCAAAACACCAAAAACAAAAGCAAAAGAGGGTCGCTACTTTCAGTGGGGCGTGTGTGCAAAAATTTCACAACAAAGACCACTGATGGAGAAGAGACTCCAATGGAGGTCATAATAAAAAGGAATTAGAGGTATAAGAAAAAGAAAGTATTGGAGATTGGTAAACCCCCTCCTGGATAAAGATCCCAACCATCTCCAAAAGGACAAAAGATAGAAACTTAGTGCGATTACAAGTACTGCCTCCTAGTGCCAAAAGGATGGAAGTAGAAAATAGGCTACCCAAATGTTTTGATAACTTCAAATGTGATAAGGGACCCCCACACAATGAAGAAACATAATGGATGTCAATTTCATTTCTTGGAATGTAAGGGGACTTGAAACCCCTGATAGAAAACATGTTATAAGAAGATTCCTAGCACAAAAGAAGGAAAAAGGACTTTTTCCTACTGCAAGAGGTTAAAGCCATTGGCTTCACCTTGGAAACTAGTCTAAGGGTGATATGGAAAGAAGCAACTCATTTTTCCACCAAGCATGAAAAGGGAAAAGGGGGGGTTGTAATTTTGGTGGAAAATAATTGGTCACATTTTGTGGATAGCTTTGGGACCTTCCCTTGCAACCAAGTTGTCTAGGTGATTATTAAGAATAAAGAAAGTTGCTTTGGGATTTGCTCAGTATATTCCCTTAATGATTATAAGGACATGATCCTCCTTCTAAACTAGCTATACAGCTTGCAAGATATTCTTTGGCTCATTGGAGGGGACTTTGATTTTGTAGAGAGAGAGGAAGATAAATGGGGTGGAATAGGCCTAAATTGGAAAGGAAATGAGAGGTTTTATTGGAAAAGAATGAAATACAAACTGAAACTTGAAGATCCTATTGAAGGATAGAAGAAAGACAACCAAACCATTTGGTTTACATGGTGCAATTCTCAAAAAGGTGGTAGGCGAATCTATTGTAGGCTTGATAGGTTCTACATAAGCAAAGCATTCTTCTCGGTCTCCCTGGTGAAGGAAGGGTGTAAAGTTGAAGTGACTCCATACTCCTTATCTGATCACCACCCAATAAGGGTCAAGCTTTTCCTCAAAGAGGGTGCACCAAAAAGTTCCTGGCAACAATAATGGTTTTTGCCTCAATACCAACCTCCTTAAGGACAATGACTATAGAAATGCCATACTGTCCCTCAGGCTTATCAACAAATGGATGCATCGAAGCCTATCCCCCATTGATAGATGGAATTTGAATACAGAGGGATGGAAATTTTTGTTTCAAACAATTAGGAAAAAGAGAGCCAAATGTAATCAAAGGAGGGAGACTCTCCTCCAAGATAAGCTTCTCCAAATAGAAATTGATCTGCAAGCAAATCCTATGGATGAAAGACTCACAAATAGGCTGGCTATGGCCAAAAAAAGCATAAGGAGGCTTTAGAATTACAAGATACAGGGTCTAAGAGTAAGATCTAAAATGAACTAGCTAGAGAGTGGCGATAAAGGAACAAATTTTTTCTTCAAATATATTAAGGAGAAGCGAGCTAGGGAGCATATAGATCAGATCATTGTTTAAATGGCATCACCTTGGTCAATCAAGAAGAGATAAGAGAGCGGTTCTTTCAGTTCTATAAGAGCTTCTTCTCCTTTGAGGGAGGGATGGAGACTAATGCCAAGGCAATGGAACATATTTAAAAATTTTCTCCAAGGAAGGTCAGTGAAGAAATGCCAAGGGAACTAAGGAAAGAAATATCCCAAGAGGAAGTTAGAAAAGCCATACTCTCGCTCAAAGATGACAAGTCTCTAGGGGTAGATGGCCTCCCTACAAAATTCTACAAAAAAATTCTAGATTGGGTGTGTGAAAACCCATTCCTTGTTTACAAGAAAGCGTTTAAAAGAGGCACACTAGGAAGTAAGATCAACAAAGGGGTAATCAAATTAATTCCAAAGGAGGGAGATAGAACTCTAGTTAAAAACTAGAGACCCATTGCTCTACTCAATGTTTCATATAATATTTTGGGTAAGATATTAGCAGATAAGGTGGCACTTATCCTTCCCTCTATCTTAAACTCCACACAAATAGGTTTCATTAAGGGAAGATAAATACTGGAAAATCTGATTATGAGTTGGTAGGAAATGAATTGTGCGAAAAAAACAAGATAGGAAGCAACAATGTTGTTACTGGACTTTGAGAAGGCATGTGATAGAATTGAGTGGGATTTTTTCCTCTTGCTTCTGAAGGCCTTTGGATTTCCCAATTCCTTTTTTCATATGGTCAAAACCCTCTTTCAAGGTGCAACTACTTAGGTAGAAGTAAATGGGGTTCTTACTCAAGAAATATCCCTTGAGAGATCCATAAGGCAAGGGTGTCCACTTGCACCGACATTGTTTGTAATAGCTTCATATGCATTGCACTATGTTTTGAGGGAGAACTCATCAGTCCCAAGGGTAAGGGGAATTATACTACTAGATGATAATGAGCTCCTAAATTTGTAGTTTGTCGATGATACCTCATTCTTTTTAAACTTTTAGAAGGACAACCTTGCAAATCTAATGGGGAAATTAGATGTCTTCTACTTAACCTTTGGGGCTAAAATTTCCCCCTCAAAATCTTGTCTTTTGGGATGGAAAGAAAAACCTCCAAATTGGGTAAACAACTTTGGACTTCAATGGGGTGGTCCTCAGAAATTGGTAAGATGCCTTGGTTTCCCATTTGATGTGGAACCCAATATAAAGGAGATGTGGCAATGGATTAGGGACAAAATAGAAAAGAAGCTAGCTATGTGGAATAGACAATTTCTATCCTTGGCTAGTAGGATCCAAGTCTGTCAAAAGATACTCTCATCCTACAACATATACTTTGCTTTTGTTTGGTTTTTCAACTCATATTAGATCAATGATATCCAGAAAAGGATAAGAGCTTTCTTGTGGTCAGATGGGAAAGGTAAAAGAAAGAGACACTCAATGAAATGGGAATGGTGCACAATTGAAAAACTCAAGGGAGGTTTGGGGTTAAAATACTTAAGGCTGCAAGGTATTGCTTTGGTTGCGTAGTGGGTGATTGGGGCACTAGAAGGAGGGGAGCCTTGGAAGGCATTGATAAAAAAAATATGCTCAATGCCATCCCCAAGCATGCAAAAACATGGAAATCTCTACCACTCAGTGACATCCTTAGCACTGAATGGACTATGTTACCTGTAGTATCCAATGTTTTTAGAATCATTTGGAAAGCTTGGGAATTGATGAAAAAGTACCTAACAAACTACCACTTCACCAAGGGGAACAATGGGACCATCTGGGTTAACAGATCTATATGGTGGAATCTAAAACACAAAGGGAAACCACTTGCATTAATTCAAGGCTGCTCAGCAAGAGGATGGGCCCACAAAGGAATCCAATGTTTCAAAGACAATCTGAAGGATGGTAAGTTGAAAGATTGGAATGATTTGAGCTCTGAATTCAATATTCCTCTCACCAATTGGAGGACTTACACAATCCTTAGGGAGGCCTGCAATCAGATAAAATTTCCTGTGGAAAAAAAGAATGATACTACTCAATTTAAAGACTTTCAATGGCAAAATGGCAATAATATAATGAAAACCAAAACTAAGGAAATGTACTCCATGCTAACAGAACACACAGATCTAATAGATTATTTGAACCAAACTTGGAAATTTGATTGGAATAAGAATCAATAGCAAAAGATCTTTCAAACTAATTGGTGTAAACAGTTAGAGGCTAAAAAACCCTGTTTCAGGTGGCTTCTAATAATTTAGAAACTGTCATTTAAAAGCAAAATAGATGATATTGATATATGCAGCCTCTGTAGAATACCTGAGACAATTAATCATATTTTCTTTGACTGTATTTTTGCTAAAGAGATATGGAATTTGTTTTGTAATGAGCAAAATATCTGGGGGAATAATGAACAACCCCTTCCTAAGAAGATTTTATTTAATCATAATGTAAAAATGGGGAAAACTATTGCCTTATTTTGACTTTGCCTTTCATCTGACATTCTGTGGGCCATCTAGAAAGCAAGGAATGAAGACAGGTTTCAAGGAAGGAATAGGGTGCTTACTGAGTCTTATAGAGGACTCATGCTATAGAATGTTACCATGCAAGTCTACATTAAGGTGGAACTCTCAAAGAGCAAATTTTGGAAGTACCTGGAGAACAGAGAAATCACAATTGATATCCTGGAAGCAAGATATGGGCATATGTGGCCTGAGGGGCATCCAGGTGTGGATGTCTTCTTGAGGGCTCTTCATGCATTTCGAAAGGACCTAACAGAGGGGTAGGGTACTAAAGTTGACAAGACTCAGAACAAGGAGGGACAGCCAATGGAACCCTCTATTGAAGAACTGTCAGCTGCTGAGACACTGATAGCTATGAGAGATGGTAATGGGACAGGGTAAAACAATCAGAGGACAGCAAGCAAGCTCTGTATATATCATTTTTGATCTACAGTAGATGTTTATATAGGACAATGATATATAATTGTATATTCTGTAAATGATGCTTTGATGTAACTAATGATAGTTTGATACAGGTTTTACTTTTGGGATCCACTCTTTTGACCTCATACAAATGGGGATAGTTGTTTATTTATGTAATGGGTAGTCGAACTCCGACATAGATACTCCATTAATTTGCTTTTGAGCTCATGCGTGTAAGGGGATAACCGTGAGCATTCTATAATGTGGTGTAATCTAGGCCGATCCTGATGATCATCTGTCTGTGATAGTGTATTTGCTGCTTTCTACTATATACTAAATACAAAAAATATTTTGCAACAAACCCCTTCAAAAATAGGCTTCAAAAATCCCTCCTCGATTTCCAAAAAATGGGTTCACAAAAAATCCTCTCAACTTTATCTTTAAAAAATAAAAAATAAAACTTCTAAAAAATTTAATTTTTTTTTTGAGGAATCAGCTACAAATTTTCATTGCTCAATTTTTTTTTCCAAAAATGAGCCTATGCTCTAATACCATGAAATGATAATTGATAATTGATATTCATTATTTACAGAGAGGAAAAACTCCTTATATAAGGAATTACAAGACAATGTTTCTAAAAAGAAACAATCATTAACTAAAGAAAATAACAAAAAGATACTAAAAGCTAACTGAAGCAAACTAAGTTAACTACAAGTAAACTACTAACTAACTGAAAGCTAAGATGACCATTAAATATTACAATAATACTTTAATAGTTTTTTGTATGGAAAAACCCAAAACAAGCCCTTGCCTCATCCCTAGTAAAAATGAGTCATACCCACATACCCTATCCAATAATTTAGACTTAAAGAAACAACAACCTAAAAACAAAAATTTAAAACCCCAGTAAAAAAATATTTAAATAGTTGAAAGAATGTTTAAACAAAAGACAGGGGTTGTACCAAAAAGGGTAAACCTTAAACGTGTCAAAAAAGACAATCTAAGTGTTAGAATCGTCACAAATAGCCAGGTGTAAATATGTCTCATCACCCAAGAAGAGAAAGGTGACAAAGACCAAGGATGGAAGCAAATACAAATGAAAGAGAAAAAGGTGGTGTTTTGAGAAGTAAGGTGCTTGAAGAATAAACCTTTGTCGAAACATTATTTTCATGTTGTAGGTTGCCGAATTGGAGAAGTGAAAGATTGTGACACGAAGGGATAGATTCAACTAGAGGATGGATGGAGGACAGACTGAGCCATCTTGTGGAACTCGCTTTCATGAATACCAGTGAAGAAGAGTTTGGAGGAGCAATGGCGGATAGTGGAAATCTGATCCATCTTATTCGGCTCCTCTCTCACTATTTTCTTCTTTTGTTTTTTTTAAATTTTTACATTTTTTTTAAGGGTGCCCTATGCTTCACTGTGGATCTTGGCCGAACTTTCATTTTAATAAACATACTCTAAAACCATCGTTGAAACCTTACTTTCAAGCTATAGCTCACTATATTGGAGAAGTGAAAGGTTAATACTAACGAGGAAGAGTTTGGAGGAGTCGAAACTAATAGCAACGAGGAAAGCAACAAAAAATGGCTGTATTATCGGTTGCAAAAAATGGGTAAGAGATGCCATAGTGTAAAAACCTAAATGTGCTCGTTATCGAATCTATTTTTAATTTCATTTTTTAAAACATACTCTAAAAATCTCATCGAAACCTTATTTTGTTGTAGGCGCATGCATGAGTCTATGTAATACGAAGTAGGGTGGGATGAAAATGTTGTTGCTAATGCATGCAGGGGGTCAAGAAATTTAGATTCGAAACCCATGATGTTGGGCTAAGGCTACGGGGTTGATCCAATGTTACGATAGCTACAGTACGTTGGGACCTGCTCGAGCAGGAGAAGACCTACAAAGGTTAACGCTAAGAGAGCTAAAACAGTTAGAAGTACAATTGGAAGGATTGAAATGAATTCAAACTGAAAGGGTGCAATTTAAGATATAAATATTAACACAACTATTACATACTATATGATATTTTAATGTTAGGCAATTCCTAAATATTTAGAAGATTGTTGCAATAAAAATGAAGTAGAATTAACATAGTTCTTCCTTGGTATCTTGTTTCAGAAAGAACAGTTATTTAAGGAGGCATTTGATCTTGAGGAAGAGGTAAAATTTATTTTTACTTTTTAAGTTATATTTTTTCTTTTTAATTGAAGTTTATTTATTTGTTATTTTCTTGTTTATTATTAGTTTTTAAGTTTATGTTATTGTAGGTATTATTAGTTTATAAAGGGAGAATTTTATTTTATTTTTTATTTTTTTAAATAAAACATCTTAAATTTTATGCTAAGTTTGTCCCTTGGAAAGATCATCCTTGTGAAATTCTTCACGTTGAAATGGATCAATTATTTTGAACCACATTTAAAATCTCTAACTCATAATTTCTAGATGAAATCTCTAAGGCATTTTGATTGTGGATAGGTACAGAGCAAAGAGAAAATGTAAAACCAGTGCCTCTTCTAGATGCATTTACAACCCACCCCATGTGCAACAATGGCATCACTGAAGACATGCATTCACATCGATGACTTTTTAGTTTTAGTTTAATTTTTTTTCAATTTTAAAAGCATAATAAATCAACAGTTTGCATACTACAGAAAGAATTTGTCTTCAAACCTCTATATATAGAGTTCTTTGTAACATATTTTATATACACTTTGTAACATATTTTATACTATAAAAAGATTTTGTCTTCAAAACTCTATATATAGAGTTCTCTATAACATATTTTATATACACTTTGTAACATATTTTATATATAGTTTGAATATACATATACATTGAATTATTTTCAATCCTTTGAGCAAATTTGTTAAAGTTTTATGACTATTTCAGTTTATAAATGACTAGATAAATGACTACCATGATTAAATAAATGACTAAACAATGACTAAATAAATGACTAAATAAATGACTAAAATGACTAAAATGACTACAATGACTAAATAAATGACTAAACAATGACTAAATAAATGACTACAATGACTAAATAAATGACTACCATGACTAAAAAAAATGACTACCATGACTAAATAAATGACTATCATGAATAAATAAATGATTACCATGACTAAATAAATGAATACCATGACTAAATAAATGACTAGTTAATAACAATCAATGGCTAAATTAACAACTAAATATACTACCAAATTGATCAATCAAAACAACCAATAAATGACTAAAAATGGTTTAGTCATAAATTTGGTCGCGTTATAAATGATTGGCAATAAACTACTAATGGTCACGTGACCAATTTTTAGTATTTTTTTAGTCATTTATTTATGTTTTTGAACTAGCGTTAAGTTTTTCCAACATGCCAATTTTAGCTTGTGTTTGATGCTTTTGGACTGTTAATCTTTCAAGAAATGGAGGCTTTGGACTTTGATTGGTTTGGTTAACCTAATTTAACTCAGGATCCTTAGGTTGGTTGTCCAAGGTCTCTGTTGGGGGTTCCTCATCAGCCAATTTAGTGATTTGAGGGAATGAAGACCCAACCAATATTTTCCTTGATTTGAGGTGGACATCACTCACCTCCACCCAATAAGTAGGGTATTGAACAACTTTATTAACATAAGCCTGCTGAACAGGCTTGTTATTGGGGTTAATTGTAGGTTGGGCTAGTATCTGAAGTGCTCTAGATGGCTATGGTGTTGGATTTGTTGGGTTTGGAAATGGCTTGCTGTTGTGGCTACAAGGGCTACTGATAATTCATGTTTTAATTTTTCCACTATTGAGCTCTTTGTCACTGAGGTTTCCATTGGTTTTGTTGGGGTGACCATTGAGAATTATATCCTTGGTAATTTTGTGATGGACATATGTTTTGTGGCTGTTGATTCCAAAAGGTTTAAGGATTTTTCCATTGTTGGTTTTGCATATTGGCCCAAGATCAAGGATTCCAATTAGGAAGATTTGAATTGTTACTAGGAAATGACATGTTGTAATTCAAAGGATCTTGGGGCATACCTTGTCTTGGTGAATCATAGATTTTTGGCACCATGCACTTCTCTTGCTCTTCTAGGGCTTTACACCTAAAAGGAGAGAGGTAGGGCCAAAAATGCTAAGGGGTTCATTCAAATTATGTTATGTGTGATGTTCTCTGAGCTAAATGAAGTGAACTAAATGCAATTAAGTGATTTATATGACTAATTATGTATGCAAAACTAAGATTTAAACTATGCTGGAAAACACACTGTGATATGCAAACAATGAACTAAAAGATGAATAAAATGAAAAACCTAAAGAAATAGAATGAAACAGAGTGCACCTGGGAAAGTTTTGAGGAATCTAGAATCTGTAGAATGCTGCTTGAGATTACTTAAAATCAATAGTGGGACTCATTCACCCAGGGTGGCGAATTAGTCCTGCTACTAGTGAAAAACTATCAAGAACTAGTTTCTGACTGTTGGGATTTGGAATTTGACAAAACCAAGATTTTCAGTCTTAAGGTGGGACTCATTCACCACTAGTGGTGAATCGGTCCTCTCCCAAAATTATGAGAAATCAGGAGATAACTCTACAACACCAGATCTGGAAATGTGTTCTTGTCAGGTTGTTGAAGTCAATTATGCAGGAAACAGACAAAAAACCTTCTCCAAGCTTGAAATAGAGTTGATTTGATTTGAAGCTCCTAGTTGACTTGTTGACCAATCTTAAATCACCTAAATGCTTGTAAAATTTGCATAAAAGGCCTGTAAACACAAATGCAAGAGGGAAAAGATGGTTGAGGGTTAGCAAATAGGGGTTTGCCTTGGTCAAACCCCACTTTAGTAATCAAACCCTTAATGAAATAATGAAATGCAAGAGAATGATAATGATCCGGTGGACATTTTTCAGTGAAAATTGAAGTGTCTCATTTTTCTCCAGAATCTGCACCATCAGAAAGAGCTCGATGTTCTGATTCCAGCGCAACTTGAACGGAGCGAAAAGGAGTCCGTTTGTGCAAGTTATAGCCACTCAAACCTTCGGTCAAACTCGAATCAGGGGCATCCAGGAAGTGGAAAAAATGATGTCATCAAAAGTTGTCGAAGTTGGCATCAAGTCGAAGAGCTCGTTGAGACGATTCCGACGGTGTTCGTTTCGTCGAAATCCGACATCGTATGCTCGAGATACAGTTGGTCAAAGTTTAGTTGACTTGGTGGACTTGAAGGTACATGCTGACGTCAGCAGTCAGTCAGTACTGTACGGAATGCATATGGCGAATCCAGGAAAAACACGTGGTGGCAGAGTCATCGTACGGACCCAATCAGAATCTGACACGTGTCCGTCCGTACGGGTGACGTGGCATCTCCATACCTGGCCAAGTGGCGTACCAAGTGGCGCTTGGCCAATCGTAATCGGGCATGATGAGTTGGCGTAGGGTACAAAATCTTCGGGCCGACGCCGGGCTCCACTTCGCCGGGCCGCTAGCAATAATACGCAAGATGCCACGCTTACCCTGGACACACGCCGAACTCCAATGGTGGCATACACATCAGCGGTTTCCGCTAGTCATAATTTCACGCATGCTCCCCTAGTGAGCCACCGGTCTCGTGTTTTCCCCAATCGCCTGGGTTTGCTATGCTGGTTAAAATATTTGAGTGGCCTGTATGGACTCACCCCATAAACTAACACCTCGCGCATGCTGTAGATTTTCGCTGACCGCTCCACCACAACACCGGCCGCTTAACTGCGTAAATGTAGTCGGCTTTATTTTGTTGTAAAATAGCGGAACATATATACGTCGGGTTGGAACTCGAATCACCGCTTCTTCTAAGCGTACCTGTTAGCCACCGCTTTTAAGCAACTCCTATGGTATACAACATTACAAAATGCCTGCTTTTGTTAAAATGTCAAGTTTAAAACCTAATGTTTTTAAAATGGTAGAAAACCAATCCCCTAGAATTTGTAAAATAATAATCCTTTTAAAGGATTAAATCAAAACTATCAAAACAAATATCACCGTGTAAATGAATAATAAGGGAGGGCTTGGAATAATTTTATGGGAGATTTTTGAAGATTTTTATGTATTTGGGAGAGATAAGGTGGATTTGGGAAATATTTTGTAAATCAATTGGTTAGTAACCAAATTGAGGAAATTTTATGTATTTAAAGGGGGCTTGAGGTGAGAGTTGGTATTCAAGTTTTTTTTCAGGTGATGAAGTCCTGATGCTGAGGTGACGGAAGAGGGGTCTTGTTGAAGAGTTTCAAATCATTCTTGCATATCAGAGCATCGTTACGCTGCCGAATTGCTTGAAGAATGGTGGTGCTTTTGTAATTGATTCTGGAGTTAATCGGATCGGTCTCTCTATTGGAGTGGACCCGGAGACGTATTCACTTTCGTGACGAACTCCGTTATCAATTGTTTGCACTTCTCTTATTCTCTCTCTTTCTATCTCTCATTTCCTTCCTTTCTGTTATGATCACCTTGATATTACTTTCATTCTGTTATTTCCTTAAGTTAATTTCGATTTAATTAACTTGAAATAATCATTGTAAAAGCATTGTAAAGTTAAGCATTTAAATACTGCAATCTAGTCTAGATCCTATACAGATCAGATAAACTAACAACATGCAAATGCTATCAACTTACCAAATCCTTGATGATGAAAATATGAAGTTGTGTCAATGGATGCTCCAAAGTGCTTGAATAGTGCTTGATTTGATGTTGTAAGATGCTTGAATGCTTGAATGTGATATGAGATTGAATTCTTGAATGAATGGGGGTTAGAATGGATGTAGAAACACTTATTTATACAATCTTGTGCCTTAGTAACCCATTCATACCTCATCATAGGCTGACATCAAGTGATTTTGAATAAAAACCCGAAAGGAATTTTGGAAATATTTGAATTTGAGCCACAATTCCATTCGCCACCCATAATGGGTCCCACCAGACCTAAAAATGGGTACAAGAACACATCTTGTATTTAATGTTGCCTATCGCCACATCTCTCAAAATGCACTTAATTAAGCTCCTATAAGGGCATAAGTGGGGTCAGCCAAAGCATAAGAAAGGGATAAATAGTGAAGTTATGCCTAGAAAAGTGTGAAATCTTGTTACAAGACTTTACAACACTTCAAAATAGGACTTGTTTAGTGATGAAAATGTGATTTTTAGGTACATTGTAATGAATAGAGTCTAGAAGAGTGTAGAAATGCTTTGCAACACTTCACAACACCTTCACAAGATGTTGTTATTTGAATTTTAGTACCTAAATATGCATGTTCAAGCCATGATACATTAGAAAATCATAGAAAAATAGACCAAACATCATGAAGCAAGGCCTAAAGGACCATGAAAATGACAAGGGTCCATTTTTCTATGGTGCACTTGGTTGCCATGGTTTCCTTTGAGCTGTGTAGAATACTTGTCCATATTCACCTTCTAATGCGTGAAAGTCTGATGTCCCTTGCTTGTCTTCAAATATACTAGCCACCTTATTACACTTGCAATTAGTCTTTCTTTGTCTACAACGTGGGTAGTATTCTGTATTAAGAGCCGCTTCTACCTCTTCTTGATTCTTTTTAATATGGAGGGTGCCTAATTGTGTAGCAAGATGGTTGCTAATGTACTCCTTCATATTTGATAGAAGATTACTCAATTCAACTTTTGAGACTCCATTAGATGGTTTGTTGATGGAAGATGTCTTATCTCCTCTAACCTTCTTTATGAAAGACCTTGAATAGTTCCTACATGCCTTGCAATTCCCCTCAAATAGTGCTTGAGAGATATATCCTACCCCAATAAGGTTAAGTGCATCCATGCAATCCTCATTAATCCCCCTTAAGAATATCAACTTTAAATACTCATCAGAGAGTATGTTTTGGTGGGATTTCTTAAGGTAAAACTAGAATCTTTCCATGTAGTCTTCTAGGGATTCGTCCTTCTTTTGTGACATCCTGAAGATGCTATCTATCTTTCTGTCTATTCCTCTACAATAGATTTGGTACTTTTCCAAGAACTATCTTCATGGTATTCCAATTTGGAATAACATCTCTTCCCACAACCATAAGCCATCTTAGAGAAGCATCTTTCAATGTTGTTGGGAATAGTTTGAGCTTGTGTGCATCTGTAGTATAATAATACCTTCTACATAGCACATCAAACTCAAAAAGGAAGGTATTTGGATCTTTCGTGACCAACCCATAGAAGATAGGTAATGCTAAAGGTGGTATATTCTTTAGGGTAGTTTCTCTCCATTGGTTGGTAATGGGTAACTCAAAAGTCACATGCTTTGGTGGGTCTTCCACTGCAATATCACCCATGGTGATGATTTTTGTATGGAAGTCTCCTTTGTATTTGATGTGGATATTGGTGTCAGGGATGATTCTTCTTTAGGAATAGCCTCACTCTGTTCACTTTGATCAACAGTATCTTTTAAAGCTTCATGTGTTGAGGGGAGAAATTTTCCCAGAGTGTCTCATTGCCTCTGTATACAATAGTTGTAACTCTTTGGATCATATGCTCCTACATAGTGTTAGTAGAACATTTTTGTGTTGATGGATTACAACCTAATTATCCTAATTCTGAAATCAAAACATTTAAAATATAAAAGCTTGAAATTACAAAAGAGAACCTTGAATGTAGCACCATCCTTGGTAATGATGCCAAAAATGTAAGGCCTCAACTAATGCTCAATCAACTTAGTGTTGGACACATAATTTAGAGGAGTTCCTAATTGAATAGTTCACTAAGCCCTTGCAAAGACTTCATTTAATTATCAACCAGGGCTTCATAATCTTTTATTGATGTTGGCACTATATTTGCATTCATGGACTCTACACGACCTATATTAGTGAGTATAAGTGGTTTACACATGTACAAGAAAATAGTAAAGGTTGGAAAAGTAAATAAAGTGTTAACTTACAAAATATGGGAGCTAACTTAATCTGCTACTGATGCTACAAGTACCTTCAAATTAACATCGTAATAGCTAACTACTAAACCTGAACTCTATAATTCACTAACACTATTGACTCTTACTTCTAACTACTTGACCTCTCTAGAGAATGACTCAAGGACATATTACATGTTAGAGTTTCCAATAAACTACAGATTTGGGTGCCTCAATTTTTGTGCACAAGTACACAAGGTTATTTTGGTTTTTTAATTTTTTTTACCATCGATCACAAAAAAAATCAGGGTTTTCATTATTTTTTTCCTGCAAAGTCAAAAAAAATATTATCAAAAAATTTGCTTTAAAAATAAAAAATAGCAAAATAAAATTTAAAAAAATAAAAAAGGTGATTTTGAAATTTTCAAAAAAGGAAGTCAATTGATTTTGACTATAGGGTACGCATTGTACCCTATGCCTTCACTGCATCACATCTGCAATAGAGCCTACAAAAGTCATCAGTTCTCTCTCTTAAACAACGACCTTTAAAGCCTGTCATTGACCTTTATAGTCGGTGGTGTCCTTTTAGGCACCCAATAGAAAATAAAAAACCAGCGGATAGTGAAAGCCAAAATCTTTCAAGATTATGTAGAATCTCCAAAACTCCAGTCAAAATTTGGCAGAGCACATCAATCTGACAAAACAAAATATTTCGTTAGATTCCAATAAAATATTCTTGAATATTCTGGCACGGAGCACTTTACTGGCAGCCGCAAAAATTTCCCGGTAGGCAAGGGCATTTTTTTTGGTGATGGCCAAATGGCCATCAAATTTAACTTTGGGAATTTTTGACATCATGCTGATGTCATCCGGCTGTACGACCACTCAACCCCCTCCAAACTCTAGTTTTCCCTAAAGGAGTAGTTTTTTCTTTTTAGCATAACTTGGGCATACAGTGTCAAAATCGGGCAAACGAGATATCGTTGGAAAGATGGTTCTGCGAAATTTATAGTTGTGTAGGTATCATAATCAGATTTTTTTAGTGGTTCCCATTATTTTCAGTCAAATTTAGATCTTCATTTTTCACTTTTGAGCTCATAAATTTTTGCTTATATCTTTGATTTTCACGATTCAAGTGACATTACAAAGGTATTTCAGAGCTCTTCAGATCTATTCATGCACTTTTTCCAGAATTTTCCCCGGTTAAATTTTATTCAATATTTTTTATTTTCACACCTTAATTACTTAGACGTTTTGGCACTTGGAAAGGATTTGTTTACGTGAGATGACATCATTTGATATGCTTTATTAGTACTGGGGTCATCAGTCTCTGATTTTTTCATTTAAGTATCATGGGTTTTTCTGTTCATCCTTCTATGATAAACTTGGATAAGGATAACTATGAGTCTTGGTGAAATAAAATCCTAACACATCTCAGGTAGCTTGATATTTTTCCTTATCTATATGGACTCATACCTACACCAAACACACCAGGGAGTTTATCAACACGGGACATCATCATATATCACATTGTAGGGGTTATTTGTTCTAGTGTTGATCTTGACACTACGTATGCTGTATTAGACATTGAATGTCCCCACATACTTTGGAAATGACTTTGGGACATCCGTGGAGACCCTCATATCTCTCCATACCTAGAGGATCCGGTTGCAGATTGTCTCATCCCTCTTGCAGATGTAGATTCCATACCCTTTGATGAAGATACTTTAGAGGAGCTTGAGTATATCACAGGTCTTGCATGTTTCAATGGTTTAGAAAATTTTCTTCATGTTTCCACTCTACAAATTAAGACTACATCAACAAATCTTGTTGTTCCTGATCAACACTACATTGCCACATCCTTGGCCCCTATTGGTTCAGTGTAGCAGGACATCATACATCTTCTAGACACAACTACGTGGGATTTATATCTTGAAGACATATCATCCTTGTTTATAGAGTCCTATATTGCAAATTTGGAGGATTAATTCAAGGACATTCATCTCCTCTTTATTGATAGCCACATCACCACTGTTGGCCCACCATCTTCATCACCTTTGCAGCTTGTTCTATATTAGTCTTCATAGGATTCTAGATCGACATCATCAATTTCCAACATGTGGATATGTGAGAAGTTTTCAAAGGCACAGATCATTTGGATTTGGATTCTAGAATTTCCCATTATTTTGGATTGGATTCTCCAATCACCAGTGGATCTGTTTCTTCCTAAAGGGGAAAATATTGTTTGCAAGCAATGGATCATATTCTATCTTCAAGCGTTCATCATTGGCACGTGAGCTCTTTCATTATGGGGGGATTCATATCTTCATTTTCTCTCTCCTATTGGGGAGACATCTATTGTACTTGCATGATAGAAGCAGTCCTTGGGGGGTCACATTGAGTCCTTCTATCCTTCTTTCTATAGTACAATCATTTCTTTTTCTCTTTTGGAGAGGAGTTTTTCCCACGTGGTTTTCTCCTTTTCTCTAGTTATGAGAGATTTCAGTTACTTGTTCATGGGTACCTCATCAAGCCTTGTATCTAGGACCCACTCTAGATTAGCCTTCTACAAGGAGAAAAAGCAAAAATGCAAGAGCAATTTGCAAAAAATGTGCAAATAATATTATTGGGAATAATGAATTACATGAGATGACTTGCTTTTATAAAGCAATATGAAAAACCCTAAAGGTAAAACCTAATTAGGACCTAAGTGAACTTAATAAAGTGTAATTAAATATTTAATTACACCAACATTATAGAGCATAATTCATGATACACGATATTGTTCATGTGCATGTAATTGAGAATCTACTTGAAATTAATTTAATAATGTAAAACATCTAATCTAATAACATAAATTAAGGTGGGTGAATAGTACCTCAAGTGGCCCTTGGTCGAGTTGTTGTACCCACACAGGAGAAATCAAATATGTGCTATTAGAATTGACTAATCATAACAGTAAACTTGAACATCTTTATTGCATATAACTAAACTCTACAATCTAACAAGAATCTTCACAAATTTCTCATTCATGAGTGCATAACAAAAAAACTAACAATAAAGTATTGTCTGTGAAACAAAACTATAACAATTTGACAAAGACGTGCTTTGTGAAAACAATCACATTGGCTTCCTTATCAATATAGACTTCTTCTTCCTCTTGTCATCTTATTGGATGATCTAGTGACTCTCGATTGACTAATTCAACGATCACCTTCATTATTTCCTATAACTATCATGTCCTCAGCATTTTGGATTCTCCCTTGAAATCTACCTGAAATGCTTTGGTTGCGGGTTGGTCAATCTAGTTGTTGCGGGCTATAGTTCTTCTGGCTGTAAGAGGTTAGTTTCATATAAAGTATACACATTATTAATCAACCATAAATTAACACAAAATCATATTGAATCTCATAAACATTCACACATTATTCCATGCAAACATCATCATGTCATAATTATATTTTCACATGATAAATTCTTGTTTAGGATGCATAAAAAACATAAAAGATATATGAGGTTCATGATTGTCTGTGAGATAAGCAACTTGAAATGTTAAAAGACAGAAACTCAAAGGAAGAAAACTAGCTATTTCCTAGGCCCATCATATTGCATAAGGGATTTGACAATGATAGTGCTAGGGGATATGAATGAATGAAAGCTTTGTATTTTTATGCCTCCCCTAATATTTGATTAATGGTGGAGATTAATTAGAAAGATCAATGGATGAAGATTAATTAGAAAGATCAATGGATGAGAAAATTCAAGATAGGGTAATACCTATAATCTAAATTTTGATGAAGGAGAGAAAGTTGAAAGAATTGAATAAATAAATTTATTTAATTCATAAAGATAGTGAGAGAAATAAATAAACATTAATTAATTTACTTTAGAAGAAAAAAAATTAATTGAAATAAATTATTTTAATTTATTTGAAAGATGAGTGTTAGTCAATTAGATAATTTTTAAAAATGATTTAATTATAAAGGGCCAAAGATAAGTTGAATTTAATTAGTTTTGGAGGGAAAATAATAAATTAATTAAATAATTAAAAACTATTTAATTAATATAGATACGATGAAAAAGATTAAGATAATTAAATAGTTAAAAATTATTTAATAATTATAGATGAAGAGAGATAATTATTAGCTTAATTAAATAATTAAAAATATTTAACTAATATAAATAGAAGAAATGATAAGAATAATGATGAAATGATAAGATGAAAATGCATTAGGCATTTTTCAGGTGTCTACAATTGTGAACCCTTGACATATTACTGTAATGGCGTGAATTTGCACCCCTTGCAAATTCCCCATTTTCATACCCTTCACCTTAGAAAATGTAATTTTGATGATGCAATCCTGACATCCGCCACCTTTCCCTATCCACTTGGCAGCCATTTTTTGTGTCGGTGGAGGAATTTTGTTAGGGACGCACACATGCCGCACTGCCGTCCTGACAAGATTCCTGCCTCTGGAATTTGTAGAGGCATTATGTTTCTCCATTAGATGTGAACTGTAACGCCTCTTGCTCCCTCGAATGACGTAGAATGACTCATTTTCCTCCATTTTACCTTTCAAATTACATATTATTTCATTCCATTCAACTTCACCATTCCTACACACTAGATTAAATTCTTGATGCTTTGCTGATCAACTTACACACTTTCAAGCTTCACCACAATCTCCATTGTAGCTACAAGCTTCTAGTCTCTTGGCTTCTCCACTCTGTTCGTTGTGACAAATTTTTTGGAGAACTTGCAAGCTCATGCCTTCCTCTACTTTCCTTGAGAGCATGTATTTATGAAGGTGATATCCACATTGTCATTTACTTTTGCATCTTCATATTTACGTAATAGTATATTGTGTTTTGTGTATTGCTTGGCACCTCCATTTCTAATACACTTTCTTTATCATTTTTTTCATCGTTACTATTTGGCTATTTGTGGAGGTGGAAACACCAAAGTGGGGGAATAATTGAGGCAATCCTCTAAAAAAATCCCCAACATTTTCCTTGGTCTTCTATGTGTAGGTACTTCTCAGTTAGATCTATTCAAAGAATCAAGTTGCACGAAGTACAGTATCACTTTCTTGTCCTTCCTTTGTCAATTTAAGAACATCCAGTTAAAGTATTCTTCTTGTTGTACTTCATTCTTGTACTTTCTTTACATTTTATCATAGCATAAAATCTCATCAGTCAAGCCATTAGTTGCTTTCCTAGTATTTTTATCTATCTCAAAAGTCCTATGTTTGTATAGTTGCTAGCACCCCATTGAGATGTCAGTGCGCCATGCTAGAGTCTATGTCCTGTGCTACTGTCCTCAGGCAGTGAGCTATCTGGGTCGTAGATTAAACTCTGGGAATTAGCTTGTTTGAATCCTTGAAACATTCGGGTTAGCAGAAGAACAATAACAACCAAATTTCTCTTCCTTTTTGACCTTAACCGCTTAACCTTTTCAAATCATTTAGCAAGCTCAAGGTAGATTAGGGTAGCCTATTGCTTAGGACCCTCCCGTGACCTGGGGTCTTGGAGCAGCCGGTCCCACTTCTCTACATTTTGGTGAACCCAACGTGAACTATTTTGGTTCCATTTTGTAGTGTTGAAGGAACCTTCTCTCGTATTCTAGGAACATTATAGGTTTGCGTGTTGTAGGGTACATAGCCTTACAACCCAACTTATGACCCTTAGCAACATAGTCAGAAGAATCCCTAGACATTGGGAAGTGAAATCTAGATAGGTCACTGTCTGATTTTTGAGCCTTTGGGGGTATCCTGAGGAAGTCCTCTCGAAGTACGTAAACATGGCCTCTTTTATACATCTACCTATTCCTTTTGCTCAACCTGCAAATGGATCACCTGCTATAACTTTTACATTGCAGGACCTACCTATGAACACAAACATAGAACCTTCTCCTTTTTACATTCACGCTCGCATCAACAAAAACATCGTGAATGGTGTACTAGTTGATCCCACATGCCGTGTGAATGTTATAATAGAGGAGACTCTACTAATAAATTTCTTGCATAAGGATGAGTATGATGAATCAAAGAGCATAATACATATGCACAATGGACTCTCAATCCATCCAATTGGTTCCATCTCTCTCTTAGTCTTGGTAGGACCTAGGAATGTAAATTCTCCTTTTGATATCATCCTAGAGTTAGACTTGTTTAGAGTGAAACTAGGCATCCCATGGCTAGTTTCCATGAATGTGGCCACTTCAGTAATTCATAAGTGTTTAAAGTTTTCTCATGAGGGCTCGATGCACTTTGTGCACGAAACTAAATATAAACCTTTGGTGTTGCGTGGGGGCTACTCGTTAGATCAATTTTGGCCTGCCCCAGTCGCTTTGCTTCCTTGAAAGATGGACTTGTTGTATCACACCTATGTTAAATCTAAGAACGGCGACATAACACCGAAGGTGACCTAACTTGTCTCCCCTTATGCCATTTCAATTAAAGGTTCTATGATCATGCAGTAGTAGGCTGCGTCCTCCTCTCAATACAAGGGGAAGGGGAAGTCTACTCACACCTAGGAGCCTTCTTCTTCTACTATTTCATCCACTTCTACTCCTCACCCTACTGTGACACCTTCAGATCTTCCTCCCATGCCTTGCTTGGGGGGCTGATGGTGCCCACTTGAAGAAGATCCAAGCATCAAGTATTTGAACTTCCTATCTTACCCACAATGTTGAGGCTCATTGTCTATGGTAAGGGGAAGGGTCCTCGTGGAGTTTCCCCTACGTCTTAACCTCTGTGGCCTCCTACTACTCTTGCCCCTTAGGTGGTGAATGGGAAGAGGCCCACTGGTGAGGCGCCTTTGTCTGCTTCTCCACTTGGCATTGTTTCCACTCCTCCACTTCTTGCTCCTACTTCGATCTAGGAGGTTGCCCTTCCATCATCAACGGTTGTGGATGACATGCCTACAACAAAACAAGAGCCTATTGTTCCTTCTCAAGCAACAAGTTCTAGTTCTTGGAGTCAAAAAAATTAGCTTTTGCGTGAACATAAGTGCCAAAGGAAGGATCTGGCTACCAAACAAGTTGCCTTGCAGATGATAGAAGGGGAGCCTGCAACTCTTGTTTTGACATCTCTTACTATGCCTCCCTCTTTAGTTCCTTTTGCTTCAGTTCTTGTCACCTTAATTTTATTTCTGGCTCCTCCTACGAATGTTGATGACCCTCACCCCAAAAGGGTGCAGGTGTTCATCATTTCCTCGGTAGAGCCCCCTCTTCTAATGTCCCTTCCAGACATCCCTCCATTTTCTTGGCTCGTGTATAGGCCAAACACCATGGTTTCATTGCAACCCTATCCTCTTCCTCCTCTCCTTTCGCTTCTTATGTGGGGATTCTACATCCTCTGTTGAAGCACAAGTTGGAGGATGACCTCGCTTCCAATGGAGGATGAAAGAAGGGATCACCCTCTTCAGGAGAGGGTTCTGCTTTGGCTTGCACCATCCTGGTGATGGAGGTAGCCCCAACATATCCTGAGTTTTTCACCGTCTCTTTCGACGAGATTGATGGTGGATCTTGGGTGCCCCCTTCATCTCTTGCTTAGTTAACACATGGCACTCTTGTTAAGTGCATGTTTAACTCGGTTGATGATGTCTTGGCTCTGTCAACGATCTTCACAAGATCTATGAATTTTACCTCACAGGAGTTGAGTGAAGAAGACCTTGAGGGGCATTCTTCCTTAGCTCTTGTAGGAGAGTCAGAGGCTACTCCCCTTGCTATCCTGCCCTTGCAGGCTCATTTTCCCTCACATTTAGGCCTCTCTTCCATGTTGATCCAATTTTTTATTTTTATTTTGTTTTCACGTTCTCTTCTTCAAATCTGGGAACTTCGAGGACTGATGATCTTTCATTGACACATATATCATGAGTTACCTATAAGAATTGATCTGACCCTGAACTCCCAAATCCCCTTGTCTCTTGATTTCTTTATCTTTTAGATTATTTATCTTTGTTTATCTTTCTCTCTTCTTTGCTTGCTTCTTAATGTTGTGGTTCCTATGTGTTGTCCATCGCATGCACGACAAAATTTCCACATCTACATCTCTTCATGAATTATGGGTGATGATGTCTTTGCATCCTCTCTCTCTCCTTAGGATGTCACGTGCTCCTTCAGTTCACATGCACCATGCTAAGGGGGGATTCTACTTCTCTGATTTTAAATAAGGTGTATTCAATGGCCAACAAATCCCTTACTAAATTTTTTTACACTTTTCAAAATTGCATACTTCAATAAGGATCCCCTTAGCAAGATTTTCTTTCAAAAATGAATTCATAGCAAAAAGAATTGGGGATTTCCTTCAAGAAGGCAATTCATTTTTTTGGATTCCTTGATGAAAGATAATATTTCAAAAAGATTCCTTGATGATAGGATCGTTTGCAAAAAAATTATCACTTTTCAAATGGAGTGTCCCTTTGAATGGTCCCCTTGCAATCTTGAAGGGTTCTCGAGGGACCCCTTTGAAAGCTTCTCCTTCAATTGTTTGTTCTAAGATATGACTATATATCTACATGAATTTTTCTTGCCTAACATGTTTTGTCTGTGGATTAACATGTTGCTTTGTAGGACCGAGCACTTGTGAAGCTACTTTTACAATCAAGCTTCGAGGACCGAGCGCCTCATTAAGCTTTCCTTGTAGGACCGGTACACAGCCAGGACCAATTAGACTCTATGGAGCCTTTCATTTTTCAGCCCTCCCAAACCGAGCACTTGTGGCGCTTCCTTTGCAACACTGAGCACTTGTGAAGTACTTTCATTCTATAGGACCGAGCACCTGTAGAACCTTTGTTCACCCTATGTGGGATTGAGCTCCCGTGGAGCCAATTCTGTAAGACCAAGCACCTATAGAGATTTTCTTCACCTTCCATAGGATTGAGTACTTGTGGAGCCATCTCCTACACGTTAGAGCATGTTAGATGTGATCTACTTCCTTGACAGTTCAGGTATATGCTTTTCAAAATTTTCTCTACTTTACCTCACATTCACTGATGCATATGCTCACTAAGTGGGGGAAAAATGTAATGGTGTGAATTTTCACCCCTTACAAATTCCCCGTTTTCATACCCTTCACCTTAGAAAATGTAATTTTGATGATGCAATCCTGACATCTACCACCTTTCCCTATCCACTTGGCAACCTGGTTTTGTGTTGGTGGAGGAATTTTGTTAGGGATGCACATGCATTGCATGGACATCCATGCGCTACACTACCATCCTAACATGATTCTTGCCTCTAGAATTTGTAGAGGCATTATGTTTCTCCATTGGACGTGAACCGTAATGCCTCCCACTCCCTTGACCGATGTAGAATGGCTCCTTTTCCTCCATTTTTCCTTTCAAATTGCCCATTCCTTCATTCCATTCAACTTCTTCTCCATTTCTACACAATTGATTGAATTCTTGATGCTTTTCTAATCAACTTACACACTTTCAAGCTTCACTATCACATCCATTGTAGCTACAAGCTACTGGTCTCTTGGATTCTCCACTTTGTTTGTTGTGACAATGTTGTTGGAGAAATTGAATTTCATGCCTTCCTCTACTTACCTTGAGAGCATGTAGTTTCAAAAGTGATATCCACCATTGTCATTTACTTTTGCATCTCCATATTTACATAGTAGTATATTGTGTTCTGTGTATTTCTTGGCACCTCCATTTCCATTACACTTTCTTTACCATTTTATACATTGTTGCTATCTAGCTGTTCGTGGAGGTGGAAACACCAAAGCGAGGGACTGACTGAGGCTGTCCTCTAGAAATAGCCCTAATATTTTCCTTGGTCTTGTGTGTGTAGGTACTTCCTAGTTGGAGTTATTTGAAGAATCAAGTTGCATGAAGTTTGATATCACTTTCTTGTCCTTTGTCAATTTAAGCACATCTAGTCAAAGTATTCTTCTTGTTGTACTTCATTCTTGTAATTTCTTTGCATTCTGTCATAGAATAAAATCTCATCAATCAAGCTATTAGTTTCTTTCCTAGTATTTTTATCTGTCTCATAAGTCCTTTGTCCGTATAGATGCAGTGCCCCACTGAGATGCTAGTGCATTGCATTGGAGCCCATGACTTATGTTGTCATCCTTAGGCAGTGAGCTATCTGGGCCACATATTAAACTCTAGGAATCAACTCGTTTGATTCCTTGAAACATTCAAGTTAGTAGAAGGACAATAACAACTAGATGGATCTTCCTTTTTGACCTTAACCTCTTAAATTTTTTGAATCATTTAGCAAGCTTGGGGTAGATCAAGGAAACCTATTGATTAGGACCCTCCCATGACCTAGAGTGTCAAGCAGCTGGTCCCCATCCTCTACAATTACATGTGAAAGGGAGGATTTGAGTGGAGAAATATTGTTACCGAGAGTAATTTAAATGAAAATAAAATGGTGTAATCATTAACTAAGAG
>VDFB02047397.1:31355060-31380718 GCA_007258455.2 Sequoia sempervirens
GGAGAGAGTGGGAGGGAGGGACGAAGAGAGTGAGAGAGAGTGGGAGAGAGTGTGGGAGTGTGGGAGAGTTGGAGATAGGGAGGGAGAGAGTGGGAGAAAGTGGTACAAAGAAACATGGTATTATCTCTTGTGAATTTGTCTTAGGGTCTGTGTTAAAGCTTGATTGATGTTTGGTTGGCCATTAGATGACCTTCTCTAAAACATAAGCCCATTTGATGAGATTAGGAGACTATAAGTTAGGAAAGGGTTTATTGAAAACACGTACTCCAAACCTTCCCACAGCCAACCAAAGCCTAAAACACCTTCAAAAGAAATTTCACAAGCTTAAAAGTTCAAGAGATATCGCTGCCCCCAAAGATTTCTTCAAACCCTAGCAGTAAACCATCATTTTCCACTAAAAAATGCACCATTTCTAGGGAATCACCTAAAAACCCTCTATTCACCTCCCTTGTGCACAAAAATTTTCACACATGTTTTATAACCATAACTAAGCCTTTCCATCAAGTTATAGAAGCATACAGTGGGTGAAAGACTTAATATGACATTTTAATGTACTCAAAACCCTTAAAATAGGGTATACAAACCAACCCTCGGTAATTGGATTCTAAACTAAACAAAATCACTTGAAATACAACCAAACCAAAACTAAAATGGAGTTAAGTTTGTTTCCCACTGAATTCCATTGAAAAGAGAGCACAATCACCCTATACGGAACCGTACAGTTCAATGAAACATCAAATCCCAAAGTGCAAAAGGATAGCAAGATTTGACGGGGTATTACTCGGATACCATGGTGCTTACAAAATATTCATATAAACCTATAGGATTGCATTGGGGCCATCTACAATAACCTATCTCCTTTTTTGTTATCTCATAGTGGTTTTCTCGTAGTTTCCAGTTTTCAGTTGATAGAAAAAGTGTCAAATGCAAGCAGTGGAAAGTTCCAAATTTGAGCAACTTTTTTTCAGCAACTTGTGTGACCAAATGGATTGTTCCAATGCATCTGAATAGGTATGCTTATGCTAGGCATGGTCCTCTTTCACACCCAAACATGCAGAACCGCTCCAAGCTACGTTGAAGCAGATTGATCCCTTAAGGGTCCAAAGTGCAAAATGGCTGCAAACTTCAGCATGTTGTTACTCAGATACCATGATGCTTAGAAACTTCTTTTCTAATCCTATGGGATCATGTTGGACCCCTTTGCAATAAATTCTCAGTTTTTGTTATCTCGGAGTGGTTTTCCTGTGGTATCCAGTTTTTAGTTGATGGAAAAAGTGTCCAATGCAAGTATTGGAAAGTTGCAAAGTGGTGCAAATTTTTTTTTGCAACTCGTGTGACCAAACAAACTATTTCAATGCATCCAAATAGGTATTTTTATGCTAGGAATGGTCCTCTTTTGCACCCAAACATGTAGAATTGCTCTGAGCTGTGTTCAACCAGATCGATTCCTTAAGGGTCCATAGTGCAAAATGGATGCAAACTTCAGCATGTTGTTACTCGGATACCATGACACTTAGAAACTTCTCATCTAATCCAATGGGATCATGTTGGGCCTCTCTACAATAACCTCTCTCATTTTTTTTTATCTCAAAGTGGTTTTCCTATGGTGTCCAATTTTCAGTTGATGGAAAAAGTGTTAAATGCAAGTAGTGGAAAGTTGCAAAGTGGTGCAACTTTTGTTATGCAACTCGTGTGACCAAACGAATTATTCCAACTTGTTAGAATAGGTATTTTTACACTAGGCATGGTCCTCTTTCATACCCAAACATTAGGAATTACTCTGAGCTATGTTCAACTAGATCAATTCCTTAAGGGTCCAAAGTGCAAAATGGCTGCAAACTTTAGTATGTTGTTACTCAGATATCATGACACTTAGAAACTTATCATATAATCATATGGGATCATGTTGGGCCCCTATACAATAACCTATCTCAGTTTTTGTTATCTCATAGTGATTTTCCTGTGGTGTCCAGTTTTCAGTTGGCAGAAAAAGTGTCAAATACAAGTAGTGGAAAGTTGCAAAGTGGTGCAACTTTTGTTCTGCAACTCGTGTGAGCAAAAATAAATGTTCCAATGAATTTGGATAGGTATGTTTACACTATGAATGGTCCTCTTTCACACCCAAACACACAGAATTGCTCCGAGCTATGTTCAACCAAATTGATTCCTTAAGGGTTCAAAGTGTAAAATAGCTACAAACTTCAGCATGTTGTTACTCGGATACCGTGACACTTAAAAAATTCTCATTTGATCCTATGGGATTATGTTGGGCCTCTCTACAATAAAATCTCTCAGTTTTTGTTAGCTCAGAGTGGTTTTCCTGTGGTGTCCAGATTTCAATTGATGGAAAAAGTGTGAAATGCACGTAGTGGAAAGTTGCAAAGTGGTGTAACTTTCCTTCTGCAACTCGTGTGACCAAAAAAATTGTTCCAAAATGCCTGAATAGGTATGTTTACGCTAGAAATGGTCATATTTTGTACCCAAACATGTGGAATCACTTCGAGTTACGTTCAACTAGATCGATCCCTTAAAGGTTCAAAGTGCAAAATGGCTACAAACTTCAACATGTTGTTACTTAGATACCATGATACTTAAAAAATTCTCATCTAATCCTATAGGATCATATTAGGCCCCTCTACAATAACCTTTCTCAGTTTTTGTTATCTCGGAGTTTTTTTCTTGTCGTGTCCAGTTTTCAGCTGATGGAGAAAGTGTCAAATGCAAGTAGTGGAAAGTTGCAATGTGGTGCAACTTTCATTATGCAACTCATGTGATCAAATGAACTAGTTCAACACATCTCAATAGGTATTTTTACACTAGGAATGGTCCTCTTTCACATCCAAACATGTGGAATTGCTCTGAGCTACGTTCAACTAGATCGATCCCTTAAGGGTCTAAAGTGAAAAATGGCTACAAACTTCAACATGTTATTACTAAGATATCGTGATGTTTAGAAAAATTTTGTCTAATTATATGGGATTGTGTTAGGCCCCTCTACAATAACCTCTCTTATTTTTTATTATCTTGGAGTGGTTTTCCTGTGGTGTCCAGTTTTTAGTTGATAGAAAAAGTGTCAAATGTAAGTAGTGAAAAGTTGCAAAGTGGTGCAACTATCGTTCTGCAACTCGTGTGACAAAACGAACTATTCCAATGCATTTGAATAGGTATTTTTATGCTAGGAATGGTCCTCTTTCACACCCAAAAATATGGAATCACTCTGAGATACGTTAAACCAGATCGATCCCTTAAGGGTCCAAAGTGCAAAGTGGCTGCAAACTTCAGCATGTTGTTACTCGGATACCGTGATGCTTAGAAACTTATCATCTAATCCTATGGGATCACATTGGACCCCTCTACAATAACCTCTCTCGATTTTTGTTATCTCAAAGTGGTTTTCCCATGGTGTTTAGTTTTCAGTTGATGGAAAAAGTGTCAAATGCAAGTAGTGGAAAGTTACAAAGTGGTGCAACTTTCATTCTGCAACTCATGTGACCAAACGAACTATTCCAACATGTCTGAATAGGTATGTTTATGCTAGGTGTGGTCCTCTTTCACACCCATAAACATGAAATCGCTTTGAGCTACGTTCACCCAGATCGATCCCTTAAGGGTTCGAGTGTAATATGTTGAAATAGGACATTCCACCTATTGTTCAAGTTGTGTCTCGGTGATATGGGTCTGATGTAAGTAGGATAGGGAGTAGGAATAAGAAAATAGCATTGGTAAAGACATTGGAAGAGATTACTAATGCTACCCCTGTTGAAAATTTAGAATTGAGGCCCCTTAAAAGCAAGGCTAGAAGAGGTGAAAAAAAGAAATTACTTAAAAGTAAGTTACAATAGGTTGGAAATAAGGCGAGGTTGTGGAGTTTGATGTGTTAAAAACTCCTGCAAGGACATGGGAGGTCAAAATTATGTTATGGTATGATGCCCTTGTTGGTAAAACAAGGGTTTTGAATAAAAACAGATGTTTGAGGGAGTAAAAGTGGGTAAAGTCAAGAGGCAGCATAATTTGGTAGTCAATTAAGTTTGTGTAGGAAAAATGAAGAGTGTTGGAATAGGTTTTGAGGTTCGGGTTTGAGTTTGGGGGTTCGGTTCACCGGTTAGACCAAAGTTTTTTTGGAGGGGGGTTCGGTTCGTTTTGGGTTCGTTGGTACAAAAATAATGTAAAAACAAAATATAAATATATATGCAGCCTACAAGCATGAATTGGGATTAGAATATCACATAACATCACATAAACAACAAAACCACCATAAACTTGAATTTCATTTAAAACATGCATAGTAAATATTCATCATTGAAAATTGAATTGTTGTAGCTTGATATACAAAGTCTATTGATGTTAGGGTTCAATTTGTATGATTTTGAAAAAAGAAGCCAACTAAGTAGAGTTATCAGTGTTCTTCATAAATCATAAGAATTTGTTTAGTACACTAGCCATTTTGATGTCTTCTTTCAATCTCAAACAATATTTTGTATAATTGTTACATTGGTCTTGAGAGTGGTAGCTTAATACAGCTTCACAATACAAAATTTGGTTTACCTATGCAATGTAACAATGGCATAGGAAAACAAATTCTTTCAAAGAACCAAAGGGTTCAAGTGCAAAATTGAAGTGTATAAACACATTTATTTTTGTAATATCAACGATACGTTTTGAAACTTCCATGCATTGCTAATCTAAAAGGAAAAGTCTAATGTATCCTTTGCTTAATTGAGTTGTTGCAATCAAACAATTAAATATACTGGAATATTTTTATCAATAATTTCATAGAATACCAATTGAAAACATGTTTTTTTCTTTTAGATAAAGTTGTTTACCATCAATCAATTAATTTATTCAAGACAAACCATGAAGGACAACAATGATCAATGCTATGGCTAACCAATTAATAAGTATACACGTGAATAAGTCAAGCATGTACATGTGAATAAGGGAAGCACAAGTAGTCACAAACACGTATGCCTTGAAGTATACACACAAATACATAGTATACACAACTTAATACAAAGTATATGCACGAATACAAGGTATACACATGAAAACACATAAGTCACAAAGTATACATTGGAACACACGTGAGTCACAAAGTATACATGTAAGTTGTAAAGTATACACTTGAATACACATAACTCATATCTATTGAACCATGAATTTATAACATGCAAATATGGACACCATAGATAAAAAGATTGGTATTCACCAAATAGCTATGTATGCATACATCGATATATAACGATATAAGTATAAAATATAGGTAAAAAATAGCCATATAGGCTTACGAGAATGCCATATAGGCATACAATGTCAAATATATCCAATACAAAATATGTACAAAATTTCCATGTAGGCATACAACAAAGGGCTTTGGAATCAAAAGTCATTGCTCTCCAGGCTCTTGAAATAAACTCTTGCCCTTTCCTTGTCGATCGGATGGCGATAGGTCTCTCACTCATTTGTGTTGCACTCAAGCAGTACTCCTACTACTCGTCCTATTACTGTTAAGTTCTTAGTGAAGTTTTAACTATTACAATAAGAAGTAAAGACATTAATATATAGAAATTACATTATAAAAATGATATATTTAAAAAAAATCACTTACAACCATTTCATGATCACTCTCCATGAGGGAAATATTTGCACCCTGATGTTGAGGTGTGCTCAAGCCCTGTATAAACCATCCAAATAGAAATTAGACTATGAATCAATAATTTGGTTTGATTTTTCACTCGAACTAACATCTATAACAATGAATGTAAATTGAAATTTAGTAAGTTGCCTCATACCTCACCTGTCAGAGCCATTCAGGATTGTATAGCAGATGAAACACCGATATCCATTTCCCTCGTAACATTTGGAGGTGTTTCCACAATCAACATCTAAAAATAAAACAAAAGAATATTTAATCACAAAAAGTTACAATAGCGATCCACATCTTGACTTATAATGCATGAGATTAGAATGAACAAAATTTTGAGTACTTATTAAACTATATATTTCTGATTATCATGCTTACTATTTTCCTTATCCATATCTTGTTCAAAAGGACATTTTTTTAGGCTTTTAACCATAGCAGCAAGCCATTCAATCATTTGATTAAATTCTTTCATAGACATGTACGATAATTGTGGTGGCATAGAGAAGGCAGTGAACTATTTGAAAAAGTGCCTCAAAATAAATGGGGTCTCGTGGTGATGGAATGCTATTACAAACAAATGCATGTCATGGCATTCCACAACCATACGACACATTTATTTTAGGCATTTTAAAAAGAAATTCATTTCCTTCTCTATGGTATTATTGCTTACTATTATGCTTTGATAGATATTTTTCCAAGCATCCATAGTTTGTTGGAAAGCACCTATTTTAGGATTCTATCCATAGCAGCAAGGGAGCATGAGTAGTTTGATAAAATTCTTTGGTGCACATGTATGAAAAATGTGGTATCATAGAAAAGGTGGTGAGCATTTTGAAGAAATGAGTCGAAGAAATGTGGTCTCATGGTGATGGAATGGAATTCCATCACCATGAGACCACATTTCTTCAAGGCATTTCTTCAAACTACTAACTACCTTGTCTATGCTATTGCTTCCTATTATGGTTTCATAGATTTTTTCCAAGCATCCATAGTTTGTCGTGCAGGTGCACCTTTGCAAGCACATGCCTCCATGTGAAGAAATTGCATCACTGCTTATGTTGACTTTCTAAACAACTATATATTGTAGTTGAAATTTTGTCATCTATCAACATCTAGTTATTAGTTATGGAATGTGAAGTAATGCTTTGAGTTTGAATGATGTGCAATGCAGTGTAACCAACGATATGAATATAAACTACACAAATCTATTAAGTAAAATTCATTAGTTAAACTCTTTATTCTATTACCTCTGTGAAGGTTTGAGTAAATCCATTGGCACTGGGAGGTGTTCCCTCAAAACCTCCAATATTACCCTGTTCAACATCCAAAATCACATATTAAAATACCATTCGTAAAACAATTCTATTAACATGTAATAAATTTATAATTGTTTACTAGTTACATACCCCACCGATAGGTGTACTATAGAAAAAAGTAGGTGAAGGGCCGGCATATCGTGCTCAACATTGTGACCCTGCAATTTTAAATTAAAATCATAAAACTAAATTATTTAATCTTGCATTTCAAAATCAATATTTAATAAATTAAATTCAATGAACATACGAAATTTTACCTGATTATCAATGTCATACGTATCATGCAAAATGTCAGCCACCCTCTCCATCTTCGTAGCTGGATATAGATCATATGAAGCAGCCTTCTAAGTGTCAGTGGGGTAATATGAACAAGTCACCCCGCAAGATTGACACACATGGGTTCAAAGGCAACCACTCGAAGAGTCCCCTGGATGGCATTGTAGAATAGGGCTAGTATGATGGATGACACTTTGGGTGAAAGTGCTAATTTCTTGAAATATCTCTATGTTGGCACACTCCTTCGTGATGACATACATAGCAATGTACTCACAAGGTGGCCTAGCGAGAGCTCATCTCCCTTGCCGCATAGGATCTGGCTATGCACTAGGCCTATCCTGAGCTGACCCCGTACCTCTCCCATGGAAGTCCCTCATATCAAAATAATTTGGGATTTTGTTCAATATGAACTCACTGTATAGTTTCCTAAGAAAATACTGGGGCACTTCACAATTGTTACATGGTCAGTCATCAAAGACCATGTACCACCTATCATAAAAATGGTTCCTAATCTCTTGGTGGTGGCACTAATGAATAGGAAACCTCTTCTCATTGAGGCTAAGATTTTGATTCAATGTGCGTGGGTTAGTGAATAATGAACAAAAATTACCTTTTGTATTTTTTAAATCATTTACTTGTTTATATGACAGTTTTTCCGCATAATATGCCCTAGTTGCCTACTTCCTATCTTGACATCTAGTTATTTGTTTGCTAATTGAATCTACATTTTTTAACATATATTTCAGTGAATTTGTGAGGGTCATTCTTTATGTGGTTGAACCATTTGGATCACTCAACCTACTAATAAAATCCTCAATTTGTTTCTTGTTGTTCTCAATCTCACTCATTAAATTTTGTTGAGTGTCAGGAGGGTGTTGAGTCATTGGTGGAGAAGGTGGTTGTTGAGGTTGATTTTCTTGTTGAGTATTTTGTTCTTTAGGATCTGGTTGCTCTTCTTGTTGAGCGTTTTCAGGGTTTGCGGGTTCATTTGCATCTCCTAAAAATTCAAAAAAATAAAATCAAATATAACCTAAAACTAACAAAATCAACCTAAAACTAAGAAATTCAAAACAAACAACAAACAATACTTACCTCTCCCACCTCTTCGTCATCGTGGCACCGTCCTTGCAAAGAAATAGCAACTCTTGTTGAATATTTTTGTCCAATACCTCCTCCTAGAAAATGAGAGCAAAAGTTGGGGGTTTTGGCCGTGGGCAGAAGAAAAAAATAGTCGAAGTGAAAATGAAGACTTTCACTTTTTTTTTGCTTTTAACATGCAATAATGCAAGCGTGTTATAATGCGCTTGTGCTATGAGTTTTCCAACTTTTTTAAGAAAGTGGCCATGAAATTTCTACCCAACTTCATGCACCTGCCCTGTGGCATCATGTTTTGGTCGCTTCCTCTATCGAATCATCTGCATTTTATTTTTCTTTGAAACACTGCTATTCTAACAATATTTCGAAGAGCCTAGGCAAAATGTAGACATCTAAATTTGGCCACTCCCACACTGTCAAATTCACCTCTTTATTAATCTATTTTGCATCTTTTGTTAATATTAATTAAATTGATTAATTTAATTAATATTCCTCTCTTTGCCTAAAGTTTCATAAATTACCCTTTCATCCCCTCCCTCTCTAAATTAAATAAATACATCAATTTATTCAATTTAGTCATTTAGCCTTTTGAATTTAAATCAATTTTAAATTCTTATTTTTCTCTCTCCTTGTCACATCCTCCATAACCCTCTGCTGATATGGATTCATTTAATTAATCCTTAATTAGGATGTGCACACCTTAATTAAGATTAATGTCACATCCTCCATATTCTCCAACTTGCTTCTAATCCCTCATTAAGTTTCTTAATCACCTATTTGGACAACCTTAATATAATCCCCTTGCTACATTTAGCATATCTTTTTGGTCAACCTTCACATTTTCCACATTTACCCTAGACCCTCTTCCCCATGTGAATTTAAAATTCACTTTTTATTCCTCCAAGGATTCTCCTCTTCCCCATGTGATCATTGAAAGGTCACATTAGTCACATGAAGTCAAGAACCTTCTATTATAAGGACCTTGTCTTATCCACAAGATACGTTTCAGGCTCCTTCATAAGAACCTTGTCTTATCCACAAGGTGCTCCTCATATGAATTTAAAATTCATATTTATTCTCCCAACCACCTTATCCATTCCAATCATGTGAATTTAAAATTCACATTTATTTCCCCAACCACTTTTCTCTTCCCCATGGATATTTTTGAGGAATACTAAAATTCCTCGTATGTCACTTTCTTCTCATATGGGAACAAGAAGTTCCTTTTTGAGGAAATCTTCTCCCCTCCCAAGATACTTTCAAAGTACTTGTCCTTCTTCCACATCATTTAGACCCTTTCCGTCTCACCATGTTCTTTGGACACTTCATCCTCGACATGGCAAGATGTGAGGGCTTGTGAGTCCTCAACTCACCATAGCTCTCCATCTTGGCCATGGTGGCTCAATCCTAACCGTTGAATTCTCTAGAGAATTCATTTTTTTCTATAAATATCCCCCCTTCTCATTCATTCATTTACCTTATGCATTTTATCAAACTCATTTAGCACTTGCTCATCTTTTGCATTCAAGCTCTAGTTCATATCCTCCATTGTTGCACATTTCCAGGCTTGCATCCCCTTCATTTACATTCATCTCTTAGAATACCCACATCCTCCATTGCACTTTAACCTATTTGCATATCATTTTAGATCATCTTGCCACCAAAGGAGCACACATCCAAGCTTTAATCAAGGGCCAACCAAGGATATCAACACAGATAAAAGGCATAATCACTTTTTTTTTATCTTTCTTTTGTTTGTGTTCAACTTAGGCTAATCTTGAAGTGGTCTAGTATTCTCTAGTTTGTATTTCTCGATTTGTTTTGCATATTTAGGAGTAGAAACACTTGCACACAACTACATATATCAATATCATCTATTTTGCTTTTGAATGACAATTTATGGATTATTAGAAGCCGCTTGAAACAATATTTTTTAGCCTTTAGCTATTTACACCAATTATTTTGAAAGATATTTTTTCATTGATTCTTGTTCCAATTAAGTTTCCAAGTTTGGTTCAAATGTTTTGTCAGATCTGTGTGTCCTGTTAACATTTCTTGTAAACTTGATTAAGGGTTTTAAAAGAACAAGCAAATATTTTTTTAATTATTATTTTTATTTTTTATTTTTATGTTGAGAGGTGTTCTCTAGTGCTTACAAGAAGTGGACTATAATGATGCGAGTATGCTAACAAAAACTCTTACCTTTTAACTTAAATTTGACAATGATTTCTACATTAAATATTAAAATTTAATAATAAATAAATATATGAAATACAACTTAAATTTTATTTTATTTTTGTCCTTATTACCCTTGTTTTTCTTTTTATAAACACAAACTTTAAAAAAAAATATATATATAATTATAATACATTTCAACCATCAAAATAAAAGAAAATAAAAATGTATTACTTGTTGAAATAAAATAAAATAATATTGTATTTTTCATCTATTTAATTATCTTAAATCCATTATTTTATAAATACCAAAGACCAATAGATATCTCTTTACATAAATGTTTTTTTTGTATTAAGTATAATAGAAGCAACAAATACTAATCACATAGGCAAGATTCTCATCTGAGGATCAGCTCTAGATTACCCCCCATTATAGAATATCACCAATTATCCCTTTTACATGAGATCAAAAAGCAAATCCCAATAGTATCTGTATCAATTCTAGACTACCCCGTTACATAATATCAACAATTATCCCCATTTGTATGAGGTCAAAAGAGTGGATCCCAAAAGAAAAACTTGTATCAAAGTGTCATTAGTTACATCAAAGCATCATTAACAGAATATACAATTATATAGATCATTGTCCTATATAAACATCTACTGTAGATCAAAAAGGATATATATATAGAGCATGTTTGTTGTCCTCTGATTGTTTTACTCTATCCCATTACCATCCCTCATAGTTATCATTGTCTCTGCAGTTGAAAATTCTTCAACAAAGGGTTCCATTAGCTATCCATCCTTGTTCTGAGTCTTGTCAACTTTAGTGCACTTCCCCTTTGCTTAGAGGTCCTTCCAAAATGCATGAAGAACCCTCAAGAATGCATCCACACCTAGATTCCCCTCATGCCACATATGCCCAAAGCATGCTTCTAGGATATCAATTGTGATATTTCTGTTCTCTAGGTCCTTCCAAAATTTGTCCTTTGAGAGTTCCACCATAATGTAGACTTACATGGCAACATTGTATAACATGAGTCCTCTATAAGACTCAGTAAGAACCCTCTTCCTTCCTTGAAACATATCTTTATTCCTTACTTTCTAGATGGCCCATAGAATGTCAAATGAAAGGTAGAGCCAAAATAAGGCAACAATTTTCCCCATTTTTACATTATGGTTAAATAAAATATTCTCAGGAAGGGGTTGATCATTATTCCTCCAGATATTTTGCTTGTTACAAAACAACTTCCATATCTCTTTAGAAAAAATACAGTCAAAGAAAATATGATTAATTATCTTAGGTATTCTACAAAGGCTGCATATATCAATATCATTTGTTATGCTTTTGAATGACAATTCTAGATTATTAGAAGCCAGGTTTGAAACAAGAGTTTTTAGCCTCTAACTATTTACACCAATTAGTTTGAAAGATCTTTTGTTCCAAATAAGTTTCCAAGTTTGGTTCAAATGTTATGTCAAATATGTGTGTTCTATTAGCATGGAGTACATTTCCTTAGTTTTGGATTTTATTATATTATTGCCATTTTGCCATTGAAAGTCTTTAAATTGAACAGTACCATTCTTTGTTTCTATAGAAAATTTTATCTGACTGCAGGCCTCCCTAAGGATTGTGTAAGTCCTCCAATTAGTGAGAAGAATATTGAATTCAGAGCTCAAATTATTCCAATATTTCAACTTACCATCCTTCAAAATGTTTTTGAAACATTGGATTCCTTTACGGGCCCATTCTCTTGCTAAGTAGCTTTGAATTAATGCAAGTGGCTTCCCTTTGTGTTCTAGGTTCCACCATATAGATCTGTTAGCTTGGATGATCCCATTGTCCCCTTTGGTGAAGTGGTATCTTGTTAGGAACATTTTCATCAATTCCCAGGCTTTCCAAATGGTTCTAAAACAAAGGAACCTGTAGGTAACATAGTCCATTCACTGCTAAGGATGTCACTAAGTGGTAGAGATTTCCATGTTTTTGCATGGTTAGGGATGGCATTGAGCATATTTTTTTTATCAATGCCTTCCAAGGCTCCCCTCCTTCTAGTGCCCCAATCACCCACTACGCAACCAAAGCAATACCTTGCAGCCTTAAGTATTTTAACCCCAAACCTCCCTTGAGTTTTTCAATTGTGCACCATTCCCATTTCATTGAGTGTCTCTTTCTTTTACCTTTCCCATCTGACCACAAGAAAGCTCTTATCCTTTTCTGGATATCATTGATCTAATATGAGTTGAAAAACCAAACAAAAGCAAAGTATATGTTGTAGGATGAGAGTATCTTTTGACAGACTTGGATCCTACTAGCCAAGGATAGAAATTGTCTATTCCACATAGCTAGCTTCTTTTCTATTTTGTCCCTAATCCATTGCCACATCTCCTTTATATTGGGTTCCACATCAAATGGGAAACCAAGGCATCTTACCAATTTCTGAGGACCACCCCATTGAAGTCCAAAGTTGTTTACCCAATTTGGAGGTTTTTCTTTCCATCCCAAAAGACAAGATTTTGAGGGGGAAATTTTAGCCCCAAAGGTTAAGTAGAAGACATCTAATTTCCCCATTAGATTTGCAAGGTTGTCCTTCTAAAAGTTTAAAAAGAATGAGGTATCATCGACAAACTACAAATTTAGGAGCTCATTATCATCTAGTAGTATAATTCCCCTTACCCTTGGGACTGATGAGTTCTCCCTCAAAACATAGTGCAATGCATATGAAGCTATTACAAACAATGTCGGTGCAAGTGGACACCCTTGCCTTATGGATCTCTCAAGGGATATTTCTTGAGTAAGAACCCCATTTACTTCTACCTAAGTAGTTGCACCTTGAAAGAGGGTTTTGACCATATGAAAAAAGGAATTGGGAAATCCAAAGGCCTTCAGAAGCAAGAGGAAAAAATCCCACTCAATTCTATCACATGCCTTCTCAAAGTCCAGTAACAACATTGTTGCTTCCTATCTTGTTTTTTTCGCACAATTCATTTCCTACCAACTCATAATCAGATTTTCCAGTATTTATCTTCCCTTAATGAAACCTATTTGTGTGGAGTTTAAGATAGAGGGAAGGATAAGTGCCACCTTATCTGCTAATATCTTACCCAAAATATTATATGAAACATTGAGTAGAGCAATGGGTCTCTAGTTTTTAACTAGAGTTCTATCTCCCTCCTTTGGAATTAATTTGATTACCCCTTTGTTGATCTTACTTCCTAGTGTGCCTCTTTTAAACGCTTTCTTGTAAACAAGGAATGGGTTTTCACACACCCAATCTAGAATTTTTTTGTAGAATTTTGTAGGGAGGCCATCTACCCCTAGAGACTTGTCATCTTTGAGCGAGAGTATGGCTTTTCTAACTTCCTCTTGGGATATTTCTTTCCTTAGTTCCCTTGGCATTTCTTCACTGACCTTCCTTGGAGAAAATTTTTAAATATGTTCCATTGCCTTGGCATTAGTCTCCATCCCTCCCTCAAAGGAGAAGAAGCTCTTATAGAACTGAAAGAACCGCTCTCTTATCTCTTCTTGATTGACCAAGGTGATGCCATTTAAACAATGATCTGATCTATATGCTCCCTAGCTCGCTTCTCCTTAATATATTTGAAGAAAAAATTTGTTCCTTTATCGCCACTCTCTAGCTAGTTCATTTTAGATCTTACTCTTAGACCCTGTATCTTGTAATTCTAAAGCCTCCTTATGCTTTTTTTGGCCATAGCCAGCCTATTTGTGAGTCTTTCATCCATAGGATTTGCTTGCAGATCAATTTCTATTTGGAGAAGCTTATCTTGGAGGAGAGTCTCCCTCCTTTGATTACATTTGGCTCTCTTTTTCCTAATTGTTTGAAACAAAAATTTCCATCCCTCTGTATTCAAATTCCATCTATCAATGGGGGATAGGCTTCGATGCATCCATTTGTTGATAAGCCTGAGGGACAGTATGGCATTTCTATAGTCATTGTCCTTAAGGAGGTTGGTATTGAGGCAAAAACCATTATTGTTGCCAGGAACTTTTTGGTGCACCCTCTTTGAGGAAAAGCTTGACCCTTATTGGGTGGTGATCAGATAAGGAGTATGGAGTCACTTCAACTTTACACCCTTCCTTCACCAGGGAGACCGAGAAGAATGCTTTGCTTATGTAGAACCTATCAAGCCTACAATAGATTCGCCTACCACCTTTTTGAGAATTGCACCATGTAAACCAAATGGTTTGGTTGTCTTTCTTCTATCCTTCAATAGGATCTTCAAGTTTCAGTTTGTATTTCATTCTTTTCCAATAAAACCTCTCATTTCCTTTCCAATTTAGGCCTATTCCACCCCATTTATCTTCCTCTCTCTCTACAAAATCAAAGTCCCCTCCAATGAGCCAAAGAATATCTTGCAAGCTGTATAGCTAGTTTAGAAGGAGGATCATGTCCTTATAATCATTAAGGGAATATACTGAGCAAATCCCAAAGCAACTTTCTTTATTCTTAATAATCACCTAGACAACTTGGTTGCAAGGGAAGGTCCCAAAGCTATCCACAAAATGTGACCAATTATTTTCCACCAAAATTACAACCCCCCCTTTTCCCTTTTCATGCTTGGTGGAAAAATGAGTTGCTTCTTTCCATATCACCCTTAGACTAGTTTCCAAGGTGAAGCCAATGGCTTTAACCTCTTGCAGTAGGAAAAAGTCCTTTTTCCTTCTTTTGTGCTAGGAATCTTCTTATAACATGTTTTCTATCAGGGGTTTCAAGTCCCCTTACATTCCAAGAAATGAAATTGACATCCATTATGTTTCTTCATTGTGTGGGGGTCCCTTATCACATTTGAAGTTATCAAAACATTTGGGTAGCCTATTTTCTACTTCCATCCTTTTGGCACTAGGAGGCAGTACTTGTAATCGCACTAAGTTTCTATCTTTTGTCCTTTTGGAGATGGTTGGGATCTTTATCCAGGAGGGGGTTTACCAATCTCCAATACTTTCTTTTTCTTATACCTCTAATTCCTTTTTATTATGACCTCCATTGGAGTCTCTTCTCCATCAGTGGTCTTTGTTGTGAAATTTTTGCACACACGCCCCACTGAAAGTAGCGACCCTCTTTTGCTTTTGTTTTTGGTGTTTTGGCCCTTGGTTTTTTTTTTGAGGTTTTGTTTCCTTAATGCATGCTTGAATGATTATTTTATTCGTACAATTTCCCCCCTTCTAGGAAGCATTTTGAAAATCTAATGTTCTGAACTCATTTCGGGTTTTTCACTGTTCTCGGGAAAATCCACTCCTGGCAAAAATCCCTGAATACTCTGAAAACCTAGTGTTGGCTGCTTTACACTATGATCCAGAAATGTCGAAGTCTCGTGGAATTCTGTGTTGGTCAAATTTCTCTGAATATCTGTTGTCCTATCAAATTCTTAGGTTTTGGTCGGGGTTGTCTTGTCGACTGCATTAATGCTCTTTGTACGATTTTTGCAACCGGTATTAAATCAATTTTGGGGAGTTTTATGCCATTAAGTTTTATCATCATTTGCTTTCAATTGATCTAAAGTGCTTGATCCTCAATGCTTGGCTGGATTTGGCATATTGGATTTGTGAATTCTTTGATTTGGTGGTGATTTTTGTGGGCATCATCTATTGTTTACTAAGGCGCTAAAGATTGTTACCTGTCATTGTTGTAATCGAGTCTCACTTCATCAATGGTATGTATGCATTGCCTTGTTTTTTATTGTTGCTCACTTGTGTAGGCCATAAAGAACCTTTTGTAAACCTAGCAAACGAGTAAGTTGAACCCAAGCTTGTCTTGTGCATTCATGGCAGAATTTTAGGGTTTCATGCTTAGGGCATCACAATTCCCCCTCAATTTACTTTAGGATGAGCCTCAAATTTAAAGATGATCTATAGGAGGTTCAAATCAAGTTTTTTTCAAGCCCAAGATCCTCAAATTTGTGATTTTTTGATCAATTTGAGTGAGGACGTGAGAAAAAGTTGACATTCGGGTTTTCCTTCAACTTCGAGATTTTCCTCTGCTAGTGGAATTCCCCGATTTTCCATTTTCTCTTTTTTTTCTCGAAATGTGCAATGATCCAGAGTTATTCCTGCTTCACAAATTTCCGTTCCCTCAATATTTTCCTGAATTTTCCTTTTTCCCTTTATTTTCGTGGAATTCATAGACTGCTATTTTTGCGGATTTCTGTCCTAGGCAGAATTCTCTAAAACTTTGTTAAAACTGAAGAACTGAGAGATAACATGATTTATTAGCTGGTGATTATGCATTGTATGATCAACTTGAATTATTTTAAGATGTATCATGTTGTTTCTTAGTTAATGACAGTTTATTAAATGATTATTGGATGCTTTTATGTTTATTTCGCTAAAATCTGCCTGGTTGGGAATTTCCCGAAATTTCTCTTTCACCTAGATTCCATGGGAGGACTAAAAACCTGAACTTTGATATGATCAATTTATGAGGTTTTAGAGAATTTTGTTTATCATGGGACTTATATTGAGATTGAATATGTCATTTGTGATTAATTAACTTGGGTTTCATGTGATCTTTATTATGGTTTCTTGGTTAAATGTAGGCTGAGTCAAGTAAGGCGATGACAAGTGGAACTGGGGGTAGAGTGATGGATCCAAATGCAGAGGGGTCTTCCCTTTATAAGGAAAAAAGAATCAAAATGGATATCAAGAGAAGAATTTTTGAGAGCAAGCCTACTTCAATCTGGTCATAGGTAAATGATACAAACGTTGGGAGAAGAAGGATAGTAAGATTGTCGTAGAAGGAAAAGGAAAGCTTCAAGGTAGGGGAGGACGTTGGCCCACCTGTGATAAATGTGGAGAGCTAGGGAGAAACAGATTTGTGCCAAAGCATCTTAGCTTGGAGCAGTTGAGAAAATGGTAGCGAGATGTATATTCTCCAACCAATGAAGACCCGATCACTAAACATCAGTTGGATGATGCAACTACTTACATTGCAGTTATGTATAAATATCCAACCCTTAGGATAGATTGGGATAAAGTTGTTAATCAATCAAATGATGAGATTAAATCTTTGGAGAGGAAATTTAAAGTGTTGATTACTCCACCCTTGGCTGACTTACAAAGAATCTTCTTGAAGCCGCAAGATCAAATAGATAAAGATAGGGGAAAGAGCATTTAAAACAGCCCGCTACATTGAAATTTGTGCTTCCCCATTATTCCTCCATCCTTCACACGCATTGGACCAAATTACATTGAGATCCCAGGCTGACCTGGATGAGTCCCAAGCATTTAATGCTATTTCATGTTGTTCTAGAACTTCTTGGGCTGACTTGTTTGTGGCCATTTTTTTATTGTAAACCCTAATTCGACCGACATATCTTGGGAGATTTCTATAAATAAGGCATTATGCCTCATTTGTAAAGAACTAGAGTAGAAGAATTAGACTTATAAGCAAGTAGGGTGGTAAACCAAGAGTTAGTTCATTATGAGCAAATGTTGTAACACATAACATTGGAATTGTTGTTGTTATTGGATAATTCAATACCATTGAAGACATTCTGATTTTTGGTGATCTCTTTGTGTTAACTTATCTTGCATGGTTCTAATGATTCTATCTTTTGAAATTGCTCAAGTTTATTTGATAGATGTGCTAGGTTTAATGTTAGATGAATTAATAATATTTATGATTTGGTACTTGAGGTGTTACAAAAATCCCTGGTCCATACTTTTCGCAGCTAGTTGATTGTTGGTTGCTTTGCAAAGTTAGCCTGGACTTTATATTCATTGTGCTTAGTTCAATTGTGAAGCTTTATCCATTTCAATTGCAATAGGGTTGTTTTAGATGAATGTTCATGATCTGAAAATCTTTAATTCCTAAGAAGATTGCACTATTTTTGTAAGATTACAGATTTATTTGGGTTAAGTAGGAATTAGTTTCTGAGGGATTGGTCCATTTCAAGTGTTTCATCATTTGCATTGTTAATCTTAGGAGTAGTTTTAAATTTAGAAGTCTCTCAAAACCTTTCTCTTTTTTTGTTTTCTTTATCATTTGGGTTAGATTTAGGATTGGAAGTATCACCATATTGTTAGATCTGATAAATCTAAGGATTTAGTATTTTCTTGTAGTAAGGTCCCTTTATGATTACCAACATTTTCACATTTATCACTGAGTTGTTTATGCATTGCCAAGACCTAACATTAGAGACCTTGGGGTTATCTCTTAAGGCATGTTGATAGAGATTTACCTTTCATCAGAGATAGGATATTTGTATCTTGTCTGAGTTGTTGCTATGCAGAAAACACCGTCAATAGTCTCCTTAGTCGAGAACAACCCAAGGTCATTTGAAGAATCCATGTATGACTATGATGCAAATCCATCAGAACTCACCACTCCACCAAGGAATTTAAGGGGATTCATTGCTTGATTTGGGACCATAATTTCATCAACTTTTTCACTTCCATTTACAAAAGACACAGTATTGAGGGTAACAAAAATTTTCAATCTTTCCTCCAGACCATCAGGGTGAGTGTTGTCAAGATCAACATCGGTTCCTTTAGTAGGTATTTCCTCCCAGTCCACATCCTAATCTTGAGAACAACACCCAATGTCCAGGGTTTCAATTTCACCTCTAGAGATATGTATTGGCATCTCCCCACTTATTTCCAAGGGACAACTCTTCGGTTGAGATTCCAATGTATTACTCTCCTTAAACTATTTAGATTTAAAGGAGTACATATCTTTGGCTGGTTTTGGATTACTTTCTTTAGGTTCTTTAACTTGCCATATGTTTTGCAGGGCCAACTATTGGGAATTTAGTTTGACATTGTTTACTGGTTTATCATACCTTATTTGCTGGCCAAGTTTAGAGTCCTCCTTTCCTTTTGGAATTCCTCAATCTCTACATTTTCATTCATTATACTATTATCTATTTCATGTATTAGAGATGTCAGACTATCCTTGACACATGATGCACTTTTATTAGTTTTGGTTGCTTCCACATTCTCCAACTGAGGAGAATTATTTCTTTTCTTATTATTGATCTTGGGGTTTGAGGGGGAATACCTCTCATCTAATTGCTAAGGAGTAGGACTATGTTCCACAATTCCCTCCACCTTATTTTCATATCCATCTGCCTGCCCATCCATTGTCAAGGGCTGCTTTTTATTTTTGCTACCTCCACCAAAGGTGGCTTTGGTGTTGGTTTTATTTCTTATTAATGGGAAGTTTCGTCTAATGTGACCTTTGCATCTACAAAAGTAGCAAACATTCAGCCCTCCCAATGTTTCCAGTTCACAAAAAAACTGCCAGTTTTCAATTTAATTTCCAAGACCTCTGGAAGATCTACTCCTGGAGACAAGAATACCAATGCCCATACATTAGAGTGTGGGAGAGGGGTTTTAGTATCATCAAATTTTAATATATTTCCATATGGTTCCAACAAAAGTGGAATGAATTTCTAGAGACAGGGAGGAACATGCTTGATAACTAGCCATCCAAGGCTAGAGAGGGTCAAGACCTGCTCTTCTAGTCCATCAGGAACCCATGCCAAGGCACGAAAGACAACCATCCCAACATTCCAAAATTGTTTTTTATTAACTCCTCCTGAGAATTATGATTATTAAAGAAAATGACATACAATCCCTTTTGCATCATACGACAGTAAAAGAATTGCAACCCTAGTTTGTTTTCCCAAATATTATGAAACCACTTTTCCATATACTTCCTTGTCGGAACCCTATTGGGATCGATAGAAGCAAAACAAATAGCAGTTTTCAACAACCTACCATCCTTTTCGGAAATTGCCTCATCTAGGGTTTCATTAGGAATTAACACATCTTTCAACAGAGGAGATGGGGGATGCTTACCTTGTTCCTTTCTTCCATTTTCTTGCCCTTTGTCGAGTCCCTCAAGCATAAACTTAGCAGCCCGCGGAAGCTGACTCCGTTCACCTGTGACAATGTCTCAGAATGACTTGGGTGTGGCATTATTGACATTGGTTTTGGAAAATTCATTGATGGAACCATTCGGGGGATCTATATCCCTGGCCATTAACACCACAAAGCCACAGATGTGGCCTCACACAAGAAAATCGACCAACAAGATGCCCCCATAACACCCACAACAAACGAAATTAAACGAAGATACCACCAGGCACAAGGTAGGATCATCGTACACCAGGAGAAATAATGAACAATCATGGAGGAGGGCCAAGCCTCCTCCATGGCTTACGGGTGAACCCCACCACCAAAACCCTCACACGTGCACCAGTCCTTCATTGTAGAGTGAAAAACAAAGTCTACCAAATAAATAAATTTAAGAAAAATATTTTTAAGAGAAATTATATTGAGAAAAAAAATCCAAAATAAAACAAAATGGAAAGGAGGCCAAATAAAATAGGTAAAAATAAAATTAAATAAAAGAAAAGAAGCCTCTGCTAAACGCCATCTAAAATATCATAAGTTATTATCAAAATTGTTACAAGTGCACTGAGCTCCAAATCTACTTTGATCGATTACTTCATCCGTCAATTTTATGTTCTTCCAATGGTTTGCGTTTGTGCATTTCTGTATAAAGACGAGTTTAACGAAATCAAAATGAAACTAAATTTTGAAGATTCATCTAAATTCTGAAGAGTTTAGTCAATGTCAAAGTTTAGCAGACAATTTTCCTATTTAACCGACTTTCATGGTAAACCCGAACCATTGATGATTCTAAATCAACGGCAACCGTGGCTACTTTGTTCCATGAGAAAAAGGGGTTGTCACGTATGATTCTAAATACCATGCACGAGGACTAAGTTTGATGGCCATATGGTTGCTAAGCTATAGTTAGGACTCTCCACTCAGTAATAGCTTAGAATTAGTTATTGGTGTAGGGATTGTCCCAACTATATGCATGACATAGACCCAAATATCAATTATAAGGTGGTCTCTTCTTACCCCTACTATCTAGTCAAGGATTAGTAGGTTCTATTCTTGTATTAAGAATTGGATTATATTTTTATTTATGAATGAAGATTGTTATGATTCATCTATTTTAAGGTATTTGAATTTGATCATTCTAATTTTGAATTTTTATTTATTTGGAGTTGGGCTCTAAAGTGGGGGTGTGGCTTCATCTTCAAATTGTTTTTCTGATGAATGGAATATGTAAGGCTATGTCAAGGAAGAAATAATTGAAAGGCTAGGTCTTCCATAGGGATATATATAGGGTCCTACACCACTCTATCTTCATACAACCTAAAACTACAACTTGTATAACTTTCATCCAACACAAAAATATATTGTAGTCTAGTTCCACAAATCTAGTGCTTATTTTCTCCTCATATAATCCTATTGAAAGTTCTTTTTCCATTGGTCTAATCTACAATGAGAGTGCCATATCGATCAAAATTGGCCCTTCCTCTCCCCTACCTATACAATAGGGCTAGTGAGGCAATCTTTTGCCCTTTGAACCCACTAAGAGAGAGGTACGACTAGCTCTAGAACAATAACCCACCTAACTCTCAACCAATGCTTCAATATTCATTTTTTCCTGAACTCATTTTGCTATTCTCACTATTTTTATATATACCCATTATTGAGAACCTGAGTATGCACTATAGATTCCACCCACCAACTCAAACCCACCCAATGATACTATTAAAAACCATACACTTTGCTTGGCTACCGCAATATCTCAAAATTCAATGTTTAGATTTCCTAGAGACTCAATGCTTGTGCATGCTTAGCGCTTGCATCCTAAAGACACATAGTGGCAATTCCATCTACCAATGCCTACATTTGTAGTAGACTCAAAGATCCCATCCATTATTATTTTATCCTCATCTCTAGTTAGAGGGGCCCATAGTAGGGGATCTAAGTTGGGAAAATTCCAAGCCTTATTATCACTAATACTTATAGATGACTACCAATATACCCCCTACCCCCATAATGCAATGGTTCACAATAACAAACAAACCATCAAACCTATGAGAACTGTAGCCCTCCCAGAGGTGCGGAGTCGGTTAATTTTGGGGTCAATTCTGATTGTTACCCCCCTTTTGACTTCGTTGAAACTACCAAGAGATGTTCTGTGGACCAATTTAATTCTGCCAAATGGTTATTTTATGAAATCAGTGAGTTAAAGACCAAAAACCTGTCTCTTCATAGTAAATTGGGGGATATTGAAGCCAAAGTTGTGGGGCTTATGTAGCTTGAAGTGGAGAAGAATGCCATTGTGAAGGATAATATACTAAAGGACAACACTGTTGAAAAAGATCTAGATAAAATTAAAGGAACCATGAGAAAAGTTGCTGATCAAAACTGCAGAATTGCTAGACATAACTCTTTAATCATCAAAGCCATGACCGAAAGATTGGAGAAAACCCAGAAAAGAGTGTTGATCGTCGACCTTGATCAGGAGAAAGACCAGGATGATGAAGCGGGGATCTCTAAGCGAACCAAATCAAGTATGAAAAGAAAAGCCCTGACTACCCCAAAAATGACTCAGATTTTTATGGAGGGGGTCTAGGATATGGTGGACCTGGAAGAAGTTGCTGATGAGCTTTTGAAGTCTATGAATTAACTGTGGCTAGGCCCAGTTTTGTCTGTTTGTCGTCCGTCTGATGGCTTTTTTGTAGTTTTTTGTGGTTGTCTGTTTTAGCTGGTTTTTACCTCTATGACAGCCTTTTTGTCTTTCAGACCTCTGTTTTGGTCTTTGATTGTAATGTTACTTTGTGGTTCCGGGTCCCTGTAAAACCCGTTTATCCCTTTTATCAAAAACAAACCATCAAACCCACAAAATATCCTATAATAAGCAAAGGGGAAAACATGAAAAACCTCACTCCTTTCCCTAGACCCAACCCCCAAGCAAGGCAAGCCCATACTCAAACCAAGCTTCAAGCTCTCAACTTTCACCTTGATGTTAGCCCCAACCTTAGGCCCAACCCTATGCCCAACCCTACCCTTCCTTCTAAACAATTCATCTAGCCCCAACCCTATTATAGAGAGGGAGCTAACTCTTCTAGCACTAATATGTGAGAGAGATGCTATAGAAAATGGATATTAGTTCATTTTTCCTGATTGCCCATAAAGGAAGCAGGACACTCTAGACCCTCAAATTATCAAATTATCTTGTCTTGGTCTAAACCATCCATTACAGAAATGGTAGACCTAAAAGTAAAGGAGTAGGGGAATTATTTATTTATATATGTTTCACTACCCCCTTTCTATACTATAGTGTCAGGCCCCCCAACTCTCTAATGGGGCCACTTGTTACTATTTTATGGTTAGACCCTACTCCATAATGCTATTTTCTGGTTAGACCCTACTCCATCATGGATCAAATGCATAGAGGTAAGGTAGTCTTTTGTAAAGAACGCTCAACTTCAATAAGGGGAGTAAATCTCTTCATTTATGCACTCAATTGATCAATCAAAAGATCACTATTTCTATGTTTGTTGATAAGAATGATTAATGTTGAAGAGAGTGCATGCACACACTTGACCAACTTAGCTACTGAGTCATCACTAGGGCTAGATTGATGCTAGAGGTTCTTACCTACCTAATAGGAGAATTGCTTCTAACATGCAAAAATCTTTGCCTGATATAAAGATTAGACAAACAATTAAAATTTAGTGCACAAAGAATTGTGACCACCCGCAACTCAACAACTGGTGGCTTGGTTTTCTTATTTCTGTCATTTTCACCGGAACGCTCGTAATAATGGCAGATGAATGGGTTACACAGTTAAGTGGGGCTGCCCATATGCACCTGTTGCCATTCCATTGCCCACCATTGTTTCAGGAAAATTTGAAGTTATACTTTTTGCGTTAGAGAAAGCAATGGAAACATATAATCCTACTCTTTATGTATATTCTCTTCTCTGCAACGATATTAAGAACGAGCTACGCCCTTAACAGATTGTGTAAGCAATACGAATGCACACCCAATTAATGAAGTTTTCTTTCATCTAGACTGATGCAATATGCTTTATTACTTATTGGTTATCTAGAAGAAGAAAGGAAGGCAGGTCACTGTTGATGGAATGCTCTAGATTTAAGAATCTTTGTGTGCAGTAACCTCTTGTTCAACAATCTCGCTGCCAGGCAAGGGATTGAAGAGTTCTATGCACTACTCACTACAATTTGAATTTCTATGTTAGGAACTGTTTTATTTAGTATCATATATGTTCTTTTTCATATATTTGAGTATAATTGGTGAGGATGATGGTATGATTTCTCTTAGTTTCTCATAATCCAATTCTAGATTAATTGCTCAATAAAATTCACATAATAGAACCAAAACAATTTATCTACCTGATTTATAACAATTAATACACTGGGCTAGTTAACTACTAATAAGTGTGGAAGAGAAAAGGACAAAGAAGCCAATCACAGATACACAATAACATAGGTATACCCAGGAAGTCCAGTGCGGGGAAAAACTTGCAAATGTTGGATCTTCTATTCAACCTCAAGAGAAACTTCCTTTACAAAATATAATCCTAGATTGGTTTAGCAATCTTACATATATAGTCCTACTGATTTTCATCAACATGAAAGAAATGAAGCATTCCTTACATTACTCAGCGTAACACACACATAAAATCGCTCTTGGTGTTATCTCAACCTCACAACTCTAGTTTTTTTCCTGGGAACATTCTATAAATATGAATAGAAATTGTTTTGTTATTGAATATCCAACTCAAGTTTCCCTTAAGCAACTCAATACTCCACATCATGGAGCACCTTTTTAGCTACAACAAATCAACACTCCCTCTTAGCAAGGAAGGTGTTATGCACAACACCCATCTTATCCCTAAAGAATACAAACTTACTCTTCATCAAGGCCTTGGTCAAGATATCTACTATATGTTCATCTGTAGGAATGTATTGTAACTTCACTATCCCCTTCTCTACACAATCTCTGAGAAAGTGGTACTTAATGATAGTAAGTTTCCACAATCCATATCATAGATCAGTGTTGCTTCTAGATTTGATTGTGTCAAAAGTTTTTAGGATCAACGTTTCAAATCACACTCTGTGATCCATCATCAGGATGAAAGAGAGCAGGAGATTTGACTCATCATGAAACACTAGATTCTTAGAGAGTTTGATACAACTTTGATTATCATAGTAAATGACTATAGGATCTAGGTCCTACTCAAACAGCCCAGCTAAAATTTTTCGAAGCAAAATAGCCTCATATGTATCCATACT
>VDFB02047397.1:31380818-31403946 GCA_007258455.2 Sequoia sempervirens
GTAACACAAGATCTCAGAGATCTTAGTGGGTACTACGTGGGACAACCTAGTAGAAAAGAACAATAAAAGATCAAGATATTCCCCTATGTTAACCAATCAAAACACACCATAATATGATAGATCATGGTGACCTTGACTAGTTGTAGTAGGGACCTCAAATAATAAAAAAAATCCAAAAGCATCAAAAGACCATAGTCAGCTAACTGGGCTATGAACCTTTTGATGGACTATAGCTTACCCTGGAGACTCCTTAACTATTTCAGGTTGTGCTCGGTGGAGGTATATCCATAATTGCTTTGACCTTGGCTGGATCCACTTTTATACCTCTCCTAGAGATAATGAAGCCCAACAACTTTCCTGACATAACCCCAAACACACACTTTTTTGAATTGAAGCACAACTTGTAGTTCTCTAGATGCTTAAAGAAATTCCTTAGGACTATAGGGTGTTTTACTCTAGTTCTTGATTTTCCCAATAGATCATCAACATAGTCTTCCATGATGATGTGGATAAGATCATGAAAGATGACGATCATTGTGCGTTGTTAGGTTACCCCTACATTCTTAAGACCAAAGGGCATAAAATTATAACAGAATGTACCCCAAGGTATAGTGAAGGCTATCTTATGTTGGTCCTCAGGTGCAATTCGAATCTGATTGTATCTAGAGAAGCCATCCATGAGGGAAAGCATCTCATGCCCTACAGTTAAGTCTACAAGCATATCTATGTTCGACAAAGCAAAGTCATCCTTAGGACAAGCCTTGTTGAGGTCCCAAAAATCTGTACAAACTCTGATAGCACTAGTTGGTTTGGTGATAGGTACTATGTTTGAGATCCATTCTGAGTAGTCGATGGGCCTTATGAATCTAGCTTCCAATAATTTCTCCAACTCTTTCTTAACCAACAAGGACACTTGAGGGTGCATTTTTTAAATCTTTTGTTTGACAGGCTTTGTATAAGGATGCACATCTAGATGGTGTACTACCAAGGTAGGGTCTAACCCAGGCATGTCTGAATATTCCCATGGGTATGTGCAAGATCATGGTGCACCAAAAAGTGGCAATATTATGGGTATTTGTAGGGTATGTGGCTGACGACTTTTTTTTCAGCCAAAATTAATGAAACTAAAAGAGTTTTTAGAGGAGATTCTCAGCTTTCCAAAAATATAAATTATTGTTTAATTTGAATTTAATAAATAATTATTATTCATTTTCTATTAGAATTACGACTAAAGTCCTAATCGATAGGCTGATTGAAAAACATCTATAACTTTCAAACGGTATCATATTTTCTGAATCCGAAACATGCGTCACATTCTATGCTTCACATACTATAGGATTAAAAAAAAAAAATTAAATTTCATGAATTATTGACCAAGTTAAGGTGGTCAGACAGATGAGTTTTTATATTTTCTAAAAGTTGTAATAAAAAATTCATAATTAATTATTTACTTGGAAAAAAATTACAAAAAATATGCATCACATCCAGACATGAGTCCTCTACTTATATATAAAATCTACAAAAAAAAAAAAATATTATCATTTTATTATGGTTAGGTGAACGATGACACCTTACTTTTATTTTTCCTTGAAATTTGGCATCATCACATTGAAATTTCAAAAATTTCACCAAATAGATTTTATTTATTTTAAATAAACCTAGTATTTTAGAAACTACATTCAATTTTCTACAAATTCTATTCTTACATATTTTTGAAATAATATAGATAACTTATTCAAATATTTACATCAAGTTTCCTAACACTAATTTTTCTAAATTGTTTGCCACTTAAGGGCCTATTTTTTGCATGATGATCCTGCACATACCCCCATGTGAAATTGATTTTTCCTTCCTTAAGGAGTTGAAAGATGGTAGAGTTTTCTTCTTCTGAGAGAGATTTGGATACATATGTGATTTTGGGATCCTCTTTAGTTGCAATTTTTCCTCTTGTGTTTCCTCAATTAGAATGGATGATCATTCAGACAACTGTGTTCGCCAAGGACCACAAGGGGAAGATGAACATCCCCATCTTCTGATGCCTCATTGAGGTTATCACCATTAGATACATCTTTTGTTTTGACTTTTTCTGAGTCAAGAAGTGCCTCAAGGAGGATTTCACTAGGTGACCCTTTTGGATTTTTCTTTTTATTATTTTTGTGACTAAGGCGTTCATCTTCCCCCAATCCCATGAGGTGTACATAGGTATCCACTAAGGGAAGTGAGTTGATAGGTGTGCTTTCACGTAGGTCCCAATCTATGAGTTCGAGATGGCGAAGGGAAAGGCTGATGGTGCAAATAGATAGGCATTCAAACATGGAGGAAATGTCTACATGATCCACATTATCATATACGTGTATGATACACTCTTCCTCTAGTATATCTTCTAAAAGACCATCACCCACATTGACATTGTTAGAAGTACTAGTTGATGCTGCGAGACCCTTTTTCTTTTTATCATAGCCTAATCCTGAATTCTTTGGACGTATGGAAGTTTCAATCGGTTGCTTTCTTCCTAGCTCTTCTGGACCAAGACCTCCCCCTTGATAATTGTATTTCTCAGTGTACTTAGAGGGCCAAGGATACATCTCTTCAAAATATTCCTTTAAAGGGGGAGTAGGTTTAGGTTCTTCATGATATATCCACTGACTTATAACATCTTCAAGCATATATTGTGGTAACACAGGAGATACATAAGTGTTGGTTCCCATATTTTTATAGCTCAAGGTTACTTCCTTTTTTTCTTCCTTTTGTGTAGACTCGGAGGGTTGATTGTATGTGTGTGGTGAGGGTGGCATGGTTGCCACATTCAAAGTAGTATGCATCTCATACTCACCACATCCCTTATCCATGATTTGGACCTTGGTGATAGTGGAATCAGATGTAGAAGATGGAGCGGATGAGGTGGTGGGTGATGGATTAGATGATGAATTGGATGAGGATGCTAGCAGTGGTCCCATTTCCAATCCTTGACAATAATGGGAATGAGGGAAAGAAGCTTCGAGTGAATGATAGTATTCAAATGGCTGGGGATAAACTTGTATCATAACTTCCATTCCATTAAACGGGAAATTCAAGCATTGATGATAGGTAGATATGACATCTTGCATGGCGTGGATCCATGGTCGGCCAAGAAGAAGGTTGTAGGGGAGGTCCAAATCAAGGACATGACAAGTGGTGTATTGTATAACTAGGCCAACTTGAATTGGAAGATAAATAACCCCTTCAGAATCCCTTTCTACATTATCATAAGCCTTTATAGTGATGATCTGATTGCTTAAATCAGCATAGGTATATCCTACTTGCTTTATGAGCTTTAATGTACAAAGATTGAGAGAAGATCCATTATCTATCAAGACCCTCTTTACTTTATGGAGAGTGATGAGAACCTCTATATGGAGGGGTTGATTGTGATTGGAATTGATGGTAGGCATGTCATTTTGGTTGAAACCTAGTTGGTAGGCTGATGAAAGGTGTCCTACCAGAGCTTGGAACTATGCGGGGTTGATGTCGTTCGGGACACAAGCCTCTTGTAAAGCTTTCGTCAAGATTTACTAATACACAGGAGAAGACTTTACAAAATCTAGGATAGATATTTATGTTGTGGTCTTTTCTAGATGGTTAAGGATGTTATACTAAGAGCTCATAGGGGGTGATGGGGATGATACGAAGGATCTAGGGACAGTAATGTGAGTGCAGTGAGTGGTAACAACACATTGAGGTGACTTCAAGTTGATTGATCATATTCTTGTCACTGGGTAGTGAGGTATTTTGACCGTTGGTGTTATATAGTGATAAAGCACTGTTATGGGGATCTTGAGGGATGTTCACACCATTGATAGGATCTTGAGAGATGTTTTCCCCATTGTTAGTATCCTAAGAGATTTTTTTCCCATGGTTAGGATCTTGAGGCATGTTCAGCTGGAAACCTTGACCTTGTTGTTGTGCCATTTTTTTCTTGGTTGTGATCTAGTCCGAACGAGCATGAAAGTGTAGAACTACAAGGTGGACTAAGATGAGACTAGACTCAATGCAAGGATGACCTAGATGATGGTTGGAAGATTGATTGGATTGGATAAAGGATTGATTGATTGGATAATGAGATCAAATGATTGGACAAGGGTTTTCATTTGGATGATTGGATAGGATTTATTGGATGATTGGATAGGATTGATATTGGATGATTGGATAAGGATTGATCAGTAAAATGATTGATAGGATTAGATGATGGATCGGGATCGGTTGACAAAACAACCGACAAGATGGATGATGTAAGGGATTCTAAACCAAGTTTGGAAATCACCCTAGGTGACTTAAGGTGTTGGTTGATTGGATTGAAGGACAGATAGATGATTATGGCACTAAATCCACCTCAAGATGGAAGTGGATTGATTGGGCTGAAGACAATGACTGATGTGTAGGATAACGATCAAATTCAGATGCCTAGGTCAATTCAGATAATAACCTCTAAAACAAGGTTTAGGAGATCTAGATCTAGAGAACGATGATGAATGATGCAACCTAGAGATGCTCTAAGAGTGCCTATATGATGTAGGTGATGACTGGATGACCTTTGGAAAGTGAAAATGGACTAAAGGATGAATTGCGAGTGAAGGGAAGGGGATGGAAGTGTTTAGATCACAACAAATGATAAGGTTTTAGGGTCCAAACTGTTTGGCTCTCTGGATTGGGTAGGGTTTCCTATTGAAGGGGTGAGATCACCTATCTAAGGGGCGTGGTCGCCTATTCCCAGGGCTTGGCCAGCTATTCCTAGGGCCTGGTCGCCTATTCCAAGGCCTAGTCACCTTACTAGTTTTGGGACTTATTTAAATAAAAAATGTGGTCAAATGAGCCTAAAAAACAATGAAATAGACTCACTAGATGATGGAACGGGTTCCTCGAATAGCAAAACGAGATCCCTAAACAATGAAATGGATTCCTCGAATAGAAAAATAGGTTCCCCAAATGATGAAATAGGTTCCCTAGATGGCAATACAAACTCTCTAAATAGATGAACGACTTCACGAAATGGGAGAACAAACTCTCGGAATGGTGAAATGGACTGACAGAATGATAGAACGAATGCTCAAAATGGGAAAATGGACTGAAAAAATGATAGAATGAATGCTTAGAATGGGAAAATAGAATGATAAAATGATGGAACGGGAGACGAAACTAACTGTCCAGAGTGCAAAACAACTGTTTAGGTGAGATCACCTCTATTCTGGGCCTGGTCGCCCCTTTCAGGGCATGGTCGCCCCTCTGCAAGGCGTGGTTTCCCTTGGACAGGTCCTAGTCGCCCCTGTTCAATGTGGGGTCACCTGTCTAGGTGAAAAGTGAACAATTTTGACTCAAAAATGATTGAGATAGAGGGCAAGGTCACCCCTCTTGAGGTGGGGGTCACCCCTAGTCAGGGCATGGTCGCCTTTTTCAATAGACCTGAACTTGACTTAGGAAAATTGGTTATGGAAAAGGACAGAAAAAACTTCAAACAATAAGCAAAAGGAAAGACTAACTTGACTAGTAAGATATGCACTGGTTTTTCACAGAAAATATAGTTCAAGCAGCACAATCCTATGATTAGTATGAGGGGTATGGGAAACAAATTCCTCTAACTAGGCTAAACAAGGAAATCTAGGGAGTCCTCGATATACGCTTGGTACATGAGGCACAACAGTGAACACCAGTCTGTCACAAGCGTGAGTCGGGAACCCCATTGAGATACTAAAGGCTCAGACCAACTCTTCACATCTATCTAGGTATCACCCTAGCTTTGATGCTCCACCAAACACAATGTGACTAGATTGGGGTCCAACTTTGGCCTCCCTCCTTTATATACCTCACCGGTATGTGTGGTTGGAAGCATCCCCTGGGGTGATGAAATCCCCAAGCAGGTCCCACTAAGAAGAGAATTCTAACCATTTTCGGTTACTCCCCAGGCTCACACGACGTGCAAGGGGAAAGCTTGAATGATGTAACGCCCCCTTGGGTAATACAAAGGACTTAAGTAAGCTATGATTTCTCTTCACCCAAGATCGCCAAATGGCGCAAGGGGATTGGATATGTCAATAGCTTACTTACAAACAAAACACACAATTTATTGACTCCCCTACTTAGACTATGTGCCTAATTAGTGCGAAAATGAAAGCAAACAACTAACTAAATACCTTGGTCCTTTCGTCCTACAACAAACGTGTTAGTATTTTTAACCTCCATTCTTTCTCAAGCATAAAATAATTGCGCAAACATTAGTAAAAACCTTCACAATCACCAAAAAAATGAGTTAGGGGGTTAAAAATAATCAAAATGAAAGAAAATGATCTACAAAAATGACTCAAAACACTATTTTTTACCTTGCAGAAGTTGCTGTCTAGGTGAGGTTGCCCCTGTTCTAGGGATGGTCACCCCTGTTAGGGTGTGGTTGCCCCTTTGCAGGTCTTGGTTGCCTCTGTTGCCAAAACAGAGAGTGAAACTAACTTATTTGTCTCAGACAAGTGTCTGTGTCAGGTCTTGGTTGCCTATCTGCAGGTCCTAGTCACCCCTCTACAGGTTTTGGTCGTCCTTGTTGCCAAAATAGAGAGTGAAAATGACTGTTTTGTCTTAGATTGATGTCTGTGTTAGGTCTTGGTCTCCTATTTGTAGGTCCTGGTCACCCTTTTGAGGGTGGGGTCATCCCTCTGTGTCACCTTAACCTACAAAATATGAAAAAATAGCAAACGTAAGAGTAAAAGGACCCATTTGTGGGTCCCACCAGGTGTGGTTGAAATGTGTACAAGCATTTCTACTCCTAAATATGCAAAAAAAACTAAGAAATGAAAAGTAGAGAACACTAGACCACTTCAAGATTAGCCTAAGTTGAACACAACCAAAAGAAAGATAAAACAAAAGTGATTATACCTTTTATCTGTGTTAATCTCCTTGGTTGGACCTTGATTAAAGCTTAGACATATGGAGTTTATCAGTGGAAAGCTAAACCACCTCACATGTGCACCTGAATTATGTCTATTAGTGTTCTAATTCATCTTTTTCAAGACAACTTAAACCAAAATATTATGTATGGTGAAACCATTCTTTTGCACAATACATTTGAGGCCTTGGTTGTGTAACTGGTGGACCATATTCACATATAACACTTGTTACAAAGTTTAAAGTCATTAATTTCAAGGGACAATCTCCTTCATACATTGATTTGATTTGTGATGGACACATTTGGACGATAGTAACAATAACTTGCAATCTATCAAGACTTGATTACCTTATAACCAGTCAAATTCTAGCGATGAAATGATAGATTAATCATAATGTCACCTTGGGATCATATCACCATGAAAGAACTTCATCCAACATCCTTATGAGTGCAGGTACCACCAAATAGGTATTTGTCAGATCTGTCTTCCTCAAGCAAGGGAAATTCAGGAAGAGAAGAGGAAAGCAAGACATGTAGTAGGTCTAAAAGAGGGAGATCAACTAGAGGTCAAAAGATTAGAAAAAAATTCCATAAATGCATGGAATTTTTTCTAGCTAAAGGGGGGTCATGTTCTTATGATGATGAGAGCATAGGCAACATCGAGGTGCCCTTGAGGTACAAACATCTATGGAAACAATGGGTACCCAGGGAACTTCATCTAATAAACACTGATTTTTGTGTCAACGAGAGGATATATCGCATAGCACCATCTTCATTACATGGTTTGGGCCTATTTTGCATGGACGACATAAAGGTCTATTACGATAAAGTTATTGAATTGATGGAGTATGTCAGACCCTGTTACAGTTATAAAGATTGGATGCAGCTGGTTCGATAAACATGAAGTATGCATAGGTATGCACTGTCAGCAAATTATATACAACTAAAAAATAAGGATCAAAATAAAGGAGTGGTTGTGTACATTGATGGAAGGCCAAAAGAATTAGGGAATATTGCAAGGTTTATAAATAGTACACGACCTGGGTCAACAAATAAGCAACCCAATTGCATATTTGAGGTGTGCAAGGGAAACCATGTATTTGTATGTACGATAAAATTAATAACTGCAGGGGAAGAGTTGCTAGTTGATTACAATTTGAATCACTTAGATACAAACACAATTACTATGGGGGTAGTACGTACTATATACCATTTTACCTAACCTCTAATTATTGACTCAAATATACCATTTTATTATTATGTTTTTTTTCGTAAGTCTATTGGTTTCATTTTAGTAATGTTTTTTTATATTTATTTTTTGTCACAACAGGACATTGCTCATACGGGGAAGGCTTTGGCCCAGACCACATATTATGATGCATCTTTAGGTGCTTCTACCCAACAGGTTTCCCTCATTGTAATTGTACAAATTACATACGAGCAAAATGTTTTATTATTATATTTTTTTCATAAGTTTATTGGGTTAATTTCGATAATGTTTAAAATATTCTTGTTGGAGATAGTTGGTTGAGGAAAGGTACCAACAGTAGAGGAGAGCATCCATAGGGTCAAGGTGCAGTCATTGTTATTGGATGATGATATCACATATTCAACAAACCCTATCGATATGATAAGGAAGACACAAAAAAAATGCAATGAAGAAATCCTTCAATTGTTATTCATAGTGCCTCAAACAGATGAGATAAGAGAGAGGGTTAAAATATTGACAAAGAGAGTACAAAACTTGCAAGTAAGTTTTCATGAGGTCTTTAATTATAACATATGTTCACTCATGGTTTTATAATTTGTAATATTTTATGTCATGAACTAAATATGTGTTGTTTTTACAGTATTTTTTGCATCCTCATGATGTTGCTACCCATGATCAGGGTACTACAGGTGTTGCCCACGGAGTAGGGGTTGGTACAAGTGTCCATCTTGATCTTCTTGCACATACATCACATGATCATCTAACCCCATCATCTATGCCTATATTGTCGACTGAAATGTCGGCAACACATAGCATGCACACATTAAGTAGTATTGGTGATGGAGAGGCCACTGGTGTTGGTGATGTTTTAGCAACATTTCTTGGATCTTCCCATATTACCAGTACGAGAACATTTCTAGTCACATTTTTGGTGACTGAGTATTTCATTCCCATAAAGATAGAGAAGGTCCTAGGTAATTTAAAATGTTTTAATTATTATATCTAATCCAATTGAAATTTACTTATTGAACACTATTTTTAGACTAATGATCCCATGATCATTTTGTAGGAAATGATGTTTTTTATAAACATCTGGGTGATATAACATTGGAGCTCTTCGGGTCCACCATACGTACATGGTGGAATGCCAAAAATTAAGATTTAAAGGATGAGCTCATTAACCGTTTAGTTGTGTTGTTTGGTGATAAAACATTCAACCGAATGAAGGTCCTTAAGAAAGCTGGTACATATCTAAAGTATGTGAGGAACCACTATAGGTCACATTTAGAGAAGAAAAAAAAGTACGAGCATCCCCCCATGATTCCAGAGAGGGAGTGGAAGGACTTGGTGTTAGATGGAAAGGAGAAGGCTGAAAAGAAAAAGGAAAGACACCACCTAGCCAAGGAAGGTATGTGATACTATCAACAATGTAATTATATACTGATTACTCTTTCTTTTTACATAATCTAGTGTATTTCAAACTTTTCATAGGATGCCTGAAACATCGAAGGCAACAAAGGAAATACTATAAAAATACGGGCAACACAAACTTGGCTCTGGTGGTTATATGAAATTAGCCGCAAGAATTGTAAGTATCAATAAATGAAATATTGCATCCAAATAATAAATTGCAAACAATTTTGGTTTTATCACACCATAGAAGCAAAATTCATGATCTTATGCAAAAATGCAAGGCTCTGAATTCAACAGAGTGCCCACAGAAAAGGAAATGAATATTTCCTTCCAGCATGGTTATGAAGTTGTGGCTAAATGCCTAAGAGTCTTGACTGGGAAAACACAATCTTCCACTACATCTAAAATGTAGATAAATAAAATCAATAAAGTTTATTTAAAATTGAATACTTGTGCAATCTATTCAATATTAATTTCCACCATAAAGCAATTATGTGCCTATTTTTTTTAAATAGATAGACAATGATAATACCACACCTGACATTGGAATACAACCTGGTGAGGGTGGAGCACAACGTGCAGATGAAGGTCATGGTGTGCATCCCGGTACTGGATGTATTCATGTGCTATACAAAACATAGTATGGATTAATACAATTAAACATCTTTAATTGCAATTGGTGTATTAATTAATGTAACCTTTCGTGTTTCAACTTTAGAGCATGTTGAGCATGATCATGCTAGAGAAGATCAGGAACATGATGTGGCCCCATCAGGTAAAGAGGACCACTCTAATGTTCTTTTAAACATATTTAATTGCAATTGGTTTATTCATTAATGTAACCTTTTATATTTCAACTCTAAATCAGGATTTAGAGGGTGTTCAGCATGTTGAGCATGGGGCTATATGACAAGATCAGGATCATGATGTGGCCCCATCAGGTAAAGATCACCACTCTAATGTTCTTTTAATTAATAAAATACTTGTAACAATAATAACAAAACATATCAATTTAACATTTCTTTGTTATTGCAGAAGACCCCCCTTGAAGCGGCCTCCACATCGTGATCAATACATGAATTGGCATACATTAAGATCAAGAGTAGAGGGAAGAAAAACTGAAGGTGGGACAGATGATTTAGAAAATGATACTCCACTTCATCTTTTTTTAGCTTCAAAATTAATGAAACAAAAAAAGGGTGATTGTAATCATATTATGACAACCATATTTTTGATAATATGTAACAACTGAATGAATGAATGTTATATGTTAATGAATGAATTTTATATGTTATTAATAGATGAATGAATGATTAATGTTATATGATCCGGTATGGGGAATTGAGAGTGATGTGAGGGGGGAGAGGGGCCAAATGAGCTTCCACCATCATGTGGTTGGCCCTGTTAAGTAGAGAATATTAAACTATTCTTGAAACAAAGAGAAGCTCAATCCAATTACTACATGCAAGTATCTTTTTAATTCCTCTATCTTTCATCAATCTCTTTACTATTTGAACCTCGTACATATGTTTTACATGAAGAACCCATTATTGTGAAATGTTCCTCCAGTTGAGTAAACTGAATCCATGCTCTACATCATAATTTCAAGTTGTTTCCATTCCAATGTTTTGAGTTTAGTTTTTTTGTATGGATTTGTATGAATACTACATTGTGTTGTGTTTGTATTTGGTTTCAAAGCTCTATTTCTTTTGTTTTTCCACTTAACCATGAAATTTTGTACCATTTGCAAGTATGCAAAAAAAAATCTACTTACATTCATTCAACTTACTGTCTTCCTCTCAAATTGATGCATTCATGTGTCATTTGAGAGGGTAACTCCATAAAGGTTTTGTCACAATTGAAGAATAATGCATTAGCTTATGTCCATCATGAAAATAACAAGGGTTATTATGGGACAATTTGATAGGAAATGAGTAGATCCTAGAGTATGCTACAGGCCTTCATACTACAACCTTGTTCATGATAGAAGATTCTTATTTTGTGACATGGAAAGAATACATTAAGTGATTGACAGACCAAGGATAGTGAACTATGTAGGAATAAGTGATTGAGAGTGAGCAGGTGAAGCTTCTTTAGATGATCAACTAGATGATCAAACCACCAACTTAGCACAACTCTCTCAAATACTCTTTAAGTGGACCTTTCCAATCCACTATTCCTTTAAGGAAAAGACCCAACTCACCTAGGGTTCTTGTACTCTCACAACCAAGAGGGTTTCAGAACCTGTAATTTGCTGGAAACTTAGATTGTTGTACGGTTAGATCAACAACATTGTAATCCACGAAATAACGTACACAATGGAAATAATATGAAAATAAAAGGAACAATGTTACCATAAATCTTCATCTTCCATGATTATCTTCAAGTATACCTTCTGCTTGGCCGAATGTGATGTTGCCCTTTATCTGCTCGCTTGAGCAATCTAATGTCTGGCCCCTACAACAAGATTCGAAGGATTTGCTATGCCTATGACTCTTGCCAATGCCTATGTCTAAAACAAATGTCAATATTAATCAAATGCCTAAAACATAATGCCAATAATGAAATACTACAATTGCCTATGACAATGAAATGTGAAGCTAAGTAAATGACTATAGTAATTACGTAAAAATGTCAAGGTGAGCGTGGTCTTCGAAAAATGAGAAGAAGATGGCATTTTATAGAAAAGGCCATTTCGAATGGATGGACGAGATAAATTAGTGATGAGACCCTAAAATGAACGATCCAGATTAAACCTGAGAATCCCTAATTAGGGTTAGGGCAAAATCCTTAATCGAACGGTCAGAATAAAATCGGATCAACGGTGGAGAATAAATGAGGAAATTAATTAGATAATGAAGATTTTCGAAAAATCAAGAAGATAAGATTGCCTGATTTGCAAGATTCAAAAAATCAAAGAGATAAGATCGCCTGATTTGCAAGATTCGAAAAATCAAAGAGATAAGATCTTGACCGAAGATAAGATTTGGAAAATCAAGAATCAGCTCAATACTTATTTTAAAGACACGCATTAACTGAATTAAATAATCAATTTAGTGGATTTTAGATACAACAATCTTTTTCAGATTATTTATCAAAAAGGACTGACAGTTAGGGTTGACATGATATTTTAAATAATTTAATTTATTTAAAATGAGAAGAATATGAAATTAGCAATTAAATAATTAAATTAAATTATTTAATTCAGCAGATAAGATTAATTAATTAAATAAATTAATCAATTTATTTAATTAAGACAGTTAGTGACGTATTAAATAAATAAATGAAATTCATTTATTTAATAATCAAAGATAATTAAATGGAGAAAGGGAAATTAAATAAATTAAGAAATTTATTTAATTAAAGAAAGACTTAGACAGTTAAGGATGTATTTAAGGCAAATAAATGAAAATTATCAGTTTTAATAAAACTGAAAGAACCAAGATATGAATTAATTAATCAGAATTCATTAATCAATTGTCGAATGTGGACCAAGGACATAATTAAACGTCTACTTATGCTAGGATCTAAAGGAAACAGAAGCTGCAGGCCTAGTCATTTTAGGTGTCTGCATTTTGGCCCCTCGTCATAATGTCACTATCGATTGTGACAAAAGAATAAGTCAAAATGTCAAAGAATAAGAATTGAGAGAGTACAAGATGCCGAGACAGATGTTCCAAGAACATGGTGTTTCTAAATTAATGAGAAGAATAATAAGACACAAAAAAATGTTAATAAAAAAAGATATGGATGATGAGACAATGCCTATATGAGATAAAAAGAGATGAGCACACTAAAGGAGATGCATGTATGTTCCTAGACCAAATCCTTCAAACCTTACTATAGGACTTTTAATATTTATTGCTCTTAATCATCATTGGGCAGTAAAAATGACACAAATGGACAACAAACACCATGGTATGATGTAGAATTCATGTGCAAGGTCATCCATTTAAAACAGAGCAATCACAGTATAGTATACCGTCCTAACTTATACGGAGGGCAAAGTTGCCTCATTTTTATTGACAATTCATGACAGTTACCAAAGAAAATAAAATAGCTTGTAGACTGCCATCAATTCTCTAAATCCTTCCATGGACATCCTAGTAGCTAGTATAATAATCAAAAGATGAATAAAAGATAAGACAAAATAGCCAAGATAGTCAAAAGTAGACAAGATAGACCAAAAAAGATTAAGCTATTTTATTTGTTTACAATGTTTGTTTAAGCAAAGATTGATTTCTTGTTCATTTGATAATTTTGACATGTAAGAGTTTTTCCAATTTGACTTGCATGATATTGATACCATGGTCGAAGGACACATCCTTTAAAAGGCAAAGGACATTTACGAGGTCTAACTCAAGAAGGCTATCTTGAAGAGAAGAAGAGTGACTTAGACTAACATTACTTTGAGTAATATGTTTGGGCAAGCTGATATGTTGACCGATAATTGATTGGACTATGTTGTCTAATTTGACCAATTTTACGCATTGACGCTTCAAATGATCGCTCAGTTCGAGTTTGACCGTCTTCGACTTATTTGACCGGGACGTGATTACTGTGACAAATGCCAATACTATTTGGACCAACCTAAAATGATCGACGAATGTCTCGGGACTCTCACCGATGGCCTTGCCTACGAAAGTAAATGCGCAGACAACGTAGTTCGGCTAACATGGACTCACTCATCGACTTGACCTTACAGACTGACTTTGACATTGATTTGGATGTTTTTGTGTTTTTCTTTAGGACGTTTTATGATGTTTTTGGTCTTTCTTCAGGACATTTTATGATGTTTTTGGTATTTTTTTAGGACTTTTTGTGATGTTTTTGTCTTTTTAGGACTTTTGTGATGTTTTTGGTCTTTTTGTCATTTTATGATTTTTTTGGATTTTGACGTTTAAGAGGATCGCGACAAATGCAAATAACTGATGCCTACACATGAGAATCCAAGGACAAACATGATTGTGCCCCTAGTCAAGCTGAATACCAATTGACAGGTGATGACAACGTTGTTTGACGTGGGAAGGACGCATTCCAAAACAACATGAGGATGATGACAATAATGTGATAAAAGTATGGAGGTCTACAGCCAGGCTAGGAACACAGTCAAGTAATATTTTGGATAATGTGCTTGTATGGATTAGACTTGTTGCATTTGGAATGACTTGGTTAGGACTAAATGGGATGATGATTATCCTTAGACTGTTTGACAAGGGAAAGCCAAGGTGGGTGACAGGCATAAAAGGACAAAAGGTGGCCTTGGTAAAGGACGAGAGACATGAGACAAATGGAATTGTCATATGATTTTCAAGGACTATGTCATATAAGGACAATAAGACTATGGTGGTCGATGACATGATGTTTCATGAATCGTGTATGATCGAAGGATAGACATGTCAAGAGTTTTCCCAAAGCATGATTTATGTGTGTCAGTTTTATGTCAAGACCAAGATAGGTGGGAATGATACGGAAATGATAGGGTTAAGATGGATGGATGTCAATGTCATGAGGAAGGTATGGGAAATGAGACGACTTGCCCCCAAGTGTAAGAGTCCACATAGATGATTTATTTTACACATGACGCCTGTTTGCCAGGTTTTCATCATGGTACTTATCCAGGGCGCCTGTTTGTCAGGTTTTCACCATTGGATGAAAATTTTCTCTTTACTATTTTCTTGATTTTCTAATTTTTTTGGTGTCACCAAGATGCCTGTTTGCCAGGTTTTCATCAGGGTGACGATTTTTTTATTTTTGATTTTTGATTTTTTTTGTATTTTTGATATTGTGGATAGCCTGGATGCTTTAGATTACCACTAACTGTTCTGAATCCACTGATAGTGTCGATGTAGAGACTGGTGCCATGATATGCCAATAATGACCTTGCTGAAGGAGTTGTCTTGTCAGGATCGTAGCACTTTTATACAACTGATTGATGTCCTTGTGATCCTTTCTGATACTAGAGTTGGCCTTATCAAAATACACACGTCGCAATAGAGTGCCATGAGAGTCCTTGTAGTAAAGAGTTGTTGCCAAGATGTGACGGATTTGTGATGTAGGATTTTTGGACTTTAGGCGAGATGTAGGATTATGACAGATGATGGTAGATGTGGAAAGGTTGTTTGGACATTTGGATGAATGCCTTTTTATTTTCCAAACTTTGGATGATGGATGACAGATTTTGAAGGGATGGTGTTTGGAACCAACACTTTTATATGCCTTGATTAATGACCATTTTGAAGGAGGTGGACATGTGTTATATGTGGGAGTCCTCTTGTCTTGTGGCTCCACATTGTGATTGACTTTTGTATTTGACTTGATGTCTTTGTTTGATCCATCTTTCTTTGGGATCCATTTTAATTTTATTTGTCCACTTGTCCTTTTGTTTGATTCAATGGTCTTGACAATTGATTTTTGATCTTTTGACTTGTAAGACTTTTTGTTTTGTTGGACCCAAAGGAGGCGATTCATCATAGAATGATAATCTGTGGGTGGAGGGGTGTTGGCAGCAATCTTATGACAAGGATTTCTCATGGACTCCATTTTGACATTTGTATCTGACAAGGTTGCTCCCAGTATCGAAGAGGTACCACTGACATCGTTTGATTTGCTGTCTGAGGAATAGCCAAGACCTTGATGTCTATAATTTTCCTGAAGCTGTATTGGTTCAAGAATGCCTTGCTCATGTATGCCTAGTCCTTTGCCTTGATATTGCATGCTTTGACAGATTCTATTTGCGATGGGGTATTTGTTGTTTTCAAAGCAAGATGCTAGCCCATCATGATGTCTATGGACACTCACTGTGAATATTTTCGTCTCATAAGAGCCTCAAGCCCTACAAAGATAGATGACCTTAGCGATAAAGTGTCTTTAGCTTCATTTCATGTTGGACATATTCTGATCGATGTCTTTGGTCCGATCATGACATGTCGTTCAAATAATTTGTTGGTGCCTCCACAAATGTCGGCTTTTTACCATTATGGTCAGTGTCATAGAGTCCAGTAAATTCAGCTATAGCTTGATTATTTTCAAATATGTCCATATTGGAATACTCTTGTGCTTGAGGAATATCATCTATGTGTTCCATGGAGGCAAGTGTCTCATTTTGGAAACTGTCAATAGTCGAGGCCTGTATAGGATTGAAAAGTATTTGATCATAAATGGTGTAAAGGTCGAGTGGATCATTTTGGACTTCTTGGTCAACAATAGGGTCTTGGTCAAAAATGAGGTTGTCATGGATTTGGACTTCTTGGTCAATGGTAGGGTCTTGTTCAAAGATGGGGTTGTCATGGATAGGTGTGTTTTGGATGTCATGATTGTCTTGAGGGACTCTTTGAATGGAGTTTAAGATAGGGTCATGGGATGGACTACCTTGTTCTTGACATGAGGGTGACATTATAAGGTTATGCTTTGGGCTTTCATTTTGACATGTATCCTCAAGTTTATTAAATGGGATTTTACTTTGGACTATGATAGAATTTTCATGACTAGATGTGGCTTGTGAGGGGGTGACTTGAAAAGGATTAATGACCAAAGGACTAGGATAGGACGTGGGAACTTGGACTGGACTAGTATGTGAAGGACTAGGATATGACATGGGATCTTGGACTGAATATGTCATGGAGTCTTGGACTAGATTAATTATTGAAGCGAGATACATATGGAGACTTCACCGGATTGGTGGTATGACGGGGACTTGGATAGTGAGCGGTAGATAGTTGATATGGGATGGTATTTTGACGGATTGATAGAGAAGGGTCAAGGATGTGAGGTTTGAATGACTATACGCTATTTCTTTGTCAAGGTTAGGATAAGGGTGATAAGTGGACGTTTGTTGCGAATTAATGGCAGGATTTGTGTCAAATGACTGTTGATGGTGAGGGTAGACAGATGGAGGTGGCAAAGTATTTATGTCAAAGCCTTGTGGTAACTTAGCCCCTTCATCCAAAAGCATGGCTAGATACCTTTGAGGGTCACGTAAGACTATTTTTTTTGCAAAGGAGAATATATCTGGATTGTGCTTTGCAGCTTCTATGTCTTTGAAATATACTCGTCCATTTTGGTCTCTTTCTATGAATGGCTCAAAAATGTTTTGTGATGAAGATGGCATGTTCATGGAAGATTGCATGTTCATGTTGTGAAATGGGTCAGAAAAAGTCCAATGTTTGTTCGTGTCGTAAGTGTTATTGTCAATTTTGGGATAAGAATCTTGTCCAAAGTTTGCCATTTGTCTCTTTTGTTTTTGAAGTCTGGTTTCAACCATGAACTGATTTTGCTCAAATGGGAGTGACAATTAAATGCAAGTATGACACTATGTGAAGTCTAAGTTCAAAATGACGCCTAGAATGACTAATGTTTTTGGATTTTTGAGAAAAGGCTATGCAATTTGTATGCAATGTAAGACAAGGTTATCTAAGCACTTCTAAGCTCGAACTTTGTTTATGATTTGGACTGCTAAAGGACTTCGTTGGAAATGACAAGTTGACAAGGTCTAAATGACTAGTGAGTCTTCCTAACTAGGCTTTTGAGTTGGAAGAAATCTCACAAAAAAGGACAATGACTAAAGGAGGTTTGATAACTTAGTCCAAGAGGGTCTAATGTCGAAAACAATGTTTTTGCAAAGGTGTGCTTAAGATTTTCCTAATCCTAAGTATGCAAGTATGGACCTTAAGGACAACGTAATGCTGAATGTACTAAACTAAAAGGAATGAGGTATGCAACCTATGGTGACTAATGCAAGTTTAGACAAGACTTTGAGCAATATCAAGTTTGGTTTCTGACAGAATCTTTTTGATGATAGTGTTTGACGAATGGTTGACAATTTGAAGACCTTAGGTTTCAGATGCGTTTTGACAAATCAGTTACGTCGTCGAAAATCACTTGCGGTTTGACAGATGCGACTCAGTTTAGTTTCAACCTAATTTTCATGTTGTTTGGAAGTTTTGACTTGTTTTGATGAATGTTTTGTTTGAACTGTGACAAAACCATAATGCACTTGACAAACACAGCGTTTTAAAAGGTATCCAAGCACATATGAGATAAGCACAATCCTAACAAGGCCACTAGGCCTTGGGTTTGTATACTTGATATAGCCCACCAGTTATACCCCGGATTGGTGATGAACACCTTTCCTTCTCGAGAGCGGACAGCTTAGAATTTGGTGGCATTGGCTCCCCTCCACGGCTCATTAACGTCATTCGAGCACACCAAATTTGGATTCATTGGGTAGTGACATCCCAAGAATTGTTATCTCTACTCAAGGGGATCGGTAGTGAGTAATCTTCGGGCATGATACTGTACCCTGCACTATATCAAGCAACGGCCAATAGAACGGTTGGATACTAAGACAAGGGTGTTTAATCAGTATTCGCTCGTAATGTGGATCCATGGGCGAGAGTCCCCTTCGATCCATCTCTGCCGGAATTATCGCTGCGATTCTTGGCCTTTAAGAACCTACTTCTATACCGCCGAAGTCCCTGCGTCGTGGTGCACGACCGAGTCGCCCCGGGTGAGTACTTTTTCCCACTGTGACAGCCTGCCCAGAGTCAGCAACTTTCTTATACCGTGATCGCACGAATGCGCAGGAGAGGATACTATTTATACCGAATCGAAGGGTAATTAATAAAAATGTACTGGGTCTCGCTCGATCACAAGGTTTTCACCAAGTGAGAGCATACTCACCTACCACTCCACAAGCACAATCAGACACAAAAGACATGATTCTTTTTATAAGCACCAAAACTAAGTGTTTGCTAATCTAGAAATAAACAAGCACACTGTTTGTTTGTTTCCCTCTTTGACATGCGAATCTGCAAACAATAAGTTAGTAGTTTTGTAGATAATGGTCTTGGACACACGAAAAAGATCGCCACACGCTACCAGAAAAGATTAGTAACAAAAATAATAAAAAAATAAATAAAAACTTAAATGAAAACAGCAAACTTGAAATAGTGATAACTTCATCCAAACTTAACAAAATTTCAAGTGGTAGATATCCATGGAAAGCTAAATGATAGACCTTCAAAACCCAGAAATTTTTTTCCACGATTCTGCACAAAACAAATGTTATAGACAAAAGAAAACGCGGGTTTAAGAATTAAATTAAAAAAACAGCGAACAGTAAAATACCCATAACTTTATCAAATCTCAACGAAATTTAAAACCGTTTGATGTTCTGGAAAGCTGAGAGTGAGATCTACAAAACCCAGAAACCGTTTGAAAATCTTTTATTCGCCCATTTTTCTGTGCTCAATTGAAGGTGACGGGATTTCGTATGACGTTTTGGCTGTAACCTGCAAAACAGTGAAAACAAACAAGAACACACACGAATTTTTCTGCAAAATGTCGGGTTCACCAATGTAATCAAAGGAAAAATAGATTGTTAGATGGTTAGATCAAATAACATAAAAATCCAATGAAATAACGAAGTACAATGGAAATCAAATGAAAACGAAAAGGAAATATATCACCAAGAGTCTCCATCTTCCATGATTGATCTTCGTTACACCTTCTTGCTTGCTGGAAATGTATGTTGCCCTCAGATTCATCGTTCGAGCAATCCAAATGTCTAAGCCCTACAACAAGATTTGAAGGATTTGCTATGCCTATGACTCTTGCCAATGCCTATGTCTAAAACAAATGTCAATATTAATCAAATGCCTAAAACCTAATGCCAATAATGAAATACTACAATTGCCTATGACAATGAAATGTGAAGCTAGGTAAATAACTATAGTAATTACGTAAAAATGTCAAGGTATGAAAAATGAGAAGGAAAGGGAATTTTATAGAAAAGGCCATTTCGAACGGACGGACGAGATAAATTAGTGATGAGACCCTAAAATGAACGATCCAGATTAAACCCGAGAATCCCTAATTAGGGTTAGGGCAAAATCCTTAATCGAACGGTCAGAATAAAAATAGATCGACGGTGGAGAATAAATGAGACAAATTAATTAGAAAATAAAGATTTTCGAAAAATCAAGAAGATAAGATTGCTTGATTTGCAAGATTCGAAAAATCAAAGAGATAAGATCGCCTGATTTGCAAGATTCAAAAAATCAAAGAGATAAGATTCGATCAAGATAAGATTTGGAAAACCAAGAACCTGACATTTAGATTTTGAAGATTAATTACTAATTTGGAATTAAAAATAAACCAAAAGATTTCAGAGATAATAAACAATCTTTTCATTATTTATCAAAAGAACTCCATGCTTAGATTTATACGATATTTTAAATAATTTAATGGTTTAAATGAGAAGAATATGAATAAATTAAAAATAAATAAATTAAATTATTTAATTCAACAGATAAGATTAATTAATTAAATAAATTAATCAATCATTTAATCGATAATAGGTGATGTATTAAATAAATAAATAAAATTTATTTATTTAATAATCAAAGATAATTAAATGGAGAAAGGGAAATTAAATAAATTAAGAAATTTATTTAATTAAAGAAAGACTTAGACAATTAGTGACGTATTTAATAAATAAATTAAAATTTATTTATTTAATAATCATAAAGAATCAAAGGACATGAATTAATTAAATAATTATGAATTATTTAATCAATTGTCGAATGTGGACCAAGGACATAATTAAATGTCTTACTTATGCTAGGACGAAAGTGGTAAAAATGAAGCTTGCAGGCCTAGGTCATTTTTAGGTGTCTACAGTAACCACTTAGATCATGTAAAATAGGACCAAACCAAAACATTACACCCTGATTTGCACTTAGGAAACTCCATTTTCTCATCGCTCTAAACTTTTGGCCTCTTTACCCTTTTAACCCTTGTAGCCCTACCCGGTAGGACAGTCGGAATAAAATCCACATACAAGCCTATACCAGGCCCAAACCATTGAACTTAGATAGGTATTATATGCCCCTACAAGGCCTCAAAACCTTCCTTTATGATAGTGAATAGAAAAAGAGCAATGGACCAAAACAATGCTGCTCCAAGAGGCCTAATTGGTTGGCTACAACATGACATTTGACTATCTTGTGGATAGCCTTGTGTTGTGTGTACTTCTTCCTCCTATCTTTTCTTTTTTTTACTTCTAAATTTTTTGCAACAATCAAGAAGCATGTATTCAAATGTTCTAGTTCCTCTTCTAATTCCATTTAACTGTCATCCATGGAAAACTAAGGTTCAACTAATACTAAAGAACAAGAGGTTATATAGAGTTACAATGGGGGTAGAAAAAAAAATTACAGATGAAAGTGCTAAAGTTAAGTGGTTGAAGAAGGATAATTAAGCTTTTGGATTCTTATTTTATATTAAAGTAGCACAGGCCACCTTCTGACCTGATTTCATAAATCATATTGATGAGTATATTGTCTTCCAATCTTTGGACCATGAACAAATAAGTAGCATTGTGAGATTACAAGTATGTAGATCATTTAGTTTTTTGAAAAAAATATCATTTCTAAAGTACAAACAAAGGTAGAAATTTTTTCTGATTAGTTAATAAAGAATTTATTTGTGAGTTATAATAACTAAAGATGCACATAAAATTGTATAAGATCCAAGTACTTTAGGGAATTCATAATAGGATATGCAGCAAGGGGGTAACTCAAGTGCTTAATACACACTCTTTTTGTGTTTTATGCATTTTTTGTAATCTACTTTATATGCTTCATAGAAATTAATTTTGGGATAGAAGCAATCAACTCCAATTCTTGTCATCCTCCATTTTTGTTTAGTTGCAAATATTTGGTTGCAGTGATTTGGTCAACAAACCTTGTTTGCTCCTTTGTTTGAATTCCATGTTACTGTGCATTAACTCCTGAATTATAACCATTAGGAAGCTTTATATCTCATCCGGGCATCTTTAGCTAGATCACAACATCAGTTATGTATTTTTCCTAGTATATCTTTTGTTATATGATGAAGAGAGAAAACTCACTCTTTTGTTGTTGTACAATGTGAAAGAACCCAAAAGTTTTCTATCCCAAAATTCCATCCTCTTACAAAAAAGAGAATATATAGATTTTCAATCTGTTATTGATTTATAATTGATTCTTGAGGTCATATATTAGGGAAGTCAGCATTCCAATGGCCACTAAATAAATAGATCTTCCATGTAATGCTTTCCCACTTCAATTCCTTCTCAACCTTCTCTATAAATGCATACAAAGTTTCAAAATATTTAGGTTTATCAACAAATTTTAGAGGAAATTTCTTCCCTAATTCCTTCTCAAATACAACCACCATTATTATTATCATTTGCAACCCTTGTGTAGTAACTTTGAAACTTAGTAATTTTATCGTTATTTTCTTTTGAAGTACACACATGCAAAATAGTTGTTTATGCACATAAGAGATAACAAAAGTAACCACATGTCAATTGCATACAAATTGATGGGGAGAAGATAAACACCCAAAGTTATTGAAACATCATTAGCATATCCTACAATCATTGCATTCGAAGAGATGACATCTCTTTGAGTCATTCCATCAAATAGTTCACGTGCCTTATCTATACTTCCACATTTTGAATACATGTCTACTAGAGAATTTCCAACTATAATATTTGACAAAACTCCCCCTTCCATTATGTTATGATGGATGTCCATACCTTGTTCCAAAGCTCC